>CM060245.1:6011040-6063422 GCA_030555515.1 Acutogordius australiensis
TGATACATATGCTTTGTTTGAGGTTTGCAATGATTTAAATTTATAAAATATTAATCAAATAACTAGAAAAGCGAACAATTAGTGGTCGGAAGACATAGTTCGTGTACATTTATGTTTTTACGCAATTTGGATTATGCAGCGTTAAGCCTAGTTAGTTATTGTAACTGCCATCGTATTTTAAAGTTGTCTCCCATTATTCTTAAGACCAAGGCTCTAAAAACTAAACAAGGTTTTAATTAAACTACACCAGCTTTGGACTTAGAACATTCACGTTAAAAAAATTAACAACCTTATATTACACAGTTCAACAAATATCAATGACACAACCGTGAATTTTATGAAAACATTAAAAAATATATCCCCGGCCTTATCTCATATATATATGGTCAACTCCACCTCAATCCAACAAGTCCGGGAGGGGTACCCCTTTTGATTTGACTGAAATTTTGCATGGAGGTAGTATTTAAGAGTATCTCATAATGTGGAAATTTTTTCTGACCGAAGTTATATTTGACGGAGATAGGGGCAAAAAAAAATTGCAAGGTGAATTTTCACAATTGATGTAATTTTAAGAGGTTATAAGTAAAATGTATTATAGCTATAGACTTTTTTTTTATTTTAAAAAAGACAATAAGGGCTGGGCTATCCTGCATGTGTTAATTATTTTAAAAGAATTTATATTTAAATTTTACAATTTTATAAGGAATATTCAGTCGAAAAAAGCATTTTTTTAAATTTCTTGAAAAATTGCTAAAATATACTCCTTTTTATTCTTTATATATATTCGAACTCAAAAGTCTGGGACCGACATAACTTTTTTCAAAAAATTTAACAAAAATAATTTTTTTTTGGTTTTCAGGCAAAATTTGCTCCCTGCATTATATTAAAATTTTTAAAAGTGCCAAATTTAATTATATATAAGAAGTTAGACATAGGGGCAATTATGTTAGGCTTCAACATTACTTATTTGATTCATACTATTGTCAATGGAAAAAAAGGAACTTTAGATTAAAAAAATTGGTAATTTTCGTTATTTTACTCATATCTTCAAAGCCGACTTTCTGGGTCGTTACAAAACCTAAAAATTTAAAAATGCATTTTATAAATAAATCATCGCTATATAACATAAATTTCCCCCAACATTTTTTAACATACCCATAGCTTTTTACAAAATAAAAACAAAAATTTACAGAGTTTTATAAAACTTTAAGGTGTTAAAAATAAAAAGTTTAAATTTGCTTGCATATATTTGTTAACTTTTACTAATCCTTTTTAGTTTGATGAACAATATTAGATTGCACATAATATTCAATATTTAACCTCGGCAAAAAAAATTGTTAAATTTATTGTTAAAAAAAATTTTGGGAGGATTTTAGAAATAGTATGGTTAAAAAATTTGTAAAAATTTATTTTTTTCCTTTATTCAATAGTTTTTAAATAAAACAGCCTTAACAACGTTAAATCTGATAAAAAAAGTAAAATAGAATTTATTTCACTTATTTAGAATATTATGATTTAACAGATGTTCTTTTTTATGATTATCAACACACTTAAAATAAGCGTAAAAAGTCAATTATTTTATAAAACATAGTGATATGGTTTTTTGATATTATAAATTCATAAAAAAAGTCAGTTTTAGGGTTAAACAACTACAAATAATTATAACGGGAAGAATTAGCTTCAATGATAAATTTTAAGACTAAAATACCCAATTTAATATAAATAAAATATAGACATTCAGTCTTTTTTACTAATTTTTACAGACTATTTAGAACAAAGCATACAATCTATATCTAACCGACCTTAATAAATTTTAAAAACCAACAATTTTAGTTCCATTTACATCTTAGTTTTATAATATAGACGCACTAGACCTATAAAAGAAAGAGGAAATATTACTTAATTCTATAGGCATATGGATTTGGGCATTGACCTAAAGTTTTTTATAACTAAGTGCGTTCCTAACGAGTTTTAACACAAGAATATGTTTTAATAAATACTAAATTACAAATTTAATTTAAATAATGGAATGATTTCATAATCTTGTTTTTTTGTAATTTACCTATCTTTCTTCTAAGATTTTCTATATATAACATATACTATTTTTTTAACACTTAAACAGGCAAATTATAACTGATAATATAGGTTCCAAATTTTATTGGTTAATTATGCAAAAATAATAAAATAATTGCACAGACAAATACAATCTGCGTTAGTTTTCTGACACCTGAAAATTTGTGTTTGGAAAATATGTATTTTTATTGTAGAAGTTTCAAAATCGAATGAAAAAAGGTGGGGCTATTATTTTAAGTATTTTATCTATAAAATGAATGTAAAATATATAAAAAAAAGTTGGCTGGTTAATCAGAAAGTAGATTTTGAAAACAGGCAATATTTTCACTTTTTTCGGTTTTAAGGTTCACTTTTTCATTGTAAATTTAATAATAGTAGTAATTAAATAAATCAAACTATTATGGTCTAACATAATTGCCCATATGTCCTGCTTTTTGAATACTGTTAAATTTGGCACATTGGTAAATTCTAATATAGTGCGAAGGGCATAAATATGTCCCAAAATTAGGGCAAAAAATTGATTTTTTTAAATTTGTAAAAAGTCATGCCGGTCCCAAATTTTTCAAATCACGTTTTTATTAACATTATTAAGGGCCATATTGTATAAAATTTTCAGAAAAATTAAAGATATTTTTTGAGCTATGTGTCTAAACTTGACTTTAATTTTTTTAATACTTAAAAAAAATTTTTTAATATTTTTTGCGTCTAAGGTAGCCCTTATTACGATCTTCAAAAAAAAATTTATAACTCTAGCTACAACTTTTGATAATACATGCGAGCAAAGTTGCCTCAAATTTTTTTTTGCAAAAAAATGAAAAATATTTTTGCTCATATCTCGGGCAAAATCACTTCCGGTTAAAAAAAATTAGGTTTTTATTAGCACCCAAGGACCCTATCAATGTACCAATTTTCAGAAAAAACTGAGACTTCAAGGGAAATAGTTTAACGATTTGAGGTGGAATTGACCTTATATTATTTCAGTATATCTTCCTGACTACTGCTAGAAAGCGTTTTAATGAATTAGCGGAAAAACTCATTTGTTTAATTATACGAAAACAAAAACTAACATTTGAGCATAATCTATATATTTATATATGTTTTTGCAAATAACACTCTCCTCAAGTCATAGAGGCCGTTTTTTTTAAATTAAAATATTTTAGGCTGGTACCCCATATGAACTGCATTAAGAATTCTAAAGACCTACCCATAATTTATGTTCACCCGGCATCCTTTTGATAGGTTGCATACATCTTTTACGGATAAAAACTTGGGATCAAATAATTTCGTAGTTACCATCCACGGAAATAAAGGAACAGCTGAAAAAATAAAGGAAACAGGTAAATGAAAATCGAGAAATATCCCAAAATTATATTATTCAAGTTAAAGTTTGTAACTTTGATAAAACACTCTAAAATTCAAACACTTTGCATGTTTGTATTTATTTATTATATTTTTCCTGTTAAATAATCTCTTTTTTAGATTTTACTGAAAGATCCGATCTATTGGCGGAACCCAAATGGTTTAAAGGGTGAATTTTTTGCAGCTAATCAAACAAAATAGATCTTGGGTTAATAAAAAAATTTCCACGTTTTGTATAATAACATTTTAAAAGTATTCACAATTTTAAATACAAATTTAACCAATTATGAAAAAATGATTTTACCAAATTTATTTCTACCTTGATTTATTAACAAATCGTAATACATTGTCGATTACCCGATGTAATTGTAATGAGTTAATGCCTTAATTCGCCAAATTGCCCCACAGCGTTTATAAATCTTACAGACACTGAATGACTTTATTATACAAATATTAACAGCAACCTCCTATTTTTTTTCCTTGGCCAAACACAAAACTTAAGTTGATTCTGCCAACGACACGGGAGAAGATGTTTTCGATGAGCCAAAGTTTGGAAGACGAAAGACCCATAACTATGTCAGAATTTCTGACTTACATTACACAACATGAAACTTATGTATTCCCATTTAATAATGAAATTACCAAAAGACGGCACCATGTCTCAAGCCATGTCTAATTTCGTTTTAATTTTTCTTAATAATGATTATAAAAACGCTCGATTGATGGTAAGAGTATTTTTTTACTTCAGAGAGATTGATAGAACGCTCGTTTTATAATTTTTTTGTCAATAAGATTACATAATTTTTAATTAAACGAAAAAAATAAAGCTATTATAAGGTACGGCCATTATAACAACATATTTGCCTCTTGTTTAACAATGACATATTCTAAGGTCGGTGACTAATTCTACATATAAAGGAATTATTTAGCATAATTCAAATATTTAAACAAATAAATCTAATATTTTTAAATTATATTGATTTCGCAAAAATTCGGGGTTTTTTAAAAAGGTTTAAGTGCTGTTGATTAGCCATGATAAAAAACAAATAATTGGTTTGAGGTTTCCCCCATACCTTTCCCCACTTAGGGGGGCCATACACGTTAAACTTTGACTCTTTAACCCGAGCGCAATTGATTTTGTAGACGGGAAATAGTAAGATTTGCACGCACGCCGGCCACCTAGGTTTTAGCCTAGGCTCTTAAAAATTTCTTTTAAGACCTATTGCCTAAGCAGGCCACTCAGAACCTTTAAAGTGATTGCACATGAATGCTATCCGAAGAAGCTACTGTGTACAGATTCGAACTCGCAACCTCCGACGTCTAAGGCAGAAGGTTTGCCACTGAGCTATCTGAGCCATTTGATTAGTCATGATAGAAGGAATAAAGCATGGGATTTTTAGCAAATTAACATGATTTCTAGTTTTCATTGTGTAATTTGATTATTCGGCTAATAAGCTTTACTTAAACTTGTCTCGACGTGGGGCACAAACATATCCTAATTTTATTCAAAATTATATATTTTTATTGTGACAAACTGTAAGGCCAATTTTAATCAATTTACGTTACCTAGCTTTAATCCACACGCATGATTTTAATCATACGCCCTGCTCTATAGGCTAATTATATTTCTAGGTACACCTGGTGCGCTAGCAAAAATGAACACCCTACCTTTAACTAATTACATCTATCCATTCAGTTTGAATAAACGGATTTTATGACAAAAACCACTAATTTTAAAATTAAAAAAAAAATTCAAACCCTTACATTTATAATGAAGGTTTTCGCTATCTAAATATATTTTTAAACTTTTGTTACTACCCATAGGTTTTATGCTGTAGGAGCCCAAAATACCCCAAAAATTAAAAAATCTCAACTTGACACCGACGAAAAATCTGTGGCATTGGCTATACTGAATTTCTTCGTAATGAGCACCAAAAACTTGACCAAAAACAATAGTTTCCATAAAATTAAGGGTGTTCAAATTTTGTCGTCTGCTATCAGCTTAGTTAGTTCAGTAACAATATACATACCTTAACATGTGCACCCAAAAGGTATTGGATTTAGGTTCGTGCATCGACATGGCTAAAAATGTAAATCTTCCTGCGAGCAAATCATTCCCCATTAATATCTCTGAACTGGTAAAACGGCCGCATGCACGAAAGTGGGGAAAACCTCAAAGTTTTTATTTGTTTCATAAGTTAAAACAACAAAACCATTTTCCGAGATCAAAAATGGCATTGTTTTAATTAGAATCTGGTTTTTGTCTTTTGCCAGGGTAAGTTGTGTTATTTCAAAATGGGCAAAACATTTTGGTAATTTTAATTGGTTTATTAACTTTTAAATATAGACGATAACTGATATAATAATTTAAAGTGGGTAACAAATATTTAGCTATAAATTTACACAACCTCACCCCACATTTAGAACAATGTAAAAATTAAAATGTGAAGTAAATATAAACGAGAATGCATTATTATTTGCCTTAACACAACAATGATAAATAATCTTTGCCTATTTATAACACATTCCATTCCATGTTTATCAGCAACTTAAGTTGTCCAAAGGCGAAATGATTGTAAAAAAGGCCTAAGTAAACTTCCAATAAAATAAGCAAAATAACATCATTTTTCTGTCAGGTCGGCTCTCAGATTCAACAATACTTGCTCTGAGGCCACCTTAAAAGACGGGAACATGAAAAAGAAGTCCGAGGTTGAGGCATATTTCATGGCCGCTTCTAGGTTCACATTTTCACCGATAACCATCATATAAACGTCAACTGGTGCATAATAAAATTTAAAGGAAATTGGTTATGTTTAAATAGTATTTAGTTGTCAAGATAATTAATACTTGTCTAAAAATATAAAATAATATTAAGACGCATTTATGGTTATTTTGCTTGAAAATTTTATTTCACAGGCGAAATTTCAAGAATAAGCGAAATACAGATATTTAATTTAAGATATTTTAAAAAACTTTTAGTATTTTATTTCATTTTAAAAAAACTATTTACATGAATTCAATTAAGTATTGCCAAAAAATAAATAAAATTAAAAATAAAAATCCACATATTAAACATATTTAATTAAACACACAATTTTTAAATTATATTTTAATTTTAATATTATGTGTTTTTTAAATTTGAGATTCTATAACCTGAATATTTATGCGTTATTCGATATCGAACTTCAATTATTCTAAAAAAATTAAGATATATTTTCAAGGTGTTTACTATGTCTATTTTAATTTAATTTAGTCTTTTTCCTTATATTTGCTTAAATATGACCAGCTTCGAAAAACATAATAATTTAGCATAATTGAGAATCTAATATTCTAGTGTCATAATTTTATTCACTTAATTTTTGCAAACGTTTTTTTTATAAACTTAAAAAAAGGATTTCAATAAAAAAAATAAAGAATTAATTTTTTTAGAGTTTAATGTTATAATTATTTATACAAACAAGAAATTCTGGTCCAATTTTATTTTTTTTAATGTATGCAAAATACTAAATATCCTTTATAATTTAAAAATATTTAGTTATATGACATTTTTATTTTACATTTTTGTAATTACTTCTCTCGTGACAATACAATATCATTTGAATGAATGAAAAAAAAGAATAGTAAAGTAAGTTAGTAATACTTAGCGTTTTTTCCATAATAATTAATTTTCTTAACAACTGTAAAAAAGGCTAATTTTGGCTAATTTAACTTTTTTCGTATATTAAAGATTAAAGAATTCTATGTTTTATCAGGGTCAAAAAAATCTAAGAACTAAAATTTCGTATAAAACAAATATAATCTTTGATTTAAAATATGTGGTGAGCAAAATACTAGATTTGGCCCATAAAAAATGGGTAGTTAGATCTGTTTAATAAAAAAAACCTTTTTTCAAAATCTCCTTGACTTCTGGACTGGGTTCGGGAAAATCTTTTGTCGAAGTCATGATATGAATCGCTCTTTCCGCCCCTGGTGTTCCGTTGGTTTCTAGGTCCTTGAAAGCTGCCAGGAGTGCAGCTGTGAAGTTGACCGTTTTGTCGTCTAAATATAGATATCCAACATTTTTTTGAAACTGGGCTGGGTTAACCCATTTGTATAGTTGTGGATTAAAGTTATTGTAAATAATAATTATTTAATTAAGGCAATTCAAAAATAAAATATTAAAAAATAAAAATTCAAAACCAAAAATCTTTAAATTCAAAAGTGTAATTTTTGTTTTTGAACTAATAATAAAATATGTTTGTGCCATATATTCTCTTAATTTCCTTATGCACAAGTCAAATATTAATGTCAAAAAAGTGAAATATATGAAAACATAAACCCATACATTCCCTTGATGGCCTTAACTATATATTATGTGTTATTTTATTTTCTGTTCCGCTCTTTAGATCCTTTCATATCGAAAAAATAACTTTCTTAGCAGATTTCATCTGAAAAACCTCTATAAAGATTTTTTCTTATCAAATGTTGTAATTTATATTTCCATAATCTTTTATATAATCTACCAGGGTTCATTAGAATTTCGCGTCCTAAATATAAAATATTTTCGGTTTTAATGACAATAATATTAAGTTTTAATTTATTATTCAACTGTCAGGCCCAATTCTAGCCCATTTTAAGAGGGGGGCAAAAAAAACACGTGGGGAAGGGGTAGGGGGGGGGGCAGAAATTTTTTTTTACCGCCTTCGGCCGCAAAATTGCCTTGACCTTCTGTGGCAAAAATTATACATGTAAATTAAATCCATGTTTAAATTTTTAATTATTTACAAATTAATAGTAATTTATTATATTCATAAAATAAAAAAAATGATTGCGTTCATTAATTCGATATGTGAATTAAAATTAATTGTTTTTATCAATTGCTAAAGATATAAGATTTGGGAATTAATAGTAAGTGTATTTTTATCATTTGTTATCAATTGTTTTCAATGCGCATGAAAATTAAAAATATGATATATATACTATCTGACCCGGCAAACGTTGTTTTACCTTAATAAATTTGTAGAAATTCATACGATAGGAATTTTTAAAAAAATAAGATTTCAATATCGCCATAAATATTAAATAATTTCTTAAAATTTACAATAGAAATAAATCTAAATAACAAAAATAAACAATTCCACTTAAAAATAGCAAGGTAAAGTGCATATTCCAAAAGCGTTGTTGTACCAAACAATTTTTAAATTTTTTATTAGACTTAAGAAATTCCCTTTGTGTTTAGTTTTTGATTTATAACCAAAGCACAGAAGTTTTTAGCTATAAAATGGCACTTTATTTGTAAAATAGAATTGTTAAAAAAAGGTACAGCTAAAATACAATATCCGTAAAAAGCATCAAATACATTTTTAAGTAGGTGCTAAAGGCTATATGGCTGTTTTTTGAATCAAAAATACCGATTTAAATGCTACTCCGCTCTACAAAATTGATTAGATAGGCAGCTATTAAATGGGCCGTTATGTTGGCTCTAATGAAGCTGTTTTGCGAATGGCGCCCAAATTCCTTTAAGGGATCCCGGAGTTATTCACTTAGCGGTTATTGGATCATCGGCGCGAGTCGTATAGCCAAATATTGAATAAAGGTGTTGTATATTTTGATATAAATATTTATTATATTATATATTATCATTCCAGTCAGTTTATATATCTTTGTCGTCAATGCCATTTTATAACTTATTTAAATAGTTAAAGTACAAAACAAATAATCAAAGGTCGTTCATTCTATATAATATTTAACATTCAAATAGTTATACACTTGAGTTAAACAAATAATAAAAGTTCGTAAAGGACAGTTAAATTAGATATGAAAAATACTAACAAAAGTTCGTAAAGGACAGTTAAATTAGATATGCAAAATACTAACAGCGGTTTACTTTGAAATTTTTACAAACGACAGGGAGCGAGCTAAAAATCCACCAAGAACTACGCTCATCTCATCCTGTAAATTATGCAACCCTACGGATGCTCCTGGTGCCTTCACATATTTAAGTATAAGCTATTTTACATGGAGCCAACTAATAGATACTTCATAGGTAAGTCCGACCGATAAATACATTTTTATATTAAATTAAGCACCCTAGGATGTTTATTCACAATTATCAAACAAATTGAATGCAACAATATTTTTTGATACTTGCCTTGCATACCCAAGCAAAGAATTTATGGGAGAATTACAATAAATTCAATTTTTTTTTCATTGTTAGCTTTTTGCCATTGAGGCAGTGAGCTCTTTCAATTTAAGTCTCTATTTGGTTCTATCTCTACATTCATTTCTATTTAGGTTGTGATTTCTCATGCTAGCGTCTACTCTTTTAGACCAGATGAGTTTAAGTCTGCCCCTTTTATTCTTGCCTTGTACTTCAATTGCATTTACCAGATTGTTTAGATACCCGTCTTTTTGCCTCATAACGTGTCCAAACCATCGGAGTATGTTGATTTCGACTTTATTTTAAATGGGTGTTATGTGTAAACTTCCAAGTATATGATCGTTGCGGATCTTGTCTTTTTGAGTCACCCCGAAAAACATCCGCAGCATGCGCATTTCCATCGTTTGTAGTATTTTTTCGTCGCTTTTCCTTAACGCTGTTGTTTCTAAGCCGTATGTTATTGCCGGTTGTACCATGCTTGAGTAAGCCTTGCCCTTAACTTTTATTGGTATATTTTTGTAGAACAGGACACCTGTCAACGATCATTTTAGCCACCCAATTTTGAGTTTGTTCCTAACTTCTTGCTAGACGTTTTCATCGGATTGTAGGTAAGCACCTAGGTAGGTTGCTGTTGGCTTTGATTTGAGAGACCAGTCATCGTTAATTACCAGTTGTTCGCCTTCTGAGCCTCCGAAAACTATCAATTCAGTTTTGTTTTTGTTAATTTTTAGGCCTTGCTTTTCAATCGCTTTTATCCAATTATTCAGACTTTCACACATCTCCTGCGGGTTTAATGTCGTCCGGTGGATTTGTGGCAACGCTCTTTGAGATCACATCCATCACCGCGATGAATAGTAGGGGACTTAGGGCCGAACCTTGATGCACACCTTCATTAATTGTAAATCCTTTTGATGTTCCTGACGAACTCCTTACATACGTCAAATTTCTTTCATATTCTGAACCAACTTGATATACATCTCAGGAACATTCTTTCTCCTCAAAGCCCACCATACTACTGTGGAATTTTGTCGAAAGCTTTTTTTAAATCTACTAATGTGCAGTAGAGCTTTTTATTCTTTCTCGTGAAACGTTCTGCCATGTTGCGCACGGCATGAATCGCGTCAATTGTCGACTTTCCTTTCAAACCCGCATTGCTCAATACCTATATCGATTATGTCTCTTAATCTGGTTTTATAACTTTTTCGAAATGTTTAAAAGTATGTGACATTAGTTTGATGCCTCTGTAATTGTGACAGTCAAATGCGTCATTTATTTTTAAAGATTGGAATAATGTAGCTTTCTTGCCAATTCAGAGGTATTTTCTGATATGTTAATATAGAATTGAATAGAGTCGTTAACGCCGAAATTCCTCATCTTCTAAAGATTTCCAGCACTCAATGGGTATGTTGTCGGGACCTGTCGCTTTCCTGTTTGAACACTTTCATTTGATTTGGGGAAGAAATTCTGTTTTGTTGAGCCTATGTTTCTGGCGCTGAAACGTGAAGTCCATCCCCAGGAGCTGATGCTGCACAAATATGGTTTCTGGAAATTTTGCAATCTTTGATTCGTTTAAGCTGTCGTCTCGAAACTAGCATGAAGTCTATTTGAGATTGATTGGAACCACTTTGGTAGGTAATGAGATGTGATCTTCTTTTGCTAAAGAAGGTGTTGGCAATGGCCATGTCGAAAGCTTGGGCAAATCTTAGCAAGTGCCCTCCGTCATCATTGATCACTCTATAACCTTTGCCTCCGTGAACTCTTTCGTACCCCACATTTTCTTCTCCTACATGCGCATTAAAATCCCCTCCAATCATTGTCAGTTCCTCGTTTGGTATGTCCATCAACACTGCTTCTAGCATTTCACGAAACCCTTTCTTTTCTTGGTTCGTAGGGGTGCATACACCGAGATAACGTTGGTGACTTTGTCTTCAATAACCAGTTTGATTGCTATGATTCGCTCGGAAGCTCTGTTAACTTTAATGACTGTTGGAATTAGTTCTTGCGCTAGTATTATCTTAACTCCGCGATGGTTGTCCTTTCCTTGTAGAACATCTTGTATCCTAAGCCCATCATCAACGCCTTTGGGCCTTTCATCTTGGTATCTTGCACACACATTATATCAATCCGCCTTTTAGCTAGCATGTCCGCCACTTCTGCCATCTTTCCCTTCATCGTTCCCACGTTTAAACTTGCTAATCTAAGGGTTTTTTGCTTTGCTTGGACCCTAATGTTTCTTCTCACTTGATGCGGGCCAGATACACCAAGCGCGTCGCATACAGGGGACGCCCTAACGTTTGGTTTTTCATATTGTTTGGTTGTGTTCATTATGTTTTTGTTCAGAGTTTTCGGGATTTTCACACCCGCCTTCTGAGGGCTGACAGTGACCCAGATTTGACTCTGGACTCCCTAGGCATCATCGTTTAGGGCCTACTGCCTTCTAGGTCACCGGTAGTCATGTGGCTACTCTCTTGCTAAAACTTTTTCCTGAAAATAAAATCTGCTTTGGCCGGGATTTGAACCCCGAACCTTCTAGGCTTATTCAGGCTGCAAGCAAGCGCTCTGCCACTCCACTATAGGCCGATAATTACAATATATTCAATGAGTGAGAATATATTGCCAAAACACCGCGCATAGATCAACGATTTACACATTACATTTAACCACGATATGTATAATGAATCCTTAATTGCTATCGAGGATTTTTGCATGGGCATTGTCAACCTTCCTTTGACTCAGCCTTTTAAATGCATCTGATTTAATCAACATTGAAGTGAATGGTGAAATGATACTGTGGGAATGGCAGCAATAATCGGTATCCTCACTGATAAATGAAGAACAAATAATTGAAGGAATGGCAAAACTCAAAATCAATTTACGCCAAAAAGAATTTTTTAAAATCTATTATAGAACGACGGATTCTATGCAATAGCGGCTACACATTAGTTACATGCAGAGACGTATTGAAGGGGGGGGGGAAGCAAAGGGAGCCATTGCCCCCCTTAATGATTTTATTTTTCATACAGTTAAAATTGATATATTAAACTCTAAAAACAATAAAAATCTATAAATTAAAATTTTTAGTAAATATAAATGATCAGTATTAACTTATACACTAGCAAAAGCACAAATACTTACTTCTTTTTCTAAAAAATTTCTTGCCCCGCTTTAAAAATCTCTTGCCCTTAGGTAAGTTGCATACGTCCCTGGTTACATGTAGAGTTATCTTAATCAAACACCAATCAATTAAGGTAATTGCCAGCATACCCTAGAAGCAATATTAAATTGATAATTCAAATGCTAGAATATATAAATAGTTTTTATTATGTATAATTTAGTAATTGATATATAGTTTTTTGTAAATAGAAGTTAAATATTCGAATCGGTGGCTCAGTAGCCGCCGATCATTATATACGGTTTCATGTATTTCAGAATGCCAAATCAGATAAAAGCAACAACGAATAAATTTTCAAAATGATAAAATTTTGAAAAAAAAAACCCAAATTATTTTAGGCAAGCGATAAGACCTAAGTAGATGAAGAATCAATAACATCCTATTGTTCCTCCTATGGAATTCACATATAAATTTTATGGGTATTTAAGCCATCACGGGAGAATAGTTTAAATTTTGCCCAAAAATTAGAAAAAGGCTAAAAAATCTTATGGGTTTGGGATAGAATAGTCAAATATTAGGGTTATATGTATTTTTTTATGCCAAATTAGATAAACAAAAGAATAAAAAAATAGCTAAAAATTGGCAAAAAATTCCGAATATAACAATATAAAACGTTTAGGGCGGGCGACGCATATGACCTAGGCGTTTGAAAGTTAAAAAAAATTCTGTTTCCTACGAAAAATACATATAAAATTTTGTGGTAATCGGTTTACTCAATATGGAAAAATAATGGAAATTTCGCCCAAAAAATACAGAAAAGGTTATAAAAACATAAGAGTTATTGGTAGAAGAGTCGCATTTGGGGATTATATGTATTTTTATACACCTAATCAGGTGATAGCAAAACCAAAAAATTTTACCCAAAATGGCAAAAAATTTATAAAAAAAAACAGTTTAAAATGCTTCTGGCGGGCGACTCATAGGACAATGTGGAAACTTTTTTATAGCGTTATATTTATTTCTTTATGCCAAATTAAATGAAAAAATAAACAGAAAAGTTGCTCGTGAAAATCCAAAAAATTCATAAAAAAACAACTTTAAATGCTTAGGGCGGGCGAACCATATGACATAGGCGCATGAAATCTAGAATAAACATTAATCTGCCTCCATGAGAATGTATTGAAATTTTGTGGGAATCGGTTTAGTCGGTAGAAAGTTATCGGGGATCAAAAATTAAAAAACGCGATTTTTTAAATTGCTTTGGGCGGGCGACCCATAGGACCTAGGCGCATGAAAGATACAAACGAACCGATTCCACCACCTAGAGAATCTACATGTAAAATTTCATAGGGATCGGTTCAGCCGTTTTGAGCTTACTGGTAACAAAAATTTTGATGCTTAAATTTTATATGGTCGATTCCACCTCAAATCGACAAACTTTTTCCCTTGAAGTCTCAGTTTTGGCTGAAAATTGGTACACTGGTAGGGTCCTTGGGTGCTGATAAAACCCTAAATTTTTTTTTAACCGGAAGTGATTTTTGACCGAGATATGAGCAAAAATATTTTTCATTTTTTTGCGAAAAAAAATTTGAGGCAACTTTGAGCGCATGTATTCAAATGTATTGTAGCTAATAAAATCATAATTTTTTTTTATTTTGAAGATCGTAATAAGGGCTACCTTAGACGCTAAAAATATTAAAAAAAATTTTTTTTAAGTTACTAAATATTTAAAGTCAAGTTTAGACACATATAGCTCAAAAAACGTATCTTTATATTTTCTGAAAAATTTATAAAAAATGGCCTTTAATAATATTAATAAATATATGATTTAAAAAGATTGGGACCGGCATGACTTTTTAAATAATTAAAAAAAATCAAATTTCTGCCTTAATCTTGGGACCTATTTATTATGCACTATATTAGAATATTCCAATGTGCCAAATTTGACAATATTCAATAAGCAGACATATGGGCAATTAAAAAAAGCATTGAAAGATATGAAAAATGTGATACACGAAAAGAATATATTTATATGTTTTATAGGCAATCGCATAATCTATAATTTTAAAGATTTGTTTGCTTAGATAAATGAAAGCTCACACAAAAGAAAACATATATGTAAAAAAAGAACAGAAAATATATAAGCAGGCACGATTCTAGACCCCTTTTGGGGGGTTGATTATTACTATTATTAAATTTACAATGAAAAAGTGAACCTCAAAACCGGAAAAAGTGAAAATTTTGCCATTTTCAAAATAGACTTTCTGGTTAA
Source organism: Acutogordius australiensis (assembly GCA_030555515.1). Classification (NCBI taxonomy): domain Eukaryota; kingdom Metazoa; phylum Nematomorpha; class Gordioida; order Gordea; family Gordiidae; genus Acutogordius; species Acutogordius australiensis. Next base: position 6,025,996 of record CM060245.1, read on the forward strand.
CAGCCAACCTTTTTTAAATATTTAACATTTATTTAATAGATAAATTATTGCTTAATAACATATATTAGCCCCAGATTTCATTCGATTTTCTTCTACAATAAAAATACCAAAATTTACAAAAAAACAGCAAATTTTCAGGTGTCAAAAAACAAACGCAAATTGTATTCATCTATACTAGCTTATTTTTTTATTATTTTTGCATAATAAACTAATAATATACAGAACCTATAAAATCAGTCATAATTTTACTCTTTAAGTGTTACATATATAGTATATACGTTATGTATAGAAAATGTTAAGAGAACGAGATAGGAAAATTACAAAAAAAGATGACCATAAAATTATTCCATTTATTTTAATTAAATTTGTAATTTGTTATATTATTAGAAACATATTCTTGTGTAAGAATTCGTTAGGAACACATTTAGTTATAAAAAACTTTAGGTCATTGCCCAAATCCATAAGCCTATAGAATCAAGTGATAGTGATATTTCCTCTTTTTTTTAATAGGTCTAGTGCGTCTTTATTAAGAAACTTAGATAAATGGAACTAAAATTGTTGGTTTTTAAGCATTATTAAGGTCGTTTAGATATATATTGTATGTGCTCCAAATAGCCTTTCAAAAACATGTTTAGCATTTGTAGAAATTAGTAAAAAATACTAAATGTCTATATTTTGTCTATATTAAATAAGGTTTAATATTTAGTCTTAAAATTTATCATTGAAGCTAATTCTGCCCGTTATAATCATTTAATTAAAGTTGTTTAACCCTAAAACTGACTTGGTTTTTGTATTTATAGTATATTAAACACTTTTGGTGTATAACAAAGCATAAACTTTAGTGAAACCCGACGCTTCGGCCCTGTGACCTGAAGATATAAAAATAAATCATTTTTAATTTTCAAAAGAGTATTTAGTTTATTTTGTTATTTTTTTTAACAAAACAATGGCGTCGTAGTGACCACACCACTGATGGGGCAACAGCCGGGTTATGGCGCATTTACTAACCCTTGATTGCATCATATTGAAAAAATTTAGGAAGGGAAAAAAAAATAAGAAAAATTTTTCCCTTTATTTAAATTAAAACAATCTTTTATAACAAGATGCAATCGGTGGTTAAAGCAGTGAATATACGGGACATGGTGTCTAGCTATTTTACTTAAAAAGACTTATATTTTTTCCCCGGGCATTACGTTCGCCCCATCATTGTGCAATCAGGTTCTTTGATTCTAGATTATATTCTAACAAAAGATTGTTGACAACTGAGAAAATTTCTTAGGCATCAGATTTATGAATTGCTCTCACAAATATAAAGCTTTCTGTAACATCAAATTTTTCTATGTAATAACAACAGAAATGATTACTATGTTAGTTTAATCTCTCTAGCGGATAAAAAGTGTTGATGAATGAAAACACTTAAAAAAGGAAATATTTTCAAAATAGTACTTTTTAGATACTTTTGGCGGAGCAAATATAATTATATTATGTGGAAGAAAAAATATACGTATTTAATGGGGGGGGGGGGAGGGGGGGGGGGGCAATTTTAATTTTTTTTAGGGGGCAGTGCCCCCCAAAAGGAGTCTAGAATCGTGCCTTGCAATAAGTGTTATACTCTCAATTTGACGCTAAGTCTGGTTAGTAATTGGATAGATGTCTACTAACAAAACCCCCAAATGGTCGAATTTTCTGAACACCTAAGCCTAAAAAGATAGGTCCATCGGGGTTGGTTATAAATAAACTCTGCAAGACCTGCTGTAGAGTTAAGCAAAGCCCTAACGGGGAAGCCGTGGACCGGAAATAAGATTTGAATTAAACTCCTATACCACTGTGAAAAAAACGCCGGGAACCAAAATTTTTATCTAGGGTTCCCATAGGCACACCATTAGTTCTATAAATTGGTAGGTCCACTCAATAGCTTCAGAGTAGTTCAACATGTGTACTTGTAGGAATATAAACACCTCTGCACGGAATAAACCCCGCAACCTAATTCGTTTGAAGACAGGAATATTTGCCACGTGGCCATCTGAGCGAATCATATTTATTGCTTCAAAGCCCGTTCAGCATAATAGGTTTTTGTGTCCTACCGCTTTATCTTATATATGTTATTATATTGAAACTAACTTGGATCGAGGCAAACATCAAAATGGTATTGCTTCGGTGCTCCACGTGTCAACGGAATTAAGAGGGGGTTTTTTCCGTTTATGACAAGACCTAACTTTGTATCAATTTGGCTTCCGGCAGGCGTGTTTTGGAACCCAAGTATTGCTATTTTCTGTAAAAATTTGTAAAGCAAATGATAGGGGTATTAGTAAGATTTTATTTTAAATATAGTTTGCTAAATACAGACACTTCCGTTTTAATAACACCCGCTTGACCGAAGGGATGCTTATCGTTCTAAAAAAAACTATTAGGAAATGGGCAAATTTATAAATTTCACCTCAAATTTAACGGTGATTCGTGTAAAATAAGTAATTATTTTCTTAAATCATTTTTAACTTGCAAATGAAGACATATTTATAAACACATGTTAATTTAATTTTATGACATAAAATACATTAGAGCCTAGGTTTTTTAAATTTTATAAAATAAAAATTTTACTTTGAACGCCATAAATTAACATTTAACTTTTTTGGCCTAACTAATGTTTATAATTGTATATATGAAAATATACACGGTTGTAATCTTTGGCAAACATGTCGGTTCATTCTTATACTTGATAAGTTTTTTAGTCTTTTGTAATTTATCTTAAACACTTTAAACACGAGGCGCCGGGACGTTATTTTGAGAATCATGAAACTATGTGCGTTTTTTAGAGCCATATTTTTTGACATCTAAAGGAATGTTTATTTTTCAAAAAAATCAGTTATTACATTGGAAAACATTTGGACAGCCTAAGGCATCGTTTATGGTAATTACGTTTTTTGGTCAGGTTTTTTGGGTCAAATTAAGAATATCAAGTCAAATTCTAGTCTCTTGTTTATGACAAAAATGGGATTTTCCATTTTGTGGGGGTTGTGGACCCTCTGGGTATAAATAAAATTAAATTACAGGTTATGGAAACAATTTTTTAATTATTTTTTTTAATTTTTAGTTTTTTAAAAATTAATCTTATTGTAAAAATTACTATCGCTAAACCCATAAAAGTAGATTGTATTACTTTAATTTATACCCTTTTATTATTTTTTCACAGGAAATTATTATATGCAAATAATTTTTTTAGAAAAATTAAGATATGAAAAAATTGGAGGCACTGAGAGAAATACTAAAATACTGAATCCGTTTTTACGCAAAAAAATTATTTAAAAAACCCTTCAAAAACCGTTTATGTTTTTTGCTGTCCAGAGTAATCATTAGATTTTGTCAATTATACTTTTCTAGTTTTTAATAAAATTATTTAAATTTTTTAATTCTACATTTTACCAAATCCAATACGAATTGAAAGAAAACTACGCCACTCATGCAATGAGTCTCAAACTCGCACTTAATTTTTTCTCAAAAATGAGTGAGCTCACTCCTCCGAGCTCAAAATAAACTGGTAATGAAGAGATGTATTCACATTTACCGATTGAAAGGTGTTTAGGAAGTATTCCTCTTCCGGCTTAACTATGCAATTGTCCATAATCAAGAAAATGTCAAAAGGACCACATCTCGGCCTAACAAAATGAAGCAAATCTCCCGGATTATAAATCTGAGCAACCGGCGCTGGTGGTGCTTCAGTTGTCGTTTGGGTCTCATAGCAATCTGTAATTATTTTGAAAAAGAAACGGATACGAAAAAATATATATTAAATAACAGTTTGAGAGAAATTTTACAAAACAAGGTAGCTACACTGGTAAATATTAGCATCCTTATGTCCTAACATGCTATAATGCGTGGACACCTTGCTCTTAATTATTAGGTTTTTTTTGTTGGGGCATAAATCGTTATGAAGATAGAAATTCAAATTTAACTTTGCTTGGTTTTTCAGATTTTCAAAAAGTAACCATGCCTTTGTCAAAATTTTTAAATACTCATGAATAATTTGGCAGATGAAATGTATTCAATAAAAGTTTGTGCATCTACCCAATCACATTTTAAATGGACAAGGATTACATTTTCTACCTTACAGTTCCTCATTTAAACCAATATCATATTTTATTGATATTTGCAGTAAACAGGTCAAAATAGAGTAAAAAGGTATACCTGACACTATAGGATCTCCGTTTAACTTTTCCTTTAATCAAATTTTATGTGTCAGCCCATTAAAAATTTTTGACAAAAATTACAAAAAAAATCAAAAAATCAAAAATAGATGTTTTCACGTTTGACGTTTATATCTTTATTGAAAAGACTAGACGGATTAAAATTTTTTATTGAAGACCGATATTACATTGTTCCTATTTAGGCTGGAGTGAAACTAATAAATCTAAATTTTTAAGATGAGAGTTAAGTTTACTAATAAAATATAATTCCAATTGCTTGTAGAAATAATTAATTTTAATTTTTTTTCTTTAAGGTATCGTATAGTTGCAATATATATCAATTTATCTCTAATGGCAAATAATAACTGAATCTGAGAAAAACTTCTATGAAAAATACATTTAAAAAAGGTCATTAAAGGAATCTATATCCTAATTATTTTTAACATTAATTCATGTCTACCTGTGATTTAAATTGCAAACAAAAAAACATTTTTTTTCTAAAGATGAAGGAAGAATCGCAGCTTTTTAGACCTTTTATCTGCCGGGGCAATCTCGTGTTGATAAAAATCTGATTCTTCTGGACATATTTAAAGCTAAGATCTAACAAAAATTGCATTGAACTTTAAGCGTCCACCTAAGATAACTGTCAGACTTAAAATTCTTTAGTGGGCCGAAATATTAGGTTCATCCCAAAAGCTGTTTAGATTAAAAATTAACATATGTTACGTGGTTTATGGTATTTGCAAATGTGTTTAGTGAAAGAATTAGGGAAAATAAAAATGATTAAAAAATATTTAAAATACATTTTCTTAATCACAAAAAAATTTTATAATTGAAAAAAAAATTTATTAATAATGCTTAAAAGTCAAAATATATAAAAAATATATTATATATTTTTTTTAAAATATATATTGTTAAATGTCCCAATTATATTTATGCAAAATAGGTCATACATATACCGTCAAATTCATTGAAATACAAAAAATTATATATTTAATTATATATGAGGCTGTATGTAAAAGTTCACAATATTAGAAGTAATAAAAGGTGGTATAAAGCCTAAAAACATCCAAAAATGAAAAAAAAATATGTTTTCATGAATTAATGAGGCTATCATAACTAGAGTCACTATGTGATTGATTGTATTCTGCATGGAGGAGCAACGTTAAGTCTGGTTAGTATAGTTGGATGGACTCCAACAAATACTGAAGCCCTCTACATGAGAGCCTAGATAGTGTAGTCATATGGAAATGGATTTTTTTTCCTCGGGGCCAAATAAAGGAATAAATCATTTGTTTGTTAGAGGAGCAGAAACTTAGTTAAAATAGGCAGAGCCGTTTTGTCAGATGCTTCTTGTAAAAATTTTATAAAATTTATACCATAAATTATTTACGTTTAAATAAAAATTGATCAAAGACGAGAATGTGTATAGGTAGAGGCCTACTAACAAATTAAAAACCTATTTGTTTATTTTTCTCTGAGTTTTGAGTGTATTTAATTGCAAACATTAAGGAAATATTTGTTTTGACTAAGTTTTAAATTTTTTGGCATCAAATTAAATTTTTTTGTTGGTTATTTATAAAACATCTGTGTTATAGCATCCCTCAAAAATATTGTCCCGTAAACCCATTCATTCGATAGCTCTTAAAAATACAAAAAAATATAATCTCTTGTACAGTCTTTATTTTTTATTCCAATTCATAATAAAGTTCAATCAATATAGCTTTCATTTTTTGAGGGCCTAGGCCCTAAAAACTTAGTTCATCATCGGTGCACGTGTTAAATCTCCTTTAATTATGCCGGCCTCGTTGTTGAACTAAAAGAGGCAAAGGGCCAACATGTGACTCCCCTTATGGTGACAAGTAAGTTCAAAAATAACGTCTATACCCCCAGGTTTATTCGCAATTAAGTTCATTTATCAATTATTCTATCAGTATAAATTCCTGTTCTCCAATAAAATAGTGCAATCCCCAAATGTCTACTACCTGTTACAATGTTGATGTCTTGATACAAGGTGGCAAAATGGGCTATATGCTTATACTTGAATAAAAATAGACATTTAGTAACTTCATGATAAATTTTTCAACGCATCTAATATTTAAATGTATTTTTTGAATATTTTCGTATAGGTGGGCTGGTAGTAATGCATCTTAATTCACTAAAAAAACGACCTTTTTTAATTAAAAACGTTTCCATTTGGTGAACATTATATAAAAACGTTTTGCTGGCTCAGATACATAAAAAGAGTAAAAAATAATATAAATAATGTGACATTGATTTGGTTATATATTGAAAAATTTGTCAAGCTAATTAAAGCTCTAGAAAAATATTTTAAGTTGTTACAATATGAAAAGGTAATTTCAAAATTGGAAAATTTTTTAAGTTATTCATTTGGGCTGCTGCTAATAAAAATTTAAAAATTGTAAATTATATAGTTTTTTTTAAATAATTTTCAGGGCTGGTATCAAAATATGAAAATAAATGCTTTTTTGTGATTTAGGAAATGACTAGCAAAATTATTAATAAAAATTTTTAGTTTTTGAAATTTAGCCATTCTAATATTAATTAAATGAGTTCGTTTTATTTCCTTTTGCTATCGTAGTTTTACCAAAAGATAATTTAAACATCTATGATAAATAACTTTTTCCCATCACATGCATTTGGTTTTTAAGACAATTTCTGTTTATGGCTGTGACATGGTAAGTTCACGATTTAACGTCAAGACAATCAGTATGGCTTCATGTAAAACTAATTAAATTCTATATTCAATATGTAAGCATGTCATACAACTAATTTATCTATTATTGGGTTTGCAATTAAAATTTATTTTCTTTATTTGTTGCAATGGCTTTCGTGTAAAAGACAATTTGATAAGACGACAAACCCAAAAAAAATTTGGTCAGGAATTCCTTGACCTGGTAAAAGGTATTAAAATAAGTTTTCGCTTTCTCTTATTAATTTTACCATACAATAAGCCAATTTAACTTTCTAAAACTTTTAGTAGTTTCTCTTTTGATTTTTGGCTAGCTTTTTGGACTCGACGACAAACTCTAACAGCTGATGGCAGCTCGAAAAAAATGTTGAAAAAAAATTAAATTTTTGTTTTAATTGCTGACCGTATAGAGATTAGATTCATTTGGTTAAGTAAACATCCTCAACTTTTGCATGGTAAAATATAAAACGATTTAGTTTGAAAGAAATAAAAATTATAAATTGAGGTGGCAAAAAATTTAAACCGCGTAGCCATAATCATTTTAAAATGTAAGGCTTCCCTTTTTTCACCCAATTTTACAATCCGTATTAACGCAAAGTGTTGAATAATTTTAAATGTTGTTAAATTATAGCGACTACTTTTGAGATAAAAATAATATTAACCCCAACACCTATATGATTCAAATTCTAAAATAGGGTATCTTATTTACAGGATAGTTTACAAATACATCACAGGCCAACAAATATCTCAGAAACGTTATTATAAAAACATAGCCAATGAGGGCCAACTCTCATATATATTCGTTTTTCATAGTTTCTTCCGTCTTTGGCTTTTTAATCCGTCTATAACGAAAAATGACCTTTTCTGACCAAATAGGTCATACCCCAAAAAAATTAAATTTTTTGTATAAAATTCCTTGTAACTTATCACAAATAATAAAAAATAAATTTACTAATATTTCGCTCCTACATCGACATTTTATTAAAACAAAATATTTCGCGTCCAAACTAAAATACGCATCATATATTACACTGGGCAACAAAAAAAGCAACATAAACGATTTATTGAGGGTTTTGTAGAGAATTTTCTTGCAATAACAACCCCGGGTTTAGTTTTTTTCCAATGCCCCCAGTTTTTTTCCAAAGTTCAGAAAAAAAATTAACAAAATTTTTTTTACTATTAATTCTACAAAAAAATCTATTGGCATATTTAGATTCCTTTTAAAAAACATATCTAAAAAAGGTTATTACATAAAATTTTTAGCAATATTTTCATAAGTTATTTAGGATAAAAAAACGGAGTTTATGACGGAAACCATTAATTTTACAAAAATAAAAAAATAAAATAAAATTAAATATTTAAAAAAAAATTCAAACCCCTTACGTTAATAATGAATGTTTTCGTTATCTAAATATATTTTTTAAACTTTTGTTATTACCCATAAGTTTTATGATATAGAAGCCTAAAATACCCTAAAAATTAAAAAATCTTAACTTTGACACCGAATAACTAAATTTGAGGCATCGGCTAAAATTCTAATTTCATATTCGTGATCAACAAAAACTTTTCCAAAACCATAGTTGCCATAAATGATGCTTAGGAATCCAAATTTTGTTGTCCAGTGTTATCGATTTTATATAAAAATATTAATTGAAGTTTATAACAATTTTAAATATGCATAAATAAAGTAATTTATTGTTATTTTTGAATCTTTTTGGGTTTTTGACCTCTCTAAAATTTTCTATGTATACAACTGTAACTAATTTTGATTCGGGAAAACGATAAGGTCTGATTTACCATTAGATGAATTTAATCTCTGTTGTAACCTCATAACTTTCAAAAAAGGTTTCTCTGTAATATATATAAAATAAAAGATAATTTAACTCGCGTATACGGTGGGGTCCTTACAGACCCCAATTTTTAAAATTGTACAACACTAATTGTTTTAAAGCTATAATCTTAATTTTTTATTATTTTATAAATAGGTGCTCCTTAATTATAAACTACATTTAAAAAATTAGCATTTTATATTTTTCCAGATTACATTATATAATTCATGTCAATTAATTAAATGTATAAATATTTTAAAACAATTCGTGTTTTTACGTCTGATAGAACATATTTAGAAAATTTTATAATTATATTTGATATAAAAAATATTTTTGGCTACTATAATAACTTAATTTATATAAAGATATTTCAAATAATTATTATAAATTGCAAACATTATGTATTCTAAATAATTAAAATTATTAAAAAAATAATTAGATATAAAGGTTGTAAATTTTAAGTTTAAATTTAAATAAAGACAATAAATGGTTTTACATGGAAGTCTTAGCTGCTACCACTTAAGTAGTCTTTAGAGTCATTTATCAAAAAATTTTCTAAATTTTTAAATGTTAAATAATTTTTAAGCGTTTGTTTTAAAGGAGTTAAAAGGCATATTTATTTAGTTATAAAATATAGCTATAACAAAATATTAAAGATTATATTTACAAAGTTGTAAGAATCTTCTAAAAGTAAAAAATTTTTAAAATTATAATATTTTGAAATAAAAAACACAGCCTTTTTAAATTTTTAAGTATGTTCTTATAATAATTTTTTAATAATTTTTTTGTCAACTAAAGTTTTTTGAATTTGTAGGTAAAATATAGCGTAACTATGATTTAATTTGTTAAATTTAGTAAATTTAGATAAAAAGAGTTTGTTTTTTAATTTATATTAAATTTTAGTTATAAATTTTGTCGCTTGGAATAAATGAAAGGTATTTATGCAGAACACATGTAAAGTAAATCAAAAAGAAATAAAATTAGAAAATGCAATCTTTATAAAAAGTCAATTTATGTGTTTGAAAAGGTCAGATAACAACTTTTAATATAAATTTTAGCTTTTTAAAAATTAATTCATTTAGAATAAAACAATAACTCACCTCTTTCTTAAGATTTAGGTAATTATTAGAGGCTAACTATTTTGTACGATATCTTTGACCTCGTCCATAGGCTCAGGATAGGTTTTTTTTGCGGCCGTGAATTGAGTTAGCTTTTCTGAAATGGGTAGTTTTGTAATGATTTGTCAGGCTATCAGTTAAAAAATATTATTAATATTTTAACATATTGAGAATGGTTTTTTGCACTATTCTAGCCCTTAACCCTAATTTTAAATTCAACATGACCTATTCATTAAACATTTTCTGAGCATAAAAATCAAAAACGTCTACAAATCAATATTTCAAAATTAATCACATAAAGTTTAGTTTGTCCTTTAAATTTTGCAAAAAAATTCTGGCGAAATATAAGCTTTGGACGCTGAGGTCAAGACCAGACAATATTCCGCCGGCGGAATATTGCGTTTGGGCGCTGACATATATATATATGGTCAATTCCACCTCAATCCAGCAAGTCCGGGAGGGGTACCCCTTTTGATTTGGCTGAAATTTTGCATGGAGGTAGTATCTAAGAGTATCTCATAATCTGGAATTTTTTTTTGACCGGAAGTGATTTTTGACTAAGATAGGGGCAAAAGAAATAAAAATTGCAAAGTGAATTTTCACATTTAATGCAACTTTGCGAGGTTATAAGTCAAAAAGTATTATAGCTAGAGACTTAATTTTTTTTTATTTTGAAGAGGACAATAAGGGCTATCTTGCATGTGTTTATAATTTTAAAATTATTTTTTTGAAAATTTACAATTTTGTAAAGAACATTCAATTTAATATAACTAAAAAAACGTTTTTTGAATTTCTTAAAAAATTGCTGAAATACAGTCTTTAGTATTCATTATTAATATGTGAACTCAAAAGTATGGGACCGACTAGACTTTTAAAAAAATTCAAAAAAAAAAATTTTTTTTTTGATTTTTGGACAAAAATTTGCCCCCTGTACTATATTAAAATATTTAAAAGTGCCAAATTTGTTTATATATAAGAAGTTAGACATAGGGGCAAATATGTTAGGCTATAACAGTTTTATTAATTTGATTCAAACTATTGTCAATTTTGGAAAGAAAAGGGGAACTTTAGAACAAAAAAATTGGTAATTTTCAGTATTTTACTCCTATCTTCTAAGCCGACTTTCTGGGTCACTACCAAACCAATTTAAAAATTTAAAACTGCATTTTATACATAAAACATCACTATATAACATATATTTCCCCCAACATTTTTTAACGTACCCATAGCTCTTTATGAAATAAAAACCAAAGTTTGCCAGGTTTTTTAAAATTTTAAGGTGTAAAAAATAAAAACTTAAAATTTTTATGCTAATATTTGTTAACTTTTACTAGTCATTTTTAGTTTAATGAACAATATTAGAATATGTACATAATTCTGAATATTTATCCTCGGCAAAATTCAAAAAATTTGTTAAATTTATTGGATAAAAAAAAATTTAAGAGGATTTTAGAAAAAATAATAAGGTTAAAAATTTGTAAAAATTAATTTTTTTCTATTAATAAATAGTTTTTAAATAAAAGAGCCTCAACAACGTTAAATCTGACAAAAATAAGTAAAATAGAATATATTTGGCCTATTTAGAATATTATGATTTAACAGATTTTCTTTTTTTATGATTATCAACAAACTTAAAATAAACGTAAAAAGTCAATTATTTTATGAAACATAGTTATATGGTTTTTTAATATTATAACTACATAAAAGAAGTCAATTTTAGGGTTAAACAACCTTAAATGATTATAACGGGCAGAATTAGCTTCAATGATAAATTTTAAGACTAAATATTAGACCCCATTTAATATAAACAAAATATAGACATTCAGTCTTTTTTACTAATTTTTACAAATGCCAAATAAGTTTTTGAAAGGCTATTTAGAGCAAGGAACACCATATATATCTAACTGACCTTAATAAAGTTTAAAAACCAACAATTTAAGTTCCAATTACATTTTAGGTTTATAATATAGACGCACTAAACCTATTAAAGAAAGAGGAAATATTACTGTTACTTGATTCTATGGGCATATAGATTTGGGCATCTAAAGTTTTTTATAACTAAATGCGTTCCTTACGAGTTTTAACACAAAAGTGTGTTTTAATAAATACATTTAATTACAAATTTAATAAAAATAATGAAATGATTTAATAATCTCATTTTTTATAATTTACCTATCTAGTTCTTTTAAGATTTTCTATACATAACATATATATAATTTTTTTAACACTTTAACAGGCAAAATATGACTGAATATATAGGTTCTAGATATTTTTAGATAATTTTGCCAAAATAATAAAAAAATAAGCTTGCACAGACGAATACAATCTGCATTAGTTTTTTGACACCTGAAAGTTTGCTGTTTTTTGGCAAATTTAGGTATTTTTATTTTAGAAGCGTCAAAATCGAGTGAAAAAAGGTGGGGCTATTATATGTTATTAAGCAATATATCTATAAAATAAATGTTAAATATTAAAAAAAGGTTGGCTGGTTAACCAGAAAGTCGATTTTGAAAACAGGCAAAATTTTCACTTTTTTCAGTTTTAAGGTTCACTTTTTCATTGTAAATTTAATAATGGTAGTAATTAATTAAATCAAACTATTATGGTCTAACATAATTGCCCATATGTCCTGCTTTTTGAATACTGTCAAATTTGGCACATTGGCATTTCTAATATAGTGCAAAGGGCATAAATGTGTCCCAAAATTAGTGCGAAAAATTGATTTTTTTAAATTTTGTAAAAAGTCATGCCGGTCCCAAACTTTTTAAATCATATATTTATTAACATTATTAAGGGCCATATTATATAAATTTTTCAGAAAATTCAAAGATACGTTTTTTGAGCTATTTGTGTCTAAACTTGACTTTAATTTTTTGGTAACTATTAAGGAGGCTTATTCTCTCTGTTGGTAAATGTGAGTTTATTAAGTAATACAAATCAAAAACATATGTTATTATCATACGCACATAAACATGTCTTATTATATATGATGTCTTATTATATACGACAGGCTGAACACCTCCCCCCTTTTAAATTTCCCTTGTGGTTGTAACGTATAGTTTTATTTTCTTATTAATTTTACATTGCCGTGCAGCTCAAAATTTTCATATTAATGTCAACCCTTCCTACACTTTCAGGAATAGTCAAGGTCTTCACTCTCCTTTTTTAGAAAATTTTTAGCTGCACCAGCCAAAAAAAATTTTACTTAATTATATCAAAATCAAAAAAAAAACATTTAGATCCACCAATTCAACAAAATATACTTGGTTCCACTTTTTTAAAAATAGGGTTTATAAGAAGTCGGTTTCAGCCATCTTTCATTACAATTATATCATTATGACAACATTACAAAACTGATTCGTGCAAAATTATTTGTGATTTTTTATGAGGCAAAAGGAGTTGATATTACAGAGGACGGAGAAAATGGAACCCCTCCATATAATGTTCACCGACATGTTGCAACGAAAACACCACAAACAGCTCGTTTGACCATTGCAGTTATAAAAGTTTTGAATCCCGTACCGGCCCCAGCGACCGAGATTCACAGGCAGGCTGATCGGCAAGCATTGAAAGCGCAATCTATTTTGACGGGGTTGTTACCGTTGAAGGTTTGTGATGGGCTGAATTTAGGGCATTGTTCGATAGACCGGCCTAAATAGTTCCACCATTTTTTTTTAATATCGGGCTTCAACCCCCATTTTTGGTATATTTATGTGTAATTAATATCAATTATAAAAAAATTATAGCATAAACATATTATAAATTAATAACTCGTATATTAAAAAAAATTGTTACATCTTATTTTATAATTAGGGAAAAGATAAATTAATACAAATTATTTAAATATTATAAAGTTCGTTAATTATAATTATGTATGCAAATAAATTAATAAAAATTATTTAAATATTCTAAAGTTTGTATAATTATGTATCATAATTGCATAGGTATATAAAATAATTTAAAAATTATTATTTAAATAATACTAAATTTGTTAAAATTATGTAGTTTGGGCATTTTCCATTTTAAACAATTTTATATACGATTAAAAACAAGGCTAAACTTGTGTGTTTTCTTTTAAGACCAAAAACTGTTCAAATTTCCGGCCACCCGTTTATTGACCTTCAAAACCCATTAATTTACCGTCTTTTAATGATCCCCATCTTGCCATTCCTCTCATCTTATATTTTTTTTTCACAAACATTTAATTAAACCTTATTACAACAGCTAATTACTTTCTAATTCGTTTTTACCAAAAAAAATTCAACCGAAAAATTTAATCCTGGTTCAGGATTTGGCCCCGAAAAAACCCTTTTTAGACGTCGCCCTCTAAAAAGTAATAAACCCACATTCAAGGTTAGATTTATAAGCATTGGCCTACTAACCTTGTTTGTAAAACCGGGATCCCCCAGGATATCCTAAAATTTATCATCATGAATAACTAACCTATCTACTATACAATTTTCAAACTCGATTTTTCTTTGCTACGCTAGATCTCGGAGATGGTTTGTAGTTGAGCGACGTGTGAGGTGTGGTTTTGTAGGGTAGGTTGAGAAGGTGTGCGGAAAGATAGTTAGGAAGCGATCGAGACTTCCAGTGGGTGTAAAAAACCGAACTTTAAAAAGTTTTTTCGAGCAGTAGCGATAAAAAAAAATCGTTTGTCGAAAAGGTGCCTAGGAATGTCGAGTTAGTATTTTTATCCACTAGGAAGTTTTATTTTTTGTTTAAACGACGAAATTCTCTCAGCGCTTTAAATGGTAAGGTTTTATTTTGAAATTTTTTTAGGTTAATTACTATAATATTGCCCACGTTTTTGGAAAGTTTCGAGATTTTATCAGCTTACGTTACCGAGATATTTAAGGTTAAACAGGGGATTAAAATTTGAACTTTACACTCGGGATCGGTTTGACAAAAATTCTGACTACAGATTTTTCTTAAATTTGTATCGAATCATAATAGTATAGTCCTTTACCTTTTCTCAAAATTTTAGACTCTTTTAGCCCATAGGAGCCGAGTTAGCGGCCCGGTACCGAAAGGTACATATATGTACCTTTTGGGATTTCGGTCTTAAAGAGTAGTTAAAAAATATTTTTTAAACGTCCTTATCCATAATATATGTAAGCAAGTTAGGTCCTTAAATTTTATGCAAATTGAAGCTCTTCAGCTATAGCGGTGTGAAAGACCTAGGGCGCCAAACCCTGGAAATCATGTTGCTCTGTACGAATTAAATTAACACACAAGAAGGTCGCCAAAAAGATCAAAATTTGTCTTATCCTATTCCTTGATGATAGTTTTATCGTGTTATAAAGTGATTGACATAGCTACTTTATTTGTTTTGCTAAGATTGGGCCATATATTTTCAGGTACAAAAATACACCTATAAGCAGGCAATGCGTAAAAGTTAAATTTTATTTATAATACATATATATTCTATTTGAAATGTTTATATTAATTTATTATATTAACCAAAGTGGTCCGGGCCCGGACCCCCTTTGTTTAGTAAAATAATATTATACTGAATAATTTTACCTCAAGACAACTGTCTTAATTAAGAGGGTAAGCAAAATATTATGTAAGATATATAAAAAATTTTGATATATTTCATTGTAATTGTATTTATAAAACAAATATTTGTCTCAAAAATAAGACATATGTATAAATTAATAGAAAAGCAATAATAATAATTTTTATTATTTAAAATAAAAATAAATATATGTATATATAAATTTTATTTATAGTTATAATTAAAAAAATATATATTAAATCAATATAATATTAATGGATTTAAAAAATATTTTATTTTTTATTTTTTTGAATTTAATATTAAACATATGTTAATTATTTCTTTCGGATGCGCACGCTTATTCAGACAAAAACGCCGCGGTCTTCACGGCGTTTTGTGAAAGATTGAATTATTGGATGGATATTTGATTTGAAGCGTGAGAGAATTCTAAAACTTAGGTAATAAAACCCAAATGTGGTTTGTTATAAAATCAAAGGCAAGCTTTTTTTTACATTTATTAAATTGGAAAATGGAAAATATTAAACGTTCACGTTAGCTTTACAAAAGGAAATATATTAGTCACCACAAAGATACAAACATTGTAAGTGTTATTGTGGTGGCAGAATTTTAAAGGGAAACAATATATATATAAAAAAGCCTCAGCATATCATGCTTGAAAAATTATAAGGAAGTTACAAATTTGACAAGTATACTTTTTACCCTTTTAAAAGATTAAAATTTTGGCAAGTATACTTTTTACCCTTTTATAAGTGTAAAATTTTGGCAAATATACTTCTTACCCTTTTATAAGATCAAATTCAGCAATTATTATATTTTTTTGTTTTATAAATATACCATAAAAATTATATTCTATAGAGATATATTATTATTACATATATATAAAATTAAAATAAATAAATTATTATATATATTATTACTATAAATATTATTATAATACCAATAATAGATGATTATATTGAATATCAGTCAACACGCTTTAAAATATTATGAAAAGCCAAAAACAATATTAAGATAATTTGCACAAAATGCTCTTCATATTATCAAATTTTTAATTAACATTTGATATGTACTTTTATCACATTTATATGAATTTTATATAGTTGTTCTTATATAACAAATAAATATATAAATTTAGTTTTATTGCCTGTGCATTATTTATGTTTACTGTACATAAAATAATTAGTAAAATCAAATAATTTTTCTATAATAATTAAATTATAATTTTTTTGTATATATTACAATAGAAAAATCTTGACACCAAACTATGCACCAGTATTGTTAATTTAATTATTTTAAGTTATTTTAAAAAGGTTTTAAAAAAAGCATAAATTTTGGCTATTATTCACCTTAACAACTAAATCATATATAGTAAAAAATTTTAATTCAAGACATTATAACAAATTCAATTATTTAGGCTAAACATTGATTTTGTTAAAATTAATTAGATTTTAAGATTTCTACATGCTCGCTGATTAAATTACATTTTAACTTAGCGTACATATGAAGTGAAAGGGTAAACAAAAATCCATAATATAAATTTGCCCAAGAAAAAAATATTTGCTCTGAAAATTTTTATATATATAGTTTATTTAATTATTTTTTGCAGATAAATCTACTATACAATTTTCAAACTCGATTTTTCTTTGCTACGCTAGATCTCGGAGATGGTTTGTAGTTGAGCGACGTGTGAGGTGTGGTTTTGTAGGTTAGGTTGAGAAGGTGTGCGGAAAGATAGTTAGGAAGCGATCGAGACTTCCGGTGGGTGTGAAAAACCGAACTTTAAAAAGTTTTTTCGAGCAGTAGCGATAAAAAAAAAATCGTTTGTCGAGAAGGTGCCTAGGAATGTCGAGTTTGTATTTTTATCCACTAGGAAGTTTTATTTTTTGTTTAAACGACGAAATTCTCTCAGCGCTTTAAATGGTAAGGTTTTATTTTGAAATTTTTTTAGGTTAATTATTATAATATTGCCCACGTTTTTGGAAAATTTCGAGATTTTATCAGCCTCCGTTACCGAGATATTTAAGGTTAAACAGGGGATTAAAATGTGAACTTTACACTCGGGATCGGTTTGACAAAAATTCTGACTACAGATTTTTCTTAAATTTTTATCGAATCCTAATAGTATAGTCCTTTACCTTTTCTCAAAATTTTAGACTTTTTTAGCCCATAGGAGCCGAGTTAGCGGTCCGGTACCGAAAGGGACATAAATGTACCTTTTAGGATTTCGGTCTTAAAGAGTAGTTAAAAAATATTTTTTAAACGTCTTTATCCATAATATATGTAAGCAAGTTATGTCCTTAAAATTTATGCAAATTGAAGCTCTTCAGCTATAGCGATGTGAAAGACCTAGGGCGCCAAACCCTGGAAATCATGTTGCTCTGTACGAATTAAATACACACACAAGAAGGTCGCCAAAACGATCAAAATTTGTCTTATCCTATTCCTTAATGATAGTTTTATCGTGGTATAAAGTGATTGACATAGCTACTTTATTTGTTTTGCTAAGATTGGGCCATATATTTTCAGGTACAAAAATACATAAGTAGGCAATACGTAAAAGTTAAATTTTATTTATAATACATATATATTCTATTTGAAATGTTTATATTAATTTATTATTAACCAAAGTGGTCCGGGCCCGGACCACTTTTGTTTAGTAAAATAATATTATACTGAATAATTTTACCTTAAGACAACTGTCTTAATTAAGAGGGTAAGCAAAATATTATGTAAGATATATAAAAATTTAAGACATATGTATAAATTAATAGAAAAGCAATAATAATATTTTTTATTATTTAAAATAAAAATAAATATATGTATATATAAATTTTATTTTATTTATAGTTATAATTAAAAAAGTATATATTAAATCAATATAATATTAATAGATTTAAAAAATATTTTCTTTTTTTGAATTTAATATTAAACATATGTTAATTATTTTTTTTTATTCCAGATAAATACTTAACCTACAAAACCACCCAACACACCACTCAACTATATACCGTCTCCGAGATCTAGCTAGCAAAGAAAAATCGAGTTTGAAAATTAAATAGTAGATGATATAGGAATTTTAATTAAACTTAATGATATTTTTTAGGCGCAGCCGTTCGCAGTTTATAATAAAATTAACTTTATACAATTTATTTTTTTTCCTTGTGGTATATTTATTTTTCAAAACATGACTCTTCCTCAGCTACACAACCTCATACTAAAAAGCGCCTAAGTTATTATTATGACAGTAAATTGTTTTAAACTTTAAAAGCTTTTTAGATGACGTTGGAAATTATTATTATGGGCAAGGTCACCCTATGAAACCTCACAGGATAAAAATGGCCCATAATTTGATTCTTAATTATGGCCTTTATAGAAAGATGGTATATGTACCCATTATTTTAACATTTGTTTTGCAACCCTTTTGATTATATTTATTTTATTCAACTTAATTGATTTTATTAAGAGGCCCAACAAGGCATTAATGGAAGAAATTACTAAATATCATAGTGATGAATATGTCAAATTTTTGAAAGGCATTAGACCAGATAATATAAATGAATTCTCAAAACAAATGCAAAGATGTATGTTTTTAATATTGCACCCTTCATTTTATGAATATAATATATATTTTATTTAAATTAGTCAATTTAGGTGAAGATTGTCCTGTCTTTGATGGCCTTTATAAATTTTGCCAAATATCTACTGGAGGAACAATTGGTTGCACATTTTTAATTTTTTTTAAAGAGCCTATGATTTATTCTATGTTTTAATTAATTTATTTGCTCAGATATCCCTTTTTAATTAATTATATTATATGTTCTTAAATAATTTTTTTATATTCAAATTTTATATTTTATTTGTTTGTCTTAATTGAATTATTGAAATAAAAATATAAAATATAAGGAGCATAAATATTTTTAACATTAACCTAACCCTTATTTTTTTATTAATGAAATGAAATTTTTAATTTAGCTTAAATGTCTTTATTTATATAAAATATATTTGTCCAAACCTATACACTGCAAAAGTAAAAGTTTTTGTTACTTTTTAACTTCTGATTATTATTTGTGACCTAATAATGTTTGTTTAAACCTTAATGAATTTTAGCCAAAACCTGTTGAAATTTCAACCCCATACATTTGAAGGTATGTTTAGATTTTTGTTTTTTAACAATTAACTTAAATCATTTAGTATAAATTTTAGGCTCTTTGAGTCTTGATTTGTCGGAAAGTCATTCAGAGTTAGTTTTTGGATTTAATACTGATTTTTTTTGGGCTTTATTTGCTTTAATTTTCATTAGTAAAGTATATAGGAATAATTCTTTTCTTTTAACTTCAGATCTTTGATATGATGTATTTGCTACCAAATAGGTTTGTATTTAGGGATTTATAAGTTACTATTTTAATTTATTGAATTAAATAGATTTAGTCTGAATTTGTAATTAGAATAATTAGTTATTAAAGCTTTTGGTATATTTGGATTATATCAGATTTAATTTTATTTGGAATTTAATTTTTTATACAAATTTTTTTTAATTTTTATGTATATTTTAAAAAAAATTTTTTAAATATTTGATATTTTTTCAATTTTATTTGATTAATTTCAATTTTATTTAAAATTTAATTCTTTTTAAAATTTTTTTTTCATTTTTCATGAATTTTTTTTTAAATTTTAATAAATTTTTTTATTATTTCATAATTTTTATGAATTACTTTAAAAAAATTTTCAATTTTATTTGGAATTTAATTCTTTAGACAATTTTTTTTTTAATTTTTATGTATATTTTAAAAAAAACTTTTTAAATATTTGATATTTTTTCATGAATTTTTATTTAAATTTTTCCAATTTTTGATTAATTTTTTTTAAAAATTTTTTTTATAATTTTTATGTATATTTTTAAAAAACTTTTTAAATTTTAATAAGTTTTTTTAAATTATTTTTTTTTATAATCAAATTAAATATTTAAATATATCGACTGATCGTGTTCACAGCCAACCAGTTTACTTAAAATGTCGTGTACACAGCCAATCAGTTTAATTAATATATCTTTCTATTATGAGTTTAATGTTGATATACTTGCAATGGGAATAATTTCCATCACGTTAAATTATTAATTATATGGTATTATTTTTAAATTTTATCTTTATTATTGTTATACCTTTTGAAAGCTGAATAAATCTTTGCTCTCATTGAGCAATTTGCTGTAATACGATGGAAAATATAAATATCATGAATATATACAATATTATACATTTTATATTTTGCTATGTTTTTTATATTTTAATCAATAAATATTTCAATATATCAACTAATTGTGTTTTTCCTCTCAATGACCGCGGACGATTTTTACATTATAAATATTACAAAACATTTTTAGAATTTTAATATATCCACTAATTGTATTTTTGCTCTCAGTGAGCAAAATTTGCTATGAGAAAGATTTGCCTAACATTTTTTAAGTTAATTATTTTGGGAATTACGAACTCCGCTAACAAGTTACAAATTATAAATATATGTTTTTTCTAATCAAATTAAATATTTAAATATATCGACTGATCGTGTACACAGCCAATCAGTTTACTTAAAATGTCGTGTACACAGCCAATCAGTTTAATTAAAATGTCAAGTTGCCCGGGCGGAGCCGGGCCACATTGGCTAGTTACCATTAAATTTTATATACCTACCTATAATTTGCAAGCAAGCCTTATTATATATATTTGTTTATCTATTTTTAAGATAATTTTAAAATTTTTGTTTTTTAACAATTAACTTATCATTTAGTATAAATTTTAGGATCTTTGAGTCTTGATTTGTCGGAAAGTCATTCAGAGTTAGTTTTTGGATTTAATACTGATTTTTTGGGCTGTATTTGCTTTAATTTACATAGGAAAGTATATAGGAATAATTCTTTTCTTTTAACTTCAGATCTTTGATATGATGATATTTGCTACCAAAAAGGTTTCTATTTAGAAATTTATATGTTACTATTTTAATTTATTGAATTAAATAGATTTATTCTGGATTAGTACTTGAATTTGTAATTAGAATAATTAGTTATTAAAGCTTTTGGTATATTTGGATTATGTCAGATTTAATTTTATTTGGAATTTAATTTTTTATACAAATTTTTTTTAATTTTTATGTATATTTTAAAAAAAACTTTTTAAATATTTGTTATTTTTTCAATTTTATTTGATTAATTTCAATTTTATTTAAAATTTTATTCTTTTTAAAAATTTTTTTTCATTTTTCATGAATTTTTTTTTAAATTTTAATAAATTTTTTTATTATTTCATAATTTTTATGAATTACTTTGAAAAAATTTTCAATTTTATTTGGAATTTAATTTTTTAGACAAATTTTTTTTAATTTTTATGTATATTTTAAAAAAAAAGCTTTTTAAATATTTGATATTTTTCTATGAATTTTTATTTAAATTTTTCAATTTTATTTGATTAATTTTTTTTAAGACTGATCGTGTACACAGCCAATCAGTTTACTTAAAATGTCGTGTACACAGCCAATCAGTTAAATTAATATGTCAAGTTGCCCGGGCGGAGCCGGGCCACATGGGCTAGTTACTCTTAATTTACTTAAGATCATCCAATTAATTAATTTAATTCGCCCTAATTTTATCAAAATTTTCATATCAACTTTTCCATTAACCTAAATTCTAACTCTTCTATATACAGGGATCATTGACATCAAGAATTACTTACTTTTTAAATAAATAATTTTATCAAAAAGCTTTTATTTTTAAACCATTATCATAAATCTTGTTAAATCAACTAAAAAAATCACACGAGTTAAACGCGTCGGCTACCTTTTTACTTTAACTACATGTAAAATCTTTATCTTAATAAATTTGTTTGATCCCAGTTGCCTATATTAACTTAAAACAAAAATACATAAAAATTATAAAATCCAACTTTTCTAAACAAAAACCAATCATTAACTTTTAGCTTTGATCTGTTCTATATGTTTAATTACCTTTTATGCAGTCACGTTTATTGGCTTAACTTCGTAAATTTTTTTTCCCATATACTTTTATCACTTCCCCTTCTTGCCATTCCGCCGCCTTTCTTTAAACCACACGTTTTGGCCTATTTTGAATTTCGATGTAATTTTTATTGCCTTTTTTTTTTCTTCCTCAGCAGCTCTTTCAAGCCTATCGGCGAAACTAGGCCACGTCAGTTCCCTTCCCAAAAATTGATACGCTATGGCTTGTTTTCCCATGGACTGGCGTAAAATAAAAAAAAACTTTACAAATTAACCATGTACTAGCCGGATGATACGGGGTTGACAAATAATTTTTTTTTCTTAAGCTTTCCACAAAAAATATTAAACTCTTTATGAAAAACTGGCTGTAGTTATTTGTGTTAACCACTCTTCCATATTTATTAAAAGAAAAAATACTTCCCTCACAGCAGGATTTACCGTCAGTCTGTAGTCCGAGCATGTAATTCAATGTTTTCTTTAGGTACAACCAACTAGCAGAGTAGCATTCGTTCATTTCACAGGCTTTGATAATCTTTTCCTTCACCTATTTATCTAAAATACAAAATATCTCCTCCTGCCAAGCAAATGGCACCCTTTTTGCTGTAAAAAATTTTGGGACCACATTTTCTATTAATTTCATTTTAACAAAAAAAATTTTTAAACATCCTAATTCATTCTTAAAAATGTCAGGAAACATGTTGACCAAAACTTTCACTTCATAATTTCACACTTTAATGCTAAATGAATTTATAAATAAACAATGTTAATAAAATATTAATATGCCCTTGAGTGATGTGCTCTACCCAATCATACCATAGAATTTGGGATTTTTTAATAGTTCCTTAAAACTTGCTAACCAATCCCATCCTATTATAGCTACACCAGGTTGATTGGTGATCTAGAGTTTTATCCCCTCCTTATTTTTATACAAAATTGTTAAGTTCAAAACACGTAATAATTCAACTTTTGATTGTCAAATTGTCTTAAATTAAAATTTTTTTTTTATTAATTTCAAAACCAAATAATTTATCAAACATGTTTTTACTTATATCACTCTAGGGTTACGAAAAAAATTGATATTGAAAACACTCATATATATATATTTGTAATTGCCTTGTTTTGATTTGCCATTAGTCAAACTATATCTGGCCCTTTCTTTTCAAAGTTCCCACTTGGCCCAGACCAGTTGTAATCCATTTTAGTAACAGACCCTTCCCACCCATTGTGTCTCATTGGCCCCGCCCGGTTATGATAAGCCTTATATGGACCTACATTCTTGCCATGTCCTACTCTACCATAATTAAAACACGGTGGTTGTGGTCTTAGGACCAACACTTTGTGATTATAGTGTTTTCTATAGATTATATATAAAATCAATAAAATTACTCTAAGAATTATTAAATTTTGGTGCAATTCAAAAAAATTGTTAACAGTTTTCTTAAACATTATTTATTAGAATCATAACTAAAATTATTCTCAATTCACTATTTGCTAAAATTAAAATCCATGTCAAAAAAATTAGAAAACATATATTTTTGGTATTACATTTTGTTTGTATATTGGTCAATATAAATTTTAATCATTTAAATTTTTACCTGATCTGAATATGAATTTTCTAACAATCCGTTTTTTAACCGCTGCCACCACTTATAAAAGAAGGCTTATTCTATAATTGTACGTTTATTAGGTAATTCAAATCAAAACATATGCTATTATCATACGCACATAAACATGTCTTATTATATATGATGTCTTATTATATACGACAGGCTGAACAGTAACTTAAAAAAAATTTTTTGTAAACATTTTTTGCATCTAAGGTAGCCCTTATTACGATCTTCAAAATAAAAAAAAAATTATGACTCTAGCTACAATACTTTTGATGATACATGCGCGCAAATTTGCCTCAAATTTTTTTTTTGCAAAAAAATTAAAATTATTTTTGCTCATATCTCGGTCAAAAATCACTTCCGGTCAAAAAAAATTTAGGTTTTTATCAGCACCCTAGGACCCTACCATTGTACCAAATTTCAGCCAAAACTGAGACTTCAAGGGAAAAAGTTTGTCGATTTGAGGTGGAATTGACCATATATATATGTAACCTCTATATATACGAAATTTAAAGAATTATGCAAAATTTGGTTTTTTATCCATATAACTTTTTTTGTGATTTTTAGAAAATGACTTTGATAGGATATCAGGAGAACCAAGCTAATTCTTAAACAGATACAAAGGTCGGATACATGGTGAGTGCCTTAAATCCTGTAATAACGGTTCCTTTAAGCCGGGCTAGACCTACCACGTACAAATTTAGCGCATGTTTCAATCAAAGTAATAGATCATCTTATGGTTTGCCCTGAAAGGTCATACAAAAATATATTTGGGGCTTAAAAGCGTGCAGGAAATGAATCTTTTTTTTTATATTTATAGAAAAATAAATTATGAGTTAAATAGTTTTAAATTTTTTATCGTGGGTAAATTTTTTAATTTTGTTACACAATCTTTTGTAAAATTTCTGTTTGTTTTAAAATCATACATAGCAAGCCTATAAGGGAGATTGGTACGTTAATAGTGATACGACAGAGATCAAAATCTGATTTATAGGTTTTATCGGTTGAATAATGTTGTTTCATAACAAAAAAAATTTACAGCAATTAAAACTAACTCCCACGATAATCTTTTTAATAAAAAACTTGAATAATACGAAATGTAACTTCACATTTTGTAAAAAATGTCTAAAGTAAACTATTTAAGATAATATTTATTTGTTTTTATTATATAGTTTAATTTGATGAGAATATATATTGTACATTTAAATGTAAACTTATATGTATATTATTTTATGTTTTTCAAACTGAACAAGGTATCACTTGTTACCAAAATATTTTTATTTATAATATTTTTTAGCAATATTTATTGACTAGTTTATGAATTAATAAATATTAAATATACTAATCTGATTTTGTTATATAATACCAATAAAAACTTAAATAAATTCAATTTAAATATCATTCAGATAATTCGGCACCAGATATAAATAAAGCTATCACGGTTGCATACAACGAAATAGTAATCAACGGGCTACAGAATTCATCCAAGTAATTGATAATTTTTACGGCCGCAAAATCTCTTCCCCCACCGACTATCGAAGTTACGGATATCATTCAAAACAGTTGTGGCGTTATTATCAATTTCTTTATTAGCGAGGCAAATACCTTTAGTAAATGAGAGATCCCTTCGAAATTTTTACTATTTTAAAGACTTACTCGTTAAAGTTTTGCCATTTTTAATTCTTAAAAAGGCCTTGCAAAATATAATGAGATTTAAGACGAGATCTACAGTATAATACAAAAAATTGTTAAAAAAAAGAACAGAGGGATTAGTGCCTGGTTGAGATCAAAATAATGTATGGGCACTGATTTCCGGAATTTTTAAAAAGTAAAGTAATAAAGAATACCTGCTAAAATTAACACTCCAAGAATTTCAATTTTACTTATTTATATAAAACGGTACTACGTAAAAATGATTTAGGTCTATGAGAACGGTAACCTTATTTTTTTGTGCTAAGTGATATTTTTTGTTTATTATATAGCAATCAAATTAAAATTTTATTTATTCTGAGGTAAACCACAAATATATTAACAAATTATAAAACAGTTAATATATGGTTTTTTAATTAATCAACGCTAGAAAAATTTAAAGGGCCCGAACAAAGTCAAATATTATAAAACTGGGGCCACTATAGTAATATTCTATTTTATTAATTATAAATAAATGTTATATTGAAGGGCTATAATCAAATCGATTTTAAAATTGCAATTGTTATGCTTCATATCTTTACTTTTATATTCTAACAATTGTTTTTCTAAAGAAATGGAAGTGTACATGATAGTCAAAGGACTCGATGGTGTCCATCTAATAACCGCAGCTAAATACGCCTCTAGCAGCGTAAATTTAATCGTGTTTCAGGATTATTCCGAAGCCGCAAATTTAGTTCTTGCCAATACGGGATGCAAAAATGGCTTAAGTTGAATTCAAACTCTTAAAATATATTTGGACTTTTTTTTAATTACATTCATTGCCCAATTAACTTCTAATTTTTGAGCAAATTTTTTTAAAAAAGAAAAGAACGTGAAAAAAATAAACAAAGTTAATAATATATGAAAATTACAAATATGTAAATCCTTCAAAATCAAAGCATATTAATTTTATTTTTAAATTATTAATTTTGGGGGCACGTGCAAATTGAGTTTTTATTTTCGATTTTATTTTTAAACATTTTATTTTGAAGACGCTATATTAAATTTGCCAAATTTAGTTTCTGCACATACTTTTACGAAATAATTTTTTTTTTTAAAAAAATTTGAATTTTAAAATAGATAAATAACACTTAACACGTGACCTAAAAAAAATATATTAGAGTAACTAATATGTTCATTTCTAATTTCCTTTTTATTTAAACGATCACACCTTGGGTGGCACTACATTAAACATTCTCCTATCAAACAGGACATGTTGTTTCAAAATTTATAATTATACATTTACAAATTTAATTGTTTTACAATAAATAAGTGAAGAAGAACAGATGTTTGGAGCTACTGCGAATTTGGGAATGGGGCAAAAAAAAGTTTTAATATATTTAGGATTGCTAAATTTTTATTTCAATCGGTAAAAGTGTAAATAAATTTTGAGTTTAATATTAAAAAAAATCAAAACCTTGCACTTTTCTTACCATTATTCGCTACCCTCAAGCTAAAAAATTGTTCTTCAAAGTTTTTTGTCTCTGTGGATATCATACCCATCAAAACTTTGTCTCTATCTCAACAGCCAGGCCCTTCAAAATTTAATGACCCCTAACACGAGCCGGTGAGCTAGGAATTTCGGTCTATTTTCTTTGAAATTTATTGGTACACAATGGTGTGTACATCAGGATATGGGTAAGTGCAAATAAAGTTTGGATTTTGTAAACTTTCAAAATTTTAAAAAAAAATTTGTTTTGCAAAAAATAACGAAAATATAAATTTGTTAAATTTGGCTTATGCTGAAATGTTTTATCAGAAAAAAAAAATTATTAAAAAAATTTTGAAAAAAACTTTCAGATATTAGATAATTTAAAAATTAAAACTCTCTTTGCAACCCAAAGGTAGTTTAACCCTATGCACAAATATAGATCTGATATAAAGGCCATTTGGACGCATTAAGTGTTCATTTTTTATAGGGAAAGTTTTTTTACATAAAATACAAACACTGCCAATTTTAACACAAATTAAAATAAAAATAATAGAATAAAAAAAGTTGATTTTACCAAAATTAAAAAATTTATCTGACATATAAAGTCTTATTTTTACTATTTTATAATGCATTTTTTTTTAATTTTTTACATTGCTCTATTCAAAGCAAAATTTTTAATTCAAATTACCATATAATTTATATATGGTAAGCTTTTATATATTTTCTACGTTTTTATAAAATGTTCGTGTCTAATATTTAAGTACATCATTTATCAATAAAAAATTATTATGGTTTTCCCTAAGTGCATATTGCAAATATCTTGAAATTTATAATTTTAGGTAGGAATAAATTATTGCCACTTTAAGCAAAATATAAGAATTTTGAAAAAAATGTGGTATATGTAGGTCAATTATTAGTTCGTGATATAATTTAAGGAACATGGCAAAAGAAACAAATTAAATCACTTTTTTGTGTAAATAATTTTTGCCTAGAGACTATAAATTTTTAATTTTTTTGACACAAAAAAAGGAATTTTAAAATGCTTATTCGTGTAATTTATCATTTCTAAAATTTGCATGATGGCTTAAAACATTCAAAACTCCGATAAATTTTGCTATGTAGTTAGTACCTTGGCCTTGCTTATTTTAAAAATAAATTTTTTTAAAAATGTATAAGCGTTTAATTGCAAATTTTATTTTTAATTCATCTAGTTATGACAAAGGTCAACAAAATAATCTATTTATAGGAAACAAAAAATTAAATAATTTCCATTTAAAAAAATAGTTTAAATTAAGGGATACAAAAACAACTTAAAGGGTAACAATATAATTCTTCAGCTCGTTTATGAGTTGGTCAATCATTAAAGGATACACTGGACAACAAAATTTTTACGACCCTAAGCATCATTTATGGCAACTATAATTTTTGGTCAAGTTTTTGGCGCTGATCACGAATATGAAATCAGAATTTTAGCCAATGCCTCAATAGTTATTAGGTGTCAAAGTGAGATTTTTTAATTTTTGGGGTATTATGGGTTTCAATATCATAAAACCTATAGTAGTAACAAAAGTTTAAAAATATTTCGATAACGAAAACATTCATTTTTAACGTTGGTTAAAATTTATTTTTTAATATTTAAATTTTTTTTTTTTATAAAATTAGTGTTTCGTCATTCCGTTATTTGATAATAATTTTAGGTAATAACTTTTTTTAGAAATATTTTTTATTAGGACTCTGAATATGCCATAAGGTTTTATGTAGAATTAATAGTTAAAAAAATGTGAATTTTTTTTATAAACTTTGGACGCGGTTAAAAAAAAATTGGAGGTGAAAACTAACGGGATCATTATGGCAAAAAAAATTCTCTACAAAACCCTCAATCGTTTATGTTGTTTTTTTGCCAGTGTATGTTATATAATTAATTTCGTGTGTGTCCAAGATGTTTGTAAGGCAAAGAAAAGAATCTCTATTTTGATTTTATAGCAATATTTGATAAAACAAAATTTAGTAAAACAAGTTATTTATTAATATACCTTTTAAATAAAAAAGAAAAACATGACATTATTTCAAAAATTTAACATTTAAACGCTAAACGTTTGCATAAAGGGCCCAATTATAAATCAAATGAATACACTGGACAAAAAAAAGTTTGAAAGATATTAGGCATAGTCAAGTTTTTGGTTTATTTCTAATATATCAGAATTTTAGTGTTTCATCAGAGTTGAGATTTTTAGTATTTTGGGTATTTTGTTTTATATCATAAAGCGTATGGGTAGTAAAATTTTAATAAATTTAGATTGACTAAACATAAATTTATTGATTTTTGTTCTCTTTCATATATTTGTTATACAAATTCAACCGCTGGTTACATCATGAATTAAAAAAATTTTCAAAAGGGCGGCAATTGCCCCTCTCTAAATACGTCCATGATTTTGAATCTGAATATGTCAATAAAATTAAGTTTAAAAAAAAATTTTTTAAATTCTGAAATTTGGACGGGATTTAAAAAAAATTGAAGGCATTGGGAAAAAAACTAATCCTGATTTTGTCATAGCAAGAACTCTACATAATCCTCTTTAGAACATGTTTTTTTTTGTTTCCTATGTTATATTTAATTAGAATCTATAAGCTTTAACGATTTGTTAAGTGTTTTAATTATATTCTATGATAAACCAATGATTTAAATTTTTTGTTATAAATGTTAGGAAAATTATAAAATAAACATGTGCCTATGTTTTATCCGAAGTTGATGCAACATTTACAAATACTTTAGAACTTCTTTTACAAACTACTCAAAATTAAATAAATTAATAATTTTGCCTTACAATTAGCAATGCATTATTAAATATCGTAAATAAAAGTTTATGGAAGAACTTTTAAAACTTTTTGATAACTTATAGACTGTTAATTGTAAAACACACACATCGTGAATTTTATGAAAACATAAAATATATCCCTATGATAACCTTATCTTTCACATATATATTTCGTTTCATAGTTTTTTTCGGTTTGGATCCTCAAATATGGCTAATTTGATCAATTGACAGATTGAGATTCCCCAAAAAAGATAAAAATAATCCTTAATTTATAAAAGAAATTTTTATATATCTATCATATAATGTAAAAAAATTTTAGTAGCAAGTTCTTCCAACAATATTTAGGTAATTCAATACACTTCTACACATTTTTGCAAATAAACTTTATACGACGATATAAGTTTATAATATAAATTTTATTTAAAGAAATGTAACCGTTTAGTTTGCAAAAATGCAAAAAAAAAATTTTTATTTATTTTTGCGTGAGTTTTTTTTCTAAAACTTTTAATGTTTATAGTAGCTAACTAACTATAAATTTAAAAAAAAGGTAATACTGAGATGGCAGGTTTGATTTCCGTACTTATCTCAACATTCTCAAATATTATTATTAATGAAATGTATGAAAACATTAGGATGTGACAAAATTTAGCAGACCAAATTTGGGGCTAAAGGGGAACGGTTATTACTATGCACCGCGGGGACAAAAAGAGGTGTGACTATTATTATAGGGGCATATTTAATCATTGTGGGAAAAATGGGTCGGGCAATGGGTCAATTGTTAACATTCAATTGGGGGGGCTGGCATTAAGTGTACGGAATAACCAATTGTAGACCTTAATTTAATTAAATCCATTTCATTAAAACATCAAATCTCCATCAACAATTCCTACCAGCACCAAACACAATTAATTACTTTTCACCACCAAAAACCAACAACTAACTAAAATTAATAATCTTTTTGTCCTATTTGTGTTAGCCCGTAAGGCACCATAGGGTGTGTACGCGGACATGACAGGATGCATCGCCATGACCTGATCAATATGATTTAAGTTTTTTCTTAGTTTTTCGTCCATATCAAAAAATAGCTTTATTTAACAGATACGACCCTCATCTAAAAAGAAATAGAATCTTTAGAATATAATCTCTTGTATGTTTTTATCAACTTAGACAGTGAGTATATAGCTCTTACAATGCATTTTAATAATACACAGTATATTGCGCCTAACTTATACGACACGATATATTATAGGTTGAATAAATTTATTTGTAACTGTTAAATGCAAAAAATTTTATTTTTTTTTTGTTTTTTAATTTTTTTTAACATTTGATAATATTTATAGTTATTGACTAACTAGTTTCAAGGTGAAATAATTTTAAAATATATGGCTAAAACCTTTCTTTTTTAACACTTGTTAACCATAAGCCAGAAAAGCGATTTTTGTTTTTACTAATAATGCTTTAGCCACTTGGTGCTAGATTCCCGTTTGAGTATAGAGAAATGGAGACATTAGGCTTGATTATTGGTAAGGGTTTTAGGCTAAGGTCGAGGTCAAGTCCTGTGAACCACAACATTTAGAAATCTGAAAACATATGGTAATTATAGATTAGCATCTTCAATAGGCATATATTATCCATATCATTTGTTTTTTCACTGTAAATAAAACCAAGGCCCATTATGGAAGAGGGGGGGGCATTAGCCCTCCAAAATTTAAATTTACCCCCCCCCCCCCCCCCCCTCAAAAAAAATACATATTAATTTTATTTTTGCCCCCCCCCCCCCCCCCTTCCCCCAAAATAGATTCAAATTTTATTTTTGCCCCTCCACAAATTAAATTTGCATTTCCAATATATCAATTATTATTTAAAAAATATTCTTTTTTAAAAGTGTTTTTATTCATATCAACACCTCATCCGCTCAAAAAATTTAACTAACACATTTTTGTTATTTGATATATGGATATTAGATGCCACAGAAAGCTGTATATTTGTGATAGCAATTAATAAATCTGATGCCGAAGAAATTTCATCACTTGTAACATACGTTAGAATTAATCTAGAGCCAAAGAAGGTGATCGCACAGTGTTACAATTTTTTTTGGGTAAGGAGGTGGAAAAATTTGCTCCTTTGATCCCAAAGCTAGCCTATAAATCTGGGATTGGGATCAATAAATACACCGGTAATATTTAAGAATAACAGATTGAACAGTGCGTAAATGAAGTAAAGGTATTTTGATATGGTGAATTTAATCAACCGCACTGATGTCCGTATTTCACTAAAAATTCACCTATGCATGCAGGGTTAGGATTATCTGCTAAACCACCTCCTCACAGCCTCTTATTTTTTAAGGCCCTCGTGAGATGCGTAAGACTATGCTCTTTCCAAAGGCAAAATTTTTAATTTTTATTAAAGTTCAAAAATAACTTTTTTGGTCTTTGAGGTCATTTTAAAAATTTCTGGGAGCATCAGTAAAAAAACTAAAAGCGCCATCATGATCTTCACAAAATCCTAAACAAAGACCTGTATATATCGTTTATGTTGTTTTTTCTGTTTCCAGTATTATTGTCGCTGGGCTATATTGCAAAAAAATTAAAAAAAATGTTAAGTTATGCTA
This sequence comes from Acutogordius australiensis, assembly GCA_030555515.1. Taxonomy (NCBI): domain Eukaryota; kingdom Metazoa; phylum Nematomorpha; class Gordioida; order Gordea; family Gordiidae; genus Acutogordius; species Acutogordius australiensis. The sequence goes on from CM060245.1 coordinate 6,058,515, forward strand.
TAACAATTTTGTCATTTACTTTACAGACAATTATATTTTTCCAGAACCTATCACGTAATGTACTTATCTCAAATAATGATATATAAATTTTAAATTCCTCGTAAACATTTAGAAAATTATACATCTAAACCTAAATACCCGCAATATGTTATCGAATTTAAATTTTTGATTAAAATAGTTTAAATATTGTGAATTTACAAAAAAAATATTTTTTTGTTTTTAAACTATCTGTCATTTTTTAAATGTTTATAATTGACTGAAAAAGTCTAATAAATAAAAAGTGTAAGGAACCTAAAATGTTAGGTTCATTTTCCGTGTTAGCTATTATATGTCAAAAATTTATTGAACTGTAACAGTTTATACCTTAGAATTTCCAAAAAAAAATTGTTTACCACAAAACTTGCATTTGTCCTTATAAGAAACTGTATCCTTATTGTACCTTTAAAAACTCAATAGTTCGCGTTAAAAATAAGTTTTAGTTATTTATTTATATCAGAAAAGAAAATTCTGAGTTTAAACTAAAATTGCAAAATAAATGCTTATTTACAAATAATTTGATTTTACAAAAAAAAACATACTTCATGATTTTGTTAAAATTTTAATACTTATTTTGTTTTTTTTGTAGTAATTGTCCTTTTATTATTTATTGCAAAGGTAAAGTTTTATTATAAATATATAAAAACAATACTTATATTATAAAATAGGAAAAAAAAAGTATCTAAATTTGTTTGGAAGTATTTTTTAGTAATGAGATGGCATTCTTTTAAGGAACATAAAAACAGTTATTTCAAATATTGGGCTACAAGAAGGATAGTAACTTGTACTAAAATACAACGGCCTGACACAAATTTGTATAACATTGTTTAGTTTGAATGCGCGAATTTATTTTTGAACCTAAAATTGACCTTTTATAGATTTTATGTAAGGCCAAGTGCAAATTAAGCTTTTATCAATATCGGAACTTGATTTTATGTGTATTAAATTAATTAAGTAACTCTTTAGTTTGAGAATTATATTTCAAAAATAACTTTTTTTTAAAAAAAATTACGAATCTAAACTTTTGCACACATGCCCTCTCCAACAATTATTCTTTTAATAATTAATTTTAATATTATGACAACAAAATTTCGACGATCCTTAAGCATCATATATGGCAACTGTCGGTTTTGGTCGAGTTTTTGGTGCTAATAACAAATAATCAGAATTTCAGCCAGCTTCACAATTTTAGTTATTTGATGTCAAAGTTAAGATTTTCTATATATGGGGTATTTTGGGCCTCAATAAATTTATGGGTAACAATAGTTTAAAAATATTTTTATTTTTGATTTTTCTAATTTAAATTTTTTTATTTTTATAAAATTAGTGGTTTTTGTCAGAAAATCCGTTTTTTGATCCTTTAAGTAAATTGCTAAAAATTTTAAGCTAAACTTTTTTATTATGAGGAATATGAATATGTAAATATTATAAAAATTTATAAGTTAAAAAGATTTAAAATGTTTTTCTGAGCTTTGGACGCGGTTTGAAAAATATTGGAGGCATTGGGAAAATAAGTAAACCCTAGATCGTTCTCGCATTCTATACAAAACCCAATAATTGTTTATGTTGTTTTATTTTGTTGTCCAGTTTAGTTATATGTTAATATCATTCAATAGCAGGTGATAAAAAAAATTATAGAGCAAAGTTCACTGTATATTGAATTTTATCTTGCTTTGTATATATTGTTCAAGATTGTCGCAATAAATAAAAAACCTAATTCACAAATTTGTAATTTGAATAACACCATAAAAAACCATATTGTTCTTTTGCCGCTAAAATTTGATAAATCTTTACGATAAAAATAATACGTATCGCATTAGAATATATGTGAGTATATGCCATCATCAAATTCTTTTAATTTGTTTGACAACATTCCTTCGATCTATGAGGTTTGTATGGGTTTAAAATTGATGTCAACTGCACCAGAAGCTCTCAATTAAAAAAAACAGATGAATTAAAATGATTTAATTTATCTTAACTTGATTAGGTATGCTGACTTTAATTTTAGTTTTTTTTATATTTAGAGCAAGCACAATCAATTAGCGTTTTTTTAAAAATTTATAATAATTTTGATATAATTTTGAAAAAACAAAAAATTAAGTTATTTGAACTCTTACACTGAACTCCGACCCACTGCCTTAACTGTTTCCTACGCTTCATTTCCATTATTTTTTTACACACCTCTCATTTGTACAAATTTTTAATATATTTTTAACCCTATTACATTTCTTTTCGATAATTTTTATTTGGCATCTAGGCATTTAAGTCTGTTTGGCTTAATGAGTTAGGTTCAGGGCTAAGAAAAAAAACTAAATGGGCTTTTTTTAACAAGTTTTTGAGTTTTTTTCCAAATGCCCACAAACTCGTGGGCTTGGCAAAAGAAAAGCCCCTTTTCTTGCTTAAAATAAAGGGGCATGTTTAAAAGCCCCTCCTCAAAAAAAAACTCCTAGGAGCTTTAAGAAAAAATAACCCACCCATCATTATTATAAAAAAAAATCAAAATTTGTAAGATGTTATAGAGAAAACATAAAATGAGCTTTTTGGGGCTTTTTTTAAGAAGCACTTTTTGTGGGTTTTTTTTGCCCCTTTTCTGCTTTTTTTGATTTTTATTTTGCCTTTATTTGTAGCCCCCTTTCTTTTTTTTGTGTTTTAGGAGAAAAAAAAGTTTTTTTGGTCATTGTTTTCCCACCCCTGGTTAGGTTAATATTAGGTTAATCTTAAAGCGTATTGTTTGACATAAGGCTATAAATTTTTACTTTACCTTATGTCGACAAATTTTCGGCAATCATGGGTTAATGGAGATCTTCCATATGATTTTCATCTATTTACCGTTTTTCATATCAAATTCATTAATCAAATATATAAAGTGAAAATTATAGATAAAATGTCAAGAAAATAAAAAAGATTCAAAAACAAGAATAAGCATTTATGCTAAACTGATTAGAATTTCGAATATTTTTATAAAACGATAACAAATTGTGTCGTATGAAAACGAAAATTTACCTAAATGCTGTTGTGTTTAATATACTTATTTGAGATGATAAATATAAGTTACAAGGGATGATTAAATGAAAGAGTCTTGAATTTTATCTAAGGATATTTTTATATGGACGGATTTAGAAGCCGAAGGCGGTTACAGCTATTTTTAATTTAGCTTATATTCAAACTACTATATCACGACTAGTGTTAAAAAATAAAGAGCAATATGTGCAAGTAACATTTTCATTTTATTTTATGTTCTAAAATTTAGTTACCTAAAAATCTTAATTTTTATGATTTTACATGTTTAATTTATATAAACTATGCGTAATGTTATGTTTATATTAAACATTATAGGTACTTATTTACTTCATTAGTAAAGGACTAAATTTTTATGTTTAATATAGTTTATATTCGTATTCCATGCTAAAATTGTTTTAAAAGTTAATTACTAATTTAGTCTGTACCAACAGTTTGGGAAAGGCGTGTAAAAAAACGATTAACAAAAAAATATAAAAAATATTATTTTTTTAAAAAATAAAAATACCCTATGTTGTTAATGAGTTTCTCTTTGTTAATACTTTTTTAATTTATTTTTAATTTTTTTTTGTTATCAATTTATTAAAAAAAATCCCCTAAATAAATAATAATGGGTTTTCGTCCCTAATTCTGAGGCATTGGAAACCCAAAGCTTGACCAAAATTAAATGTTGCTATAAATGCTACAGTTGATGCTTAAGATGTTTAAATTTATTCCAGTGTTATTTGCCTGTTTGAGTACCAAAAAATAGTCAATTTATATATAACAAAAAGCTTTGAAGAACGTGAATCAAATATTAGCAAACAAAAAGACGAGTGTTCTTATTTTTAAAATCTACGATTAAAATTTTATTCCGAAAAAAAATATTAAAAATATGACCTTTGAAAGCTTTATAGGTAGAAGGTGGGTAGGTGAGAATACGGGTCTTTATTTGTTTTTCGTTTTTATTATTCGCCGCTATATAAGCCCTGCAAATGAATTGGATCTGACTAAATCTTACCTAAACTATTTACACCTAACCTTAATCTTAAATTAGCCCAAAAAAAACCAAAATTTACCTTTTTACAATGAATCCAAATATCTTAATTAAATTATTCTGGACAACAAAATTTTGACGACCCTAAGAAACATTTATGGCAACAATGGTTTTTCGTCAAATTTTTGGCGCTGATCACGAATATGAAATTAGAATTTTAACCAAGTCAGATTTTTAGTTATTCGATGTCAAAGTTGAGATTTTTTTAATTTTCGGGGTATTTTGGGCTTTTTTATTATAAAACCTTGTAGTAACAAAATAAGAATATATTTAGATAACGAAAACATTCACTATTAACGTAGGGTTTAAATTTTTTTTTAATATTTAATTTTTTTTTATTTTTTTATTTTTATAAAATTAGTGGTTTTTGTCATAAACTCCTTCTTTTCCTAATTGAAAGTAAATTTCTTAAAATTTATGTAATAACCTTTTTTTATGTATTTTTATAAGGAGCCTGAATATGCCAATAATAGATTTTTGTAATATCAATAGTAAAAGAAATTTTTTAAATTTTTCTGAACTTTAGAAGCGGTTTAAAAAATATTGGAGGCCTTAGAAAAAAAAAACTAAACCCGGGATCATTAAAGAAAATTCTCTACAAAACCCTCAAAAAATCGTTTATGTTGTTTTTTTGTTGTCCAGTGTTATTGTAGAATGCTTGGTCTATGCCTTATAGCTAGTTCGCTAGTTTACTATATATTCTTTAACAAATTTTATAATGTTACAAAAAAAATTTTTTTGTGAAAATTTTTTAAAGTTTAGATGCGCTCATTACTTTCCTAATTATTGTGGCAATTTAGATGTCCAACATATTTGTA
>CM060245.1:6063622-6109358 GCA_030555515.1 Acutogordius australiensis
TAGGTATATATTTAACGATTAATACAAGCCTATAAAAAAATTGTATTTTTAATAGCTCATTAAACCCGTGGCAAATTTTGTGGGGGGCTTCAATGAAGAAGGCTTCAAGAAAATACCTGCTCAACTATATTTACAACATTTTCACATTTTTTACGCTATATAAAATTTTGTAATAAAAGATCATCAAATTTTTTGGTATATCTTAAAATTTGCCTCCATACCTCTCATTTGATGTATTATCCTCGACTGGCAGCCATTATTCCATAATTTTACAGGTATTTGTTTAAATCAAATTTTTACACCTTTTTTTAAAAAAGTTAAAATATGTAATTTTAGTCCAAGCGATATATTTAGGTACATTATATGTTATTTACAATTGTATTCGTCGGGCCCATAGGCCAGAAATAATATGAATATTTATGACTACTATCAACGAAACAAAATTTTGGCTTCTTAAATAATAAAAGAACATAAAATTGACCCATTATAGTGTAGTGAATAGTTAAATAAAAAAATAGCGGGCATAGGTAGCTCAGTGACAAACATTCTTGTCTTACACGCAAGAGAGTTAGAGGAGGGGGGGGGGAGTTCAAATCCGCGCATAAACATCTTTTTTCACAAAAAATAGAACATATGTGCAACCACTTTAAAGCTGCTGATTAACCTGGTAAGGCAATTGACGGGCCCTATAATATATGCCTAAAATTTTAAAGTAAGAGCCCATGCTAAAAACCTAGGTCATCGAGCAAAACCAGTTTTGCACTAAACCTTGTCGGGCATAGACAAAACCGCCCCCTAAAGGATTTATTGACCCTGTATAGGTAGAGGTAGACAACAAATCCAATGAACTCCAGACCTAGTGGGTTAATGCGGCTCGCTCTAACTTTTACGTTAGATGCTCACCAAGATTGTTGGCTGGGTGACCTTGTATTTGGTCTTAATCAGGAATAAGAATTAGATTATAGCCTATAGCTCAAGGTGGTGTTTTCTGGCAAAATTTAGCGTACAGGCCATTAAATAATCCAATTGCCGCCCATATTTAAAATTATTTGGGTCCATGTCAGCTGATTTTAATTTATCGCCCGGTTTGTTAAAGTTATGTTCAAAGTTTTTTTATCTAAAAATATTTAAAAATCCTAAATAGTATTAACATTGAAAAACTGTTATATTATAACTTTCTAACACTCTTCGGGACAGTTGGTCTAAATGTATTTAAAAAGAATAAATTTTGTCTTGATTTAAATTGTGTGTTTTTTTTAGAAAATTTAAAGCAAAACTTCAAACACGTTCTTATCCAAAATTTTATGGGCTTTCTGGAAACTAAAAGAGGCAAAAATTTTAAGCAATGCAATTAACCAATGTATTGGGGCTTATACATAAATAAATTTAATTTATAGTGTTTTTTAAACCCTCATTTCCTACAATTAATTTTTATGTAATAAGGCACCTTCAAAGTAATGTTTTAGAGCAGAAGTTCGTTTTTACTTTTTTTATCGGATCGCATAAATACTAACCAAATTAGTCAAATTCTGCTAATATCGGTTTATGTAAATTTAAAATGCAAACATATTTTTCACCTTTCATTCAAATGGCATAAGAAATAATTATCTCTCTCAAGGCCAGAGAAAATATTATTTTGAGAGCTGGAATCTCCTTACAGTGGCCACCCCTTTAACTAATCTATTGCTAAATATCCGAACTCAACTTGGTCAGCGTTCTTGGTTTGCAATGTAGATGATCCCAACGTTATTTTGTTCAAATGCCCAGGTCTCCACGGTCCCCGACATGACATTAGCATCACTTTTGCGCTAGCTTCGGTGCCTATTGCTGGGGTCGGTAAAGGCCAAACCTAGAAAAAATAAGGTAGTTTCAAATTTGGGCAACCTCTGATATATATTTTGTAGGTGTGACTATGTTAAAAACTGTGACGTTTCAAGCAAAATCATGAGCGTTTTGCTAAAATGCTGCAAGCAACGGCCCAAATATTTCAACTGTGGTGCGGTAATATGCGGCGCAGGTATACCGATCAATACTTTCACTTCCGGCCCGTTAGGGGTTTATCTTTCCGGCTAAGTCTCATACGCATCATCGTTAGCTTATTCCTACTCTGTCTGAGCACATTGGCCGTGCTATGGACATACCTGGGCAGCACACCTGTGCGTTTGCCCGACACTCATGAAACCGAAAAACAAAGGGAGAACGTAGTTGAGGGTAGGGCATCTAGGTATTACCCTAAAGGCTCAAATTACAAAGGTACGTCGGAGCCTTCCATTGATTTCAACTCTTGGGAGCGCCAAACTCAACGACAACAAAAAACAGGTAGATTGAAATGTTTTATAAAAGAGTTTTAAGTTTAGAAACATTTAAAGGGTAAGATGGTGGTTATTTAACATACATTAGTTGAAATGGGAAAGAGGAAGGGCCTTTTGAATTGTGTGTTAAATTTGTACAATTTCAGTTTAGAACCCTGAAATTTATAACTAATTGAGGTTAAATAATTTTTTACAAGATAAGTTTTTTTAAAAAAATACCCTAAAATTGTTGAAAGAGAACGTTTTTTATAAATACAAATAAAATTATATATATCAAAGCTTTGTTTAAACTATTTCTATTCCAATCACGTAAATTAATACATTCTTATTTGGGATTTAATTAGTATATTAAATATCTCTATATATATATAGTTGCGTATATAAATCACGTCTGCAATTATTAAAACAATTTACAACTACAATTTAAAATTTATAAAATTTTCTTTCGCAATTTTAATTTGTAACAAAAAAAGTTAAAATATTACGTTTCAAAAAAAGGAAAAAAAGCTAGTGTCTTTATTTTTTGTTTTTTAATTTAAAAAATTTACATTATTATTTTAATATTAAAACCCCTAAAATTGAATTGATGTCAAAACGTATAGGAAAAAAAACATGTCCTTTTACATTTTGGCTAGGCGCGTTCAAATTCATCTCATTTTTTTTTAAATTGAAGTCCTCAATTTTTGTTATATTTAAATAGTTTTGAAGAAAAATTTAATAAAATTTACCCTTTTTTCTAATCAAACTTAGGTAAGTCAGCTATAATTTTAGGAAAAAAATGTCAATGTACAAAAATATTTAAAACAACAATTTATATAAATAAATTTTTGCATATTCACAACAGTTAAACTGTTAAACAACTTCATATAATATTTTAATTAACATCAGATAATATATTTTTATGACTTAAACACGAAATATGCTTTATTATCTAAATGCTGATGTTAGAGCTTAATATAAAAAAAAAAATTATTTTTTGTTATAAAAATTGATAATTATCTTTCTAGGGTATTTTCGAGGTCGTAAATGTTTATTTGACTAGAGAGGTCATTATTATGTAAAGATCTAAGGAGGAGAAGGCGGAAAAGAAAAACGGGAAATATATTTGAGATAAGACCAATATAGTGCTTGCTATTATGTTTGCAGAAATTTAATTTTTGTAGGATTGATGTTTGTTGACAGCCCTTAAACTTTGTAAAACCATGTATATTTTTTATTTTCAAACAAAAAACTTGCAGATTCACATGGCAAGAAAGGTTTCTACGATATTACGGACAAGGAGTTGGAGGATGAACTGGCCCGTTTGGACAAACAATATTATGGAGTTCCAAGTAGTTTTACAAATTGAGCCTCCGTCATGAATATAGAAATATGACGCAAATTAAAGAACTGTAATCTATATAAAAGAAATCAGTGATGGTAGAGTTTACACCGTAAGAATCACTAATAGCAAGTCAAACCTAATATTTTAAAATCATATATAACTTGAAGTATCAGTTTATATTCAATATTTAAAATAAAAGGACCAGCACGTTTGAGATTATAGTCTAAATGGATATTCTGAAGATTAGACCATATTCATGAATAAGCAATACTTTATATATATAAATAAATTTTGAATTGGATTAATGGATATTTTATTAATTACGGCCATCACTATTAAAGAGCTTAAATAAATTTAATATTATTTTTTTTTGTTTTTTTAGCAAATTAATTTGGAATGACCGTGATTCTAATCCTCGTCTATCTTTATTTTACAGCTTAGCTGTTGTGTATAAACAAAAAAAATTTCAAATAATATTTTAAAATCTTTTTAGTTTTTTTTTAAATATTTTTATTTAAATTTCATAGCTGCCTTACTAAGTTTGATAAAAAACAAAACGGCAAATTTGAGAATCTCTAAGATGGCAGGTTTATCTATGTAGTTAACTCATAACTCTCAAAAAGTTTGTATACTTTTTCTTTAGAAAACAAATTTTCAAATTTGCAATTTACCAGTAGTAGGCTAACAATTGCTGTTTAAACGTTAATAAAGTAACACGTAATAATAGGGATATTGACACATGTTCTATATAAAGATAATATGCGTTTCCCTCTAAAGAATATTTTATAACGACGTCTCATGGAAGCGTTTAAGCGCTCCTAGCAAAAAACAAACTAAGTATTCGCCCAATAGTCATATGTTGCCTTAATAGAATTAAATACACCTAAAACAAAAATAAAATGGTTTATTAAAGTTGAAATTTTAGGCGATGTTTTTTTTAAAGAGCAATGTTGAAATATTTAAAGTACAGCTAACCAAATATTTGAATATACGTGAAATCGCACCTTTTGTAAGCAAATGTTTTATTTGTAAGCTTGTTGAAGAAATGAAAATATAAAACTTTTTCACCACCAAGAAAAATAAAACTGATTAATAAATGTAATAACAATAATTGGAATTGGAGTTTATTTGAAATTTGTTATGGATTTGTAACCTTCGTAATCATCCATCGACACACGCTGGTTTTAATATTTTTCAAAATTTTTCATTTCATCTGGCTCAGCTTTATACATCCCCACTTGTTTGTTCCTCCTAAAAAAGTCCAAATAGATGTCCCCCAAAATTATCCGCAGATAAATCTATATGCATTATAAATGGAAAATAATTCATAAATAGTTTTATATTAACCTACATATCTGTTTTTCAATTCTTTTTTCCGTTTTTTTTCAATTATTAATTTTATAATGAAAAGGTCAAAAGTCAGACTTTGTATGACTCAAGAAGCATAAAAATTAACACGGGTCAACAATTTTTTGAGAGTTATGAGGTAACTACAGAGATCAAACCTGCCATCTTAGGGAATATTAAATCCGTTTATCGTTTTTTCTTATCAAACTTAGCAGGTATAAACATTGACAATTTTATAAAAAAAGGTCAAAAAAACAATAAAATTTAAAAACAAAAATAAATTAATAGTTAAACTGTTAAATTCAAACTTCAAATCATATTTTCATTAAAAACCGATAATTTATCGTGTCGTAATTTAAGTTTGGACTCGAAATATTTTGTAGTATCTAAATGTCGATGTAAGAGCTTGATATATATAAAATTTATTTCTCATTATTTATAATATAATTTACAAGGAATTTTTATATGCAAAAAAGATTTTTAAATTTTTTCTTATTAGGGTATATTTAGATCTGTGAATTTGGTCAAAAAAGGCCATTTTTTGTTATAGATGGATCTAAGGAGCCAAAGACGGAAGAAACTAGAAAAATAAAAAATGTATGTGAGATTTATCATGAGAATGCATTCTTTTATGATTTCAATTTACGTTTTTGACATTGATATTTGTTGTACTGTTTAATAAGAAAAATTATTTTTTTTATAAAAATAGTTATTAAAAACTTTAAGTTATTGAATTTAAATTAGTATTTTTGGCCAAATTGCATAAATTTTAATTAAATAAAAAAATTTTTGTTTCTTGAATTAACATATAAAATGTAATTGAAGGTACAACAACAAAAAAAATTTTGATTATAAAAACATATTTTAACATCTTAAAAGATCATGCATAATGACTATTTATTAAAGGTTTAACTTTAAAATAAGCTTTTAAATCTTAAAAAAAGTTTTCAAGGTTTGACCTAGAAACTGTGAGCAGCTAATAAAGAAAACTTTTTGAACATGTGTTTATAGGAACATTAAAACATATTTTAAACGTATACCTTAGTTACATTTTTATCGTCCATAGAACTTCAAAAATTTTTAAAACAATTTTTTGTCCTATAAATAAAAACTTTCATTTTCAAAATAATTCAAAAATTTAACGGCCCACACCAAAAAAAAAGAGAAGTAATGTTTCGAAGACTCTGCCTATCTAAAGAAACGCGAAACGGGCTTGTATAATTAATTCTTAAATAACTACATAATCAAATAATAAATTGCTTTGTGAAATTTAATATATGAAAAATTTAAAAATCTAGATAAAGACGGCACATTTATATTTTAAACAAATATATTGATAAATGATTTTTCTTCTATTTCGATAAAATTTGGAAATATGAAACATCGTTTTTTTTTTACAATTTTTCAAAATTTCCATTAAAGAAATAATTTTATCTTAATAACATGATTTTAAGGAGCTTTAAATAAGCATGTCATTAATCTCGTAACATTGGACAACAAAATATGGACACCCTTAATATGGCAATTATATTTTTTGGTAAGTTTTGTGTTCTATTTACGACTATGATATCAATTTTAGCCAATGCCTCAGATTTATAGTTATTCGGTTTCAAAAGAATTTTCTGGGTATTTTGGGCTACTATATAATAAAAACCTATGAGTAATAACAAGAGTTTAAAAATATATTTAGAATAAACATTTGTAAATTACGTAGAGCTTAATTTTTTTTATAGAATTTTTTTCATTTTTTTGTTTTAATAAAACTAGTGGTTTTCGTCATAAATCCGTATTTTGATCCTTAGTAAATTGAAATATTGCTGATAATTTGAAGCTTTAGCCTTAGATATATTTTTTTGTAAGCAATTTGAATATGCCAATAGATTTTTTCAAAAATCATTAATTAAAAAAAAATTTTCTGTGTATTTTTTTTGAACTTTGAACGCGACTTAAAAAATTAGAGATATTGGAAAAAAAACCCTAGATTGTTTTCTCAAAATATTTATACAAATCTAAAATACGTTTATGTTCTTTTTATCATCCAAATTCAAAAATATAGTTGGAATTTAATTGGTTTTGTCTTAGCTCGTGTTTCACATTACTCATATTTCAAAAAAATTAAATTTTAGTTTCAATTTATATGTTTTTTGTCTTAAATAGGACTTTATCTTATTTAACTAATTAATATAAAAACATTCTACTAAAAATGCATGCAGTCAAAACAGTTTGATTCTCAGATAGGTTTAAATGCTATATAAAAGTTATTCAATAAAAAATTTTTTCCTAAAGCCCTTTTTTAAGAAAAATCTTTTGTAATACAAAATATATTAACATTTATTAACCTTAATTTTTATGTATATTTGCTATTTTTAAAAATTAAAAAACGCCCATTATACCTTGTTAAATATAAAAAAAAAATCTTAAAAAAACTAATTTTTTTTTAAAATTCTATTATTACCGTGTTTTTTATTATTAAAAAACAGTTATTATTTATTACCTCGAAAACTGGTATGGTCACAATTTTTTCGTATCCATGAATTTTTGAAGCAAAAATGGTATGAAATGTAGCTTGGAATTTCATCCAATATTTTGGCTGTGACATTCCCTCATAAAGGATGTTGAATAAACGGCATATGCTTGTTTTTTTTTTTTGATAGAGTATTTCTTGAACAAATCAAAAATCTTTGTAAATTTCACTAATATCCAATATATAATTAGATTTTCCTACTGGTGCTTTCAAATTTCATTAAAATATTTAAATTTTTCCAAGAAAAATATTAGTCCGGTCGTTTGCATTAATATTTGCCGACCTTTAAACACACAAGACAACGCACCCTTTTTATAATGTCGTGAACAAATAGATGAAAAATTAAAACAATAGGAAATATCTGATTTCAATGAAATATATCCAAAACCTATAAAATTATGCAAACCAAGGGCGTAGCAAGTTGTAAAGCTTGGGGGGGTTAAAATAAATTTTGCCGCTTTTAGCGGCATAGTGCTGATAGTTTTTTAATTCTATGAAGTTTTAACGTGTAATTCGCCGCTTTTCGGGGATTTTGCGTTTTTTGTCCTAACAGTAATTTTTTGAACAATATTTTTTTGATTTTGATTTTAATTGATTTATATGGTGTCCCTATGCCCCCTTTAGAAATCTCTTGCCCCTCTTTAGAATTCTGCATACGTTCCTTGTCTTTTTAGAGCGCAACAATTATTTATATGGAAATTATCTTAATATTTTTATTTAACTAGTATTTTGATTTGAGGGGAAGGGAGATTTTAAAATTAAATATTTAAAAATATTTTAAATGTAATATAATTTTATATTTAATTAGTATCTTAGTTTGGGGGGGGGGGGGATATGCACTAAAAATTTTCAATTTAGGTGAGGATATGGCATGCTTAGAGGGGTTTCATCCCCAACCCCCCCCCCCCCCTCCTACGCCAATGCTGCAAACAATATTTTAATTTGTTATAATTCTTTCATAAATGTTTTTCATTGTATAAGTATAAAAAAAATAAAATTGCATTTTCCTTTTTTTTAAATTTGTCAATTTTCCTTTTCTATAAAAATTAATTTTTCATTCACTCCTATTTAATCAACTAACAATGCTTCTAATCACATGAAAGCAATAGTCAAGTCAATCTAGGATCCCATTATTGTTTGTCAAAAGTTATATAATTATTGTGCATGTTATGCTGAAATACTTCCTTCAAAATTGTAAAAAAAATATTCCTAAAATAAAAAAATTTTACTGGCTAATATCAAAAAATGACAATTTTGGCTTTTTGGACGTTTTAGGATATGCCTAACAAAAAATTTTTTATATCAAATGCGTCCAATTATTTTTGTCAAAACTTTTTCTCCATTAGCCGTAGCCTTATGCATTATTATAAACAACCAAATTTAAATTTAAAATTAAGGTTAACAGATCTATCCAAATCAATAAAAAGGTTAACATATTTATTCAAGTCGATAAAAATTAAAATTATCTGAAAAAAAGTAAAATATAATTTGTTATTTACATAATACAATAACAAATATGGAAAAGTCAGAGCAAATATTTATGAGCTAACTTCCGAGATTAAACGAGGGCGAAAAAACATTCAAATTTGTTTGCCGCTTTTTCAAACTATCAAACTTAATAAGTCCAATATATAAGCATTAAAAATTGTGCAGAATGTTTTAAAAAAACAAAATATTGGGAAAAAATATTATATTTAACAATGTCGAAACGTTATATTCAAACTGTTATAATAATTTTTAAAAAGCCGATAATTTATTAAATTTTTGCTGGAGTGCCCCTATTATATAATCTTTGATGTTGAGCTTGATATATTTTGATTTCTCATCAATTAAGATCAAAAATATACATTACAAAAAATATATAAATTTTTGATTAGTTTTTATTTATGGTATCGACTTAGTAAAAGCTGTCAATTCAAAAGATATTATAATAATTAGTTGTAGAAAAAAATATGAAAAACGAAAAACAAATATAAAAAAACAATTATGGTTTTGAGGTTTCCCTCATACCTCCCTATTTAGGGAGCGCCAGACCCGTTTAAAAAAAGGCTATTTTTTGTTATAGACGGATCTAAGGAGCCAAAGAGGAAAGAAACTAAAAAAAACGAAAAACAAATATGAGATAAGGCCATCATGGGAATGTATGATTTTATGTTTTCATCATCTTTTTATTGATATTTGTTAATCTGTGTTGTAAGATGGGATATGATCTTACAGATTGAAAGTATTTAAATCTGCAACGTTTATCATATGGTCGGGTGCGCCATCAAGTTCGTTACACAATATAGTACAATTGTCGGTATAATTTTGAGAGGTATTGTTTCGATATATTCATTCATAATTCATATAAGTGCCAAAGCCCTAACGGCTATGGCAGCCTCGAAAAAGTAGCAGGTACTCCTAACCCTGCATGCACCGGTTTTATATTATGGACATCAGTGCGGACAATTTAATTTACCATATCAACATAACCTTATTTACGCACTGATCAATCTGCTATTTTTTAAAATTACTGGTGTATTTGATGATCCCAATCCCAGTTTATTTATAGGCTAGCTTTAAAAACGAGCAAATTCCACTTTCTTATAAAAAAAATGTTAATATAATTTTGTATATGGTCAAACAAGTTTTTTAAATTCAGTTTATAGGATTGTTGCAAAAAAAGATTTGAAAATTAGGACGGGACAATTTACATTATTAGAGTTTTTTTTCATAAAGATTTACATGTTGAATGACATGGTTATAAGTGATATATGCTTTCATAAAAAAAATAGAAAAATAAAGTTTAAATTTTTTTAATAGAGCAAAAAAATTAATTTGTTTTTTTTCAAAGCTTAGTTTAGAAACGTTGACCTTGACGCATGTCACCCTAAGAATTTTTGCCTTTTTTTTGTAAAATTTAATAATGTTTTTTTTTGGTTACATAATACAAAAAATTTAAACAAAAATAAAGATATTTATTTCAATTACAGTCACTCACTTAATTTCTCAATTTTTAAAATGTTTTGTTTTTAGAACTGGCATTGCACATGTAGGTTTAGGATTGTCTAATTACGACAATTTACATTGATACTTATACTTTGATTAACTCCTTATAAAACGGCCCTCTTTAGAAACTTGAATATTACAAATAAAATTTAATATAAATATTAACGATATTGTAAACATTATGTTAAAAAACTTTAATCATTATATCGTAAAATAGTTTTAAAAAAAACAGGTTTTAAAAAAGATTCTAACAAATCAATATTTTATTTGAAATCCATAAACATTTTTTTTTAGTTTTGAGAATTTTTGTAACAACACAATAATTTAAAAATAAATTTTTTAATACAAAGAATATTTTTGGGATGTTGTTTTTACTAAATCAAGCTTGCTAAATTATTTTTAATGATTAAAAATTTAAAAAAAACATTAAAAATTTTGAAATTAAAATTTTCTACAAATAAGGCAATTAAAAGAAAATAAAAATTTTTTTTTAATTTATCTTAAATTTAGATTAATCTTTGTCTAAAATTTTTTTTTTAGATTTCTACATTTAAATTTTTATTACATATATTGTAATTTTGTGTTAAAACTCACAATTGTTTGTTATCACAAAGATATATCGTGTCTTGAGGATATAAGAAAAATGAAAAGAAAACAAACCACCAAAAAAAATTAGAGGGCTAACTTGGAAACAATGGAAGAATATGCCAAAGAACATGCAACATTGCTATAGATGGTTAAGTTTAAAGACTAAATTTTTATTTAAAATTAGAAAATATATTTTACACCTTGTTAAAGACTAAAAAATTTAACTGCTCGCTGTAATGTTTTCACAAGGTGAAATCATTATTAGTTCTATATTTGGGCAATCAATATTTTTCAATTAATAGTAATTCTCTAGATGATATTTTTCGAGAAATGTGGAGCAGAGCCGTTAAAATTATCCAAATTTTTGTGAAACCTTACATTTTAGTTTGAAAATATTTATTCAGCTCACCCTGTAAGAATTCCTAATTGGCATATTAGCCAACTATAGATTATCGCTCTGTAGAACCGTTACAGTTCCTAAAACTAAATAAACTTTTAAGAAATGCTTTTTTCTTCTAAAAAAATTAATAATCTGGCTTGTAGGGCGGCAGATGTTTAAATAGTCAAAATGGCCAACCTTTGTTTAGCTGGGTTAGGATGGTGCGTAAGCTCGTGACAAGGATGGCCAGGAGATAAGCAAGACGCAAGGTATTGGTCCTAACATCTGACAATGGGCTTGTACGGGTAGCATTTTGGTTTTTTGATGAAAATGTTCGATCGGAGAAAGCTTGTGACAACCTGTAATGGTGCATAGAGCGGAATTTTGGGAATGCAGCTTTGCAAAGTTTGTGCTAGAAATATTAGAGGACCAGACCGGGGCAGCGTAGTTTAGTTTCGACCTAGATATTGCTTTATAACTTACTGTGAGTTCCTTCTTTTAGACCCAAGTAGATCCGGCTATGGCTTTTATTAGGTTGTTCCGCCTGTTGACTTTTTCGGATATAGAATTAACATTGTTAAATGTAAATAAGGGATCCAAGGTTACGCCAAGAATTTGTTGATGATTGAACATGATATTCTAAAAAATATCTTTTATCATTCGAGATGACAAATATAAGTTACAAAGAATAAAGAAACCATTTTTTTAATATATAGTACTGATTAAGGAAACCCGCTAAAACAGAATATATATACAAGATAAGGCCATTATCGTATGCATGCTTTTATTAAAATTTGTTGACCTGTGTAATCTAATATCATCAATAATTAATTTAATTTCTTTCATTCAGTTAAGCCCATTATTTTTTTACACATTTAAGCTTGAGCACTTTTAAATTAATTTAGTTTCATGTGCAGGAAAGAGTTTGATGCAAACAGAGCTAGGCCAAGTGTGGTATTTTCTTCAAAATAAATGCAAACATGCTTACCAGCTTCAAATCTATGTAATTGTTCTTATTGAATTTAATGTTTAAGCGAAAGCCTAAACTAGGAGTGAGAAGTATATTGGAAAATTTTTTATTTTTAGACGTTTGGCAAATGTCGATATGAAATTACAAGTAATACATATTTTGCAACAATTAATATGTACCCTAGATGCTCTTCTAACAATATAGATAAACATGGCACTATAAAGGAAAAAATGAGTGGAAGTTCCCCGCTTGTGTACCAACTGGCAGTTTCGAATTGACTATCAATTATTGATTTTTCATCATTTTTATAATTGTGCTTAGAGTAAGGTAAGAATTGCCATAAGTCATAAGGCCGTGTTGCCCATATTGTAACATTAAAATTTTTTGTATTTAGTATATTTTTTAAAATCTTACAAACAAAAATTAAAAAAAATGAAAACTGATATACATGACAAAAATAACTTTTGTCCTAGGGTTCCGTAATTAGATCTCCAACCTAAACATAAAGAATTACATTTTATTTAAAGATTTTGGCCGGATAATGGAAGAAGTTATTCTTTATTTTGATAATTTTAAAGATTGCATAACGAACGACAATTTGGTGTTTTCGTTCATTCGGATAATGATTACCTACACTATGCAATTTGTCCACTCGTTTGCATTATTTTTTTAAAACCTCTAGATATCTATTTAAATATAAGAAACTTTACTCATTTAATTGTTGGCCAAACTTATTAAAATGTTTAAAAATAAAAATTTTGTTATTTGTCTTTGTAAGATGTACAGACTTAATTATAAAATTTTTAATTTTACATTTTAAGTGTTTTTTTAGATTAACTATATGAGTAAAAGTAGTGAAAATAAAACATTTTTTACCACATGTCAAAACGCAAAATAAAATGAAAGATCAATGCAAAACACCCTTAATAATACTCAAATGTTGTCATAATACAATAAAACATGACTTGATAAAATTTTTTATCGGTTGATTACTTAATCTTGATTATTTTAATCATATCTTAATTACAAATTACTATTACTTATTTTATTTTAAACATGGCTAGCCACCCGTATTTCAAATTATTATTCTGATTAATCATTGGGAATATTTGCAAAATTAATTATTTAAAAAAATGGATAATTTATGAAAATCCTAGTATGTTTAATTACACAGGTCAACAATTATCAATGTCATAAAAGTGAATTTTAAAGAAAACATAAAATAATGCTTCCCCTTGATAGCCAAATCTCATGAAAATATATTTTTTTAGTTTCTTCAGCCTTACGCTCCCCCTAAATTTGTCAATATTGAAAAAATGGACTTTTTAACTGATTTTGCCACCTAAATGGCCTACAAAAATTTAATGACTATTTTTTATATAAAAATTGTATGTAACTTATATTAATAAATCTCATATTGTAAATAAAATTAATATATCCAGCTACACCTGCTTTTAGATTATACAAAAATTTTCTAAACTTAAATAAGATACGGTATAATATCGGTTTTGATGAAAATAAATTTTAAGTTTGAAAAGTCTAAATGTTGTGAATATGCAAAAAAATTTTGTTATTTTTATTTTTGAATCTTTTTTGTTTTTTTTGTTTACTTTTTTTAAATTTATAATATTTATAGCTGACTAACTGAGTTTAATTAGATAGGGTAAACTGTTGAAAATTCTAATGACATGCTTGTTGTAGTTTGCTCATAACTCTGTGCTATTATATTTATCAAATGTCAAAAATTGGTGTTGAGAGAATTTCCTTTAACCCACGAATGGTTGGGTGAGATTTTCGTAACACGAATGGTACAATGGGGTCTAAACGGAACCTAATTCTTAACATCAACTTCAAGAGTTTTAGAGCTATGATTTTTTTTATATTAAAGGAAAAAACGTGTCTCTTTTATAAACTAATATAGGCTATCATTAATGAGTAGTACAAATTTTATTTGACACAAAGTAGAAAAAATCTGAAAATTAAAATTATTATTTCTATATTACTCATAAATTATATCAATGAACAAATTGTATATTAAGGGTAGAACATTTTATGTTTAAAAGAAAAAACTTTGAAATTAAAAATTGCTGGCAAAAGCTAGACATTATATAAAGAAATAATAATCCATTATTATTCAATAATAAACAAATTATATAATTAATTAAAATATTTTTAAAAAATAATTAAAAAAGGTTGCAAATATTAAGGTTTAAATTTTGAGGCAATATAATGGTTTCTAACATTAAATTTACCATGTTGGGTCCATACAACTCCTATTTTATTTCATTCCAAAAAATTTAGTTATAAGACATAGATCAATAAATTATTTTTTTGTTTATTATATACTTAAGAGAAAAGTCACAAAATTTTGGCCCATAATATATATTATATTTAAAAATGTACAAAATTTGAAAATTTTTTGGGTCCCCACAGTATCAATCGGGGGTTAAATAAACTTATATAAACTCTCATTACTTTTTCCGTATTAAAATACCTAAAAAACGAAGTTTTCAAATTCTCGTTTGAATTTACCCAGTTTGTTCATTCGCATGCTTGAAGCCGAATGAGTTGGACGTTTGTGCTTTTTTTATTTGTTAAAATAATAATTTATCCCTATAAGGCAATCAACTTGATATTGCTAATTTGCTTTCAATTTTCCGAATCATCTTGGACCAAGATAACTAATTTCTTCTTTGGTTACATTAAAAAATATTCATTGTTAGCTCTGATAACTTTTTTTGTACAAAAAAACTTAATTTACAATTAACACAAAACACAAGAGCCAAAAATCAAAAATCTGCTTCCGGCAAATATATAAAAGATTAATGAATAATTAGATGTTTTAATATTACAAATAAGTTATAATTATACATAACAAATTTTTATGTCATGCGGTCAAATATATAATATATTTAAAAGATTACTGTTGAATATTTAAAAAATGTCATCGGTTTACAGCTTTATGTTTACGAATATAAATATGTTGATATAAATTGCAAAACGCAATCTTTTTTTTTCAATTAAAATATGACCTTATTTTATGTATTTTGACGGATTTTAAAAAAATAAATATATATTAAATTTAGCTAGAAAAAAAAATTATTTATAAAAACAAATTTTTAAAGTTTTTTTTACAAACCTCTGAGCTGTTCCTGATATTGAATAATCTACAAAACCAATTGCTCTGAGGAATAAAATAAAATGTTTATCATGAAACTGAGATTTTTAAAATTTAAATCTAAGCAAGTTAATCATTACATTGAAATTGGCTAAAATGGGCTCAGTGCAAAGGCAAAACCATGGCCTTTATGACAATACATTCCATTCCACAGCTTCTTCCCAAGTCTAATATATTAATTATGTGTGGATGTCGATCTGGCAACTTTTTAAAAAATTATTCATCTACAAAATAAAATTTTATTAAACTTTAAATTTAGCGAATACTGTAGCATGCAAAAATTACCACTGGCAAATTTTTTATTCTTCAATCCCCCCCCCCCTCCCCCCTCCAAATATTTGGGGGCCCTTTCACACTAATTGTATTTTTAAAATTTAAGCTATAGTTTCACAGTTGCAACTTTTTAAGAATCAAATTTAACTTAGAAAAAATGGTAAAATAGTTTCATTTTAAAGTCAATGAAATTTAAATTGGATTTTTAAACAACTATATTTTTTTATGTTTACCTAAAAATGCAACTGGAAAAAATTAGTCTAAATTTTATCATATATTTAGTGGTGGATGGGGATAGAAATACAAAAATGGAAGAACAGTACTGATATTTGTTATTGCATACTACGTGATATGTGAATTTTTATTTTCGTAAAATTTCTATAATTACATAAAATTTTAAGTTATGAATGAATGCATTTTTTAAAATACTTGTCAAATTTTGCATGCACATATCTTTCTAAAATATTTTTTAAAAATACATAAAAAAATAAATTTTTTTATTTTTTAGGATTTTACAAGCTGTCTCTTTACGTCGCATTTAGCATATATACGCATTTAAACTTTATTAAATTCTTTAAAAAATTTTGGTACTTAAATCTTTAAAATAAAAAAAAATTTTTTTTGACATTTAACGCATTTTAAAAATTTCTATAATCTTTGTTATTAATATTTAAATTATTTTTCTAAAAAAAAAGAAATTGAAAAAAAAAAATTCTTAAAAGTTCTAAAATATAAAAAATGGACGCGCAGGACCATAAATTGTTTGTCTTTGTTTAAAGGAGTGCCTCTAAGTTTACAAAATAAAAATTAATATGATTCTTATAAAAAATGGTAATGACAAACCTTCAGTTCCACTTGTTTTTGCTTACAATGTTAAAGAAGATTATAATGCCCTAAAATACATTTTCAATTTAATATCATATAAAAATTACAATTGGCAAGTCGTTGCCGATTTAAAGGTTATTAATATAATTTCTGGGCTTCAGTCTGGCTATACAAAACATATGTGCTTTTTATGTACATGGAATAGTCGAGACAAAGCCCAGCATTTCAAAAAAAAATATTGGGATGCGAGAGAAACTTACGACATTGGTAATAAAAATGTCTAATTTACCTTTAGTTGAGCATGCAAATATTATTTTGCCTCCATTACATATCAAACTAGGGTTGATAAAAAATTTGGTAAGGCTATGGCTAAAAACAACAGTCCCGGCTTTATTTATTTACAAAATTTAATAAATCAAGTCACGCTAAAATCAAAGAAGGCATATTTCTAGGGCCTGATATACGCCAAATATTTTCCCATAAAAACTTTTTTTTAACGATGAATCACAACGAATGTGCCGCTTGGAATTGTTTTAAATGGGTGGAAAACTTTTTAGGAAATTTTAAGTCTGAAAACTTTAAAGAAGGTGTAAAGCACCTTATTTACTCCTATGAAAAATTAAATTGTAATATGTCACTCAAAATGCATTTTTTGCATTCTCATTTGGATATATTTTCAGAAAATTTGGGGGCTGTTAGCGACGAACAAGGAGAGAGATTCCATCAGGATATATCTTTGATGGAATCGCGGTACAAAGGTTTCTGGAACGAAACTATGATAGCGGATTACTTATGGTTGCTTACAAGCAATGATGAGGAAAGACATTTTCGTCAACATAAGATAATATCTTTTAATGCTAATACCTAATAAATCCAAGCCACCATAAGTAATTTTCCATAATAGTTTTGTTCTCGAAATTTTAGCAGGCATTCCATGCCTGTTTTAAAGTTGGCAGATTAAAAATTTACCATAAAAACTTAGTTACTTATTTAAATAATTCTAGGTTGCATGTTTATTGAGATTCGACCATAGCCTTGATCAGGTTTTTTTAACCCTAATTATGACATTTTTATTAGAAATGGCGCAAATTTTCCTCGCACCCCCTTTTTTATTATAATGCTGACATTTGTTTTACTTTTCATGCGGATAAAGAGCACATTTATTTTGTAAAACATGCAATCATTTTTGTTAATGCCTAATTATAAACAATTAACGTTGCATTTACCAATTAAAATTTATATTATGTAATATTGTTTTAAATATATTATTGTATTAATTTCAAACTATGTATATAATAAATGATGAATTATTGATTATACACAAGAATTTTTCTTTGCATGATTGCTAGCTAGCTACCTTTGCATTATCTTGTAACATAAAAATATACTCCGTCGTTTTTATTTTTTGCTCATCAAATTGAAAAAACAAATGTATTAATTGCAGGACTTGCGTTACAACTTTTTTGTAGGTTATAATCATAAAAAATTAAAAAATCATTCAGAAGAGTATAAATAACATTTGAGATATGTAATAAATAAATGCGATGTAAGCCAAATAAGTATTATATTTTTCATAAATGATAGAAGATAATGAAATATAAGCACATATAAAAAGTGAAAATACTACCCAAGCAACCTTTTTTGTTTATATTTAACATATCTTACTACACTACATCGAGATATGTAAGTAAGTGAAGGGTTGGCAGATATAGCCAGTATTAGTAGCAGCACGCACTACAATCTTTAAGAATTTAATAGCCCCTTTTTTAATATATAAAATTTTGAAGCACAGACTTTTAGACGCGTATTTTTTGGAAATTTTGAGTTTTTTAAATTCAAATATTTAAAAAAGTAAATGAGATAAGTAAATTCTAAAAAAGTTATATAACAATATAGTTTTTCAATAGTAAAATATATTTTTCTATTATCAATTTTTATTTTAAACGCACGAAAAGTGCCTATAAATATAGGACATATTGAGGTTTTTGGTACTTTTAAACCCATCTAGGTAAAAAATTAGACCTATTCAAAAAAAACGGAAAAGATATTCGGAATGTACTTAAAAAACACTATCAAAATATATATGTTTATAATTGGTCGCCGACATAAAGTTTTTATTTGTCGACCAGTGTAATCATAGCACCCTGCTCCGCTTAAAAGCCCTCTTCACTTCGCGATATAATTTTTTCTTAAATGATTTGCCTACAATCACCTTAGAGATTAATCGAGAACCGAAAGTCCTGCCCCCGGCCGGCCAGGAAACAAGGGCCAGGACGGTTCAAAATTTATAACGGGCCAAACGCACTGGCCTTAAATTTAAAAAGAATTTACGGGACGAGATGAGCTAAAGTTTTAAATTTCATATGCTCTATTTGTTTATTAACAAGAACTAAAAACGATAAATATTTTTTCACGCGATAAAGGGTATAACTTTTACTCTCTATTTTTACTTTTTAAAACAACACATTTTTAGCTTTTAATTAAAAAATTTTGGGCCATATTTTTGGATTGGAGCAGGCCTTAAATTTGAAAAAACAAATTTTGGTTTTAAATGCGCGCCTTTATAAATATTCAGCGTCAATTTATCGTTGGGCTTTTGAAAATTTTAATGTAATTTATATTTTGCACGTTAGAGGTTTCGCTCAAGTTTTAGATACCTCAATTCTTTACAAAATAATTGTGGCGATCTTAAATTCAGGATTCGTGCTTTTGAGCCTTCATTGGTTCCCTTTTAATAACCAAAAGTTTTTAGTTATGTGAGTACGCGTCTTTTTAAATATTGGCTGGGAATCCAAAAAGATCGTCATATACATATTAGATAAACTTTGAACTTAAAATTATATTGAGCCTATAATAATCCAACCGTATTTCTTTAATCTTTTAAAATGTTTTAATTCTTAATTGGTACAAAATAGGACAATATAAATTAAAAAACTTAATGGAAGGTCTAAAGCCGGTTCGTTAACTGGACTAATCGGAGATATTTAACTTATAAACCTTTCATTAATTAAAATATCGTATTTTTAAGGGCCAGCTAGGCAGGGAATGCCCTAACATTGGTTAAATAAGGCTTATAAAAATCTTAAAAGTTGTAAATTTTTTATTATTTTGGTGCTCCTAAAAGTTCAACACCTGTGCGCAGTCCTAATTCATTTTTTTGCCCTATTTTAGGAGTTTTTTTGCTCTCAATATCACCTACGCGTTTTAAAGCACCTTAGTATGTTTTTAAAATACCTGTTTACATTTGAATCTTTATTGCGAGTTAGGATTCTTGGTGCATTTAAAGTCACAGGTACATTACAGAAATACTTCGGCGTTTTTTAGAGTCTTTCGCTTAATTAAACAAAAAAATTGCGCGGTTTATATAACATTAGCACACTTCAGAGGGTATCTAAAATAATATAAATATTGGTCCAAATATGAATCTTTAAGTTTTTAGCACAATTTTAGCCCTTAACCCTAACTTTAAATTCAACGTGCTATTAATTAAACATTCCATATTCTAAGCATAAAAAATCAAAAACGTCTAATAATCAATATTTCAAAATTAATCACATAAAGTTCACTGTTTGTCCCTTAAATGCAAAAAAATTTAGGGCGGAATATAAGCTTTGTCCCTTAAATTTTGCAAATAATTTTCGGCGGAATATTAATTGGCGTATAGTCAACGTCCAAAACGCATTTTCGTCGGCGGAATATTGTCTTGACTTGAGCCCAGTGCCCAAAATTTATATTCCGCCGGAAATTTTTGCAAAATTTAAGGGACAAACAGTGAACTTTATGTGATTAATATTGAAATATTGATCATTAGACGTTTTTAATTTTTTATGCTTAGAATATGAAATGTTTAATAAATAGAGGTCATGTTAAATTTAAAATTAGGGTCAAGGGCCAGAATAGTAATAAAAACCTAAAGATTTAAAGATTCATAGGTGGACCGGTGTATTTTGAAGCGCTTTAACTGCACATTTGAAAGCGCTTAGTTTTTAAGATATTCTCAGAAGTGCGCTAATGTTATAAAAACCGCGCAATTTTTTTGTTTTAAAATTAAGCGAGACTCTAAAAAAAAGCCGAGGTATTTCTGTAATGTACCTGTGACTTTAAATGCACCAAGAATCCTAACTCGCAACAAAGATTTAAATGTAAGCAGGTATTTAAAAAACATACTAAGGTGCCTTAAAACGCGTAGGTGATTTGAGAGCACGCAAAAGACTCCTAAAATAGTGCAGAATTAGGACAGCGCACAGGTGTCGAACTTTTAGGAGCATCAAAATGATAAAAATTTACAACTTTTAAAATTTATATAAGCCTTATTTAACCCTTTGTTGATAGGGGCATTTCCTGCCTAGCTGCCTAAAAAATGCTATATTGGAATTAATGTAAGGTTTATAAGTTAAACATCTCCGATTTAGTCCAGCTAACGAACCGGCTTTAGACCTTCCTTACAATTTATATTTCGTAGATTAAGAATTAAAATATTTTAAAAGAATATAGAAATACGTTGGATGTATAGGCTCATTATAATTTCAAGAAGTATATCTAATATGAATATTTTGACAACTTTTTGGATTCCCTGTCAATATTTGAAAAGACGCGTACGCACATAATTAAAAACTTTGGGTTATCAAAAGGGAACCAATGAAGGCTTAAAAGCACGAATCCTTAATTTAAGATCGCCCCAATTATTTTGTAAAGAATTGAGGTATCTTAAACTTGCGCGAAACCTCTAACGTCCAAAATATAAATTACATTAAAATTTTCAAAAGCGCAACGATATTAAATTGACGATTAGTATTTATAAAAGCGCGCATTTAGATCGGGCCAAATTTTGGCAAAACAGCCAAATCGGCCAGAACCAAAATTTGTTGTTCCAACTTTAAGGCCGGCATCAATCCAAAAATAAGGCCCGAAAATTTTTAATTACAAGCTAAAAAAGTGTTGTTTTAAAAATACAGTAAAAATAGAGATTAAAAGTACCCTTTATCGTGTGAAAATAAATTCGTTTTTAGTCCTTGTTAATAACACTGTACAACAAAAAAAACAACATAAACGATTTTTTGAGGGTTTTGAGAATTTTCTTGCGATAACGACCCCGGGTTTAGTTTTTTTTCCAATGCCTCCAATTTTTTTTAAACCGCCTCCAAAGTTAGGAAAAAAATTTACAACATTTTTTAAACTATAAATTTTCCAAAAAATCTATTGGCATATTTAAATTCCTTATAAAAAAACATATCTAAAAAAGGTTATTACCTAAAACTATTAGCAATTTGCTTTTATGTTATTTAGGATCAAAAAAGGATTTTATGGCAAAAACCTCTAATTTTATAATAATTCGAAAATAAAAAAAAGTTAAATATTATAAAAAAATTAAAACGCCTTACGTTAATAATGAATGTTTCCGTTATCTAAATATATTTTTAAACTTTTGTTATTACCCATAGGTTTTATGATATAGAAGCCCAAAATACCCCAAAAATTGAAAAATCTAGACTTTGACATTAAATAACTAAAAATCTGAGGCATTGGCTAAAATTCTGATTTCATATTCATGATCAGCGCTAAAAACTTGACCTAGTTGCCATAAATGATGCCTATGGTCGTCCAGATTTTGTTGTCCAGTGTAATATTTACATAGAGCATATGAAATTCAATACTTCTGCCCATCTCGGCCCGTAATTTGTATTTTTTTAAGCCCAGTGCGTTTGGTCCGTTATAAATTTTGAACCGTCCTGGCTCTGTTTCCTGGCGGGCCGGGGGCAGGACTTTCGGTTCTCCACTTTAATCTTTTATTTGATTGTAGGCAAATCATTTAAAAAATAAAACGCGAAGTGAAGAGGGTTTTTAAGCGGAGCAGGGTGATATGATTATTATTAAATTTCTACATTTAAAATTATACATGGACATTTGACATATTTTTGAGGGGTAAATAAAATTTAATAAAATGATAAAGCGCTTTTTTCGATTCTAGTAAATTAACTTAGTATCCTCATAAAGACTTTTTTTTTATTAGTAAAGGCTACCAAGACTCGATAAAAGCAATAAATCAACACAATATAAGCAGATGTTGTCGCCAAAAAAAATGATTAACAAAAATCCTACCGATTTCCTTGCCCTATATCTCTTAAAGAAACTTTATGCAACCCATTTATGTGAAATGACAATAATTATTATTAACATTAAAATGTGGTATTAATGTTACTAAAGAGGATAGCCGAGAAATGACAAATCGGAAAATAAGTTACCAGTTAAGGGCTACTAAGTCTTTAGAATCCATTTGGGGACTTCAAATTCAAGGCTATTTTATGCGTTTTTAATTGGATTTGAAAAAAGTAACTAGTGTCCTGAGTCATGCCCATATTTTCTTTTTTAAGTTTCAGGGCGAGCTCAGACTCCATTCATTTTTTTAAATAATTCTGAAATTTTATTTTTTTTATTAAATTTTTTAAAAACTTTTCTTACAGAAAAAATGTTTAAATGCTAATAACAAAAATTGGTACTTTTTGTAAAAAAGCGTTCAATGCCAAGAAATAAAAGTTTTAAAGTTTATCAAAAAAATGAAATGAGTCTGAACGCGCTTTTGTAACTTGCTCGTGAGATTGAAGAAATAAAGGACATTTAATTTTTGTAATAATCTTTTTAATATAACACACACAATTTGCGTTAAAGTCAAAATTCTAATTGTTGTTTTAATTACCCCTTAAATTGAAATAGCTTAACGGGCCACTGCATACAGCGTCTCTTATCTGGGGGGGGGGGGGGGGGGGTATGTCGAGCGTGGCTCATAAAAATTAGCCGTGGGGGTAGGTATAACAATAGGGAGGTTAAATAAGGAAAAAGCCTTGACCAGCAATATATATATATTTAAATTTTTTTGTTATTTTTTAAATTTATTAATATATGTTTTATTGATTTATTGCCGTCCAATAAACTTCAATTAATTTAAATATTTTGTTATTTTTCTTATTTATTTTACATATGTTTTTATTTTCAAAATTTATATAACATATATATAATTAACTCAATGCTTTACAATAAGCTCAAATTAATTTTATAATTTCTATTTTTCAAATTTATTTTACATATGTTTTATTTACTCAATGCTTTCTAAGCTTAAATTAAATATTTTTATTATTTTTTTACATTCATTTAGCATATGTTTTATAGTGCCATCAAATAAACTTCAATTAATTATTTCATGTCGTGTGACTAAACTATGCACAGGGCAAAGAATAAGGTTAGATAAATTTAAACAACACTGTAAAATAAAGCACTCTCATTAAAAGTGGGATGAAACTAAACATCAATATATCATTGTTGATCACAAAGGTTCTGATAGTAAGCCCAACGATCAACTGTATCGCTATGTAAGTTTATATTTTTAATATTTTAGAAGAAAAAACTATCAATTTGCACAAATTAATAAGTTGGTGTTATTATATTAAAATTTAGATCAAGACAAATTTGAATTAAGTATAGGGGAAACAAATAATATTTGCGAACCGAATAATATTGAATTTAACTTAAAACGTAAACGTGGTGAAATAGAAGATGTACTAAAAAGTAAAAATAGTTATAATTTGTAGTTATTGTATAATAAAAACATTTTTCGCAGCTCTGGATCTAATTCTAGTGCAATTTGAAGAAAGATTTGGTAATGATACCCTTGGGTTTTATAAGAGTGTGTCGTATTTTACAACAGCCTCACTAGAGAAATATATGGAAATATGTGCAAAACATAAAGGACCTATGTAATTTTTATGATATCAACCCATATGCGATTGCTCAAGAAATGAAAATGCTTATTCCATACTCGTCAGGCTCTAAAAGATGGTATCCTTTCAACAGAATCTCTATATGGTAAAAATTGTTTTTAATTTATAGATTTAAAAATTTCTGAGCATATAGATAACTCCCTCGATGAAGACGTGGAAAACGATGATGAGGAGGATGCTGAAACAGTGTTTATTAGCTCAGAGAACAATTTCTTGCTACTTTATAGAGCGCTCAATAAAATACTTAACAATTTTGATAACATAAAAAAAAATAATAATATCTTGCTTTCATTAACAATCACGAGCTGCAGCGCTGAACTTTCCATGAGCAAGATTAAATTAACTAAAACTTATCTTTGCAACAAAATGGGAGATAAGTTTTTCCAAAATTGAATATTGTTAAAGTCCGAATAGGATATTTTGTTAGAATTAGATAATGATACAATTTAAGATAAATTTAAATATTTATATTCAAATTTCAATAATTTACTTTAACTAGTCCTATTGTAATCATCAATATTAATAATCAATTATTTTTATCAGCTTTTAAATATTTACGTGGCAGCACATTAAACAATCATTTTAATTAATTTTAGTCATTATAATTTAACATTTTATCCATATACATGTTTTCGTACAATTTTTAATAATTTTTTTTATTAAATAAATATTTTCTTTATTTATCATCAGTTGATAAAAAAAGAGCACCTTGTTTATAATTAAGAAAACAATGGGGGGAGGGGGGGGGGGGGTTGTTACCCCGGTGTATATTTTTAACCCATGGGGGGTAGCTCGTCATTGGAATTTTGGGAGTAGGAGACGCTAACTACATATATATTGACCTTACTAATTACTAAATATCCGATTACTTTTCTAACATGCCCAAATAGGGAAAATTTGGCCGCTTTTAATAAATCGTTTAAATTTTCGGGTATATAACTGTTACACGTCAAGCATTTTTTTCCACAAGGGGAAGCAAAATTTTCTAAATAGCGCATATTTTGGCTCTCTCAGGTATTGTCAAAAGCAAGCCTCAAAATTGAAGGCAAATATGGGCCATATATGCAAATTCATATCGAGCTGAGTATGAAAATGCGATTACGGGCGGGCAGCTAAATTATAATAAGTAAGACGGTTTGGGTGAGAATATAACGTCCGGTCTTTATTCTAATAATAATACGTTTTTGTGTTATCTAGATTTTTTATTTTCTATTATCGGCAGGAGATTTAAAATGATTTTTAAAATATTAACAATATATTTTAATCATACACATTTAGCCTAATGTCACCCAACCATATTTTTGTTTTTAATATGTTTTAATCTTTATTTGGCCCACAAAATATATAAGTTTGACCCAGGGCTCTCAGCTCTAATTTAGAAGTTTTTATGAGAATACAAGATTAATTTACTAGAATCCAAAAAATGTGCTTATCATTTTACAAAATTTTATTCACCCCTAAAAAGAATGTCAAATGTCCACACAAATGTATAATTTTAAATAAAGAAATTCGATAATAAAGCACCCTGCTCCTCTTAGAAGCCCTCCACATTGCGATATATTTTTTTTTAAATGATTTGCCTTCAATCACATTAGAGATTAACGCCGAGAGTCAAAAGTCCGGCCCCGGCCCGCCAGGAAACAATGGCCAGGACGGGTCAATATAACGGGCCAAACGCTGGGCTTAAATTTATAAATATAAATTACGTATGCTTTATTTGTAACTATTAAAGACCTAAAAACAATAAATATATTTTTACACGATAATGTAACTTTTACACTATATTTTTACTGTATTTTTAAAAGAAAACTTTTTCGAAAATTTTTGTGCCTTAGTTTTGGATTGGAGCCGGCCTTAAATTTGAAAAAACTAATTTTGGTTCTGGCCGATCTGGCTGTTGCCAAAATTTGGCCCGATCTAAATACGCGCCTGTTGTTGTTGTTGTTGTTAACCACTGCGACTTTTCAATATGGATGAAGGTGGCTCGGAGGTGTGAGCGAGCTTAGAGGCGGCTAAAATAGGATTTGTCCATAGGTCTAATGGATTAATCGGGGTGCCACGTGATGGGCATGAGAGCCAGTGGTGTAGGCTGTCTGCGGATTTTGCAGTCGTAACACTTGTCGTCAGATGCATAGACGCTGTTACGAAAATCGGCTAGTAGGTAGCAAAAGCCAGATCTTAGTTGTGAAAGAAGACATCTCTCTCGTCTAGAGAGAGTGGTTTCGGAGGGTGAAATGGGAGGGGGACAGCCATTCAGAAGAATGGGGCAAGGTTTGTATGATTAGATGGTTTTTTTAACAGCGTTAATGTGGATTAGCTGGTGTAGTTGCTTAGTTGTAAAGTTGGGGTCAAATAGGTGTTTGACACGAGGAAGGCTGTGTGAGGGGAGGGTGTTTTTCATTGAACGTGCTGGGCCAGCGAGATTAAGGAAATCGTGGCAGGGATGATCTGATGAAAGGCAGGAGGCCATATATTGATCGCATAATAATTGAGAGTGTGGCCTGATGGGAATTATTTGTGTTTCCTGATGTAGATGGTCAATTGGGGTAGTTTTGAGGCAGCCTGTAATGAAACGGAGAGCGCAAATTTGGGCAATTTGGAGCTTATCGAAGTTCGACTGAGAGATTAAAGGTGACCATATTGGGGTTGCATAATTTATAAGGGAGCGGGTTATAAATACTCAGCGTCAATTTAATATTGCGATTTTGAAAATTTTAATGTAATTTATATTTTGCACGTTATAGGTTTCGCTCAAGTTTAAGATACCTCAACTCTTTACAAAATATTTGGGGCGATCTAAAATTTAGGATTCGTGCTTTCAAGCCTTCATTGGTTCCCTTTAAACCAAAAGTTTTTAATTATGTACGCGTCTTTTTAAATATTGACAGGGAATCCAAAAAGTTGTCAAAATATTCATATTACATACAATTCTTGAAATTATATTGAGCCTATATTCTTCCAACCGTATTTCTATATTCTTTTAAAATATTTTAATATTCAATCGGTCCACGAAATATAAATTGTAAGGAAGGTCTAAAGCCGGTTTGTTAGCTGGACTAAATCGGAGATGTTTAACTTATAAACCTTACATTAATTCCAATATAGCATTTTTTAGGCAGCTAGGCAGGGAATGCCCTAATATCAACAAAGGGTTAAATAAGGCTTATATAAATCTTAAAAGTTGTAAATTTTTATCATTTAGATGCTCCTAAAAGTTCGACACCTGTGCGCTGTCCTAATTCATTTTACTGAACTATTTTAGGAGTCTTTTGCGTGCTCTCAATATCACCTACGCGCTAGGCACCTTAGTATGTTTTTTAAATTCTTGCTTACATTCGAATCTTTATTGCGAGTTAATATTCTTGGTGCATTTAAAGTCACAGGTACATTACAGAAATACCTCGGTTTTTTTAGAGTCTTTCGCTTAATTTTAAAAACAAAAAAATTGCGCGGTTTTTATAACATTAACGCTCTAAGTATTTAAAAAATCTAAGCGCTTTCAAATGTGCAGTTAAAGCGCTTCAAAATACACCGGTCCGCCTATGAATCTTTAAGTTTTTAGCACTATTCTAACCCTTAACCCTAATTTTAAACTTAACATGACCTCTAATCATTAAACATTTTATATTCTAGGCATAAAAAATCAAAAACGTCTAATGATCAATTTTTTAAAATTAATCACATAAAGTTCACTGTTTGTCCCTTAAATTTTGCAAAAATTTCCGGCGGAATATAAATTTTATGCACTGGGCTCAAGGTTAGACAATATTCCGCCAGCGAAAATGCTTTTTGGAAGTTGACTATACGCCAATTAATAATCCGCCGGCGAAATATAAGCTTTGGACGTTGAGCTCAAGTCCAGACAATATTCCGCCGGCGAAAATGCGTTTTGATCGTTGACTATACGCCAATTAATATTCCGCCGGCTAAATATAAGCTTTGGACGTTGAGCTCAAGTCCAGACAATATTCCGCCGGCTAAAATGCGTTTTGATCGTTGACTATACGCCAATTTATATTCCGCCGGGGGAATAAAAGCTTTGGACGCTGAGGTCAAGTCCAGACAATATTCCGTCGGCGGAATATTGCGTTTGGGCGCTGACATATATATATGGTCAATTCCACCTCAAATCGACAAACTTTTTCCCTTGAAGTCTCAGTTTTGGCTGAAATTTGGTACAATGGTAGGGTCCTAGGGTGCTGATAAAATAAATTTTTTTTGACCGGAAGTGGTTTTTGACCGAGATATGAGCAAAAATATTTTTCATTTTTTTGCAAAAAAAAATTTGAGGCAACTTTGCGCGCATGTATCATCAAAAGTATTGTAGCTAGAGTCATAATTTTTTTTTGAATTTTGAAGATCGTAATAAGGGCTACCTTAGACGCAAAATATATTAAAAAAATTTTTTTTTAATTACCAAAAAATTAAAGTCAGGTTTAGACACAAATAGCTCAAAAAACGTATCTTTAAATTTTCTAAAAAATTTATAAAACATGGCCCTTAATAATGTTTAATGTTAATAACTATATGATTTCAAAAGTTTGGGACCGGCATGACTTTTTACAAAATTTAAAAAAAATAATTTTTTGCCTTAATTTTGAGACATATTTATGCCCTTGCCAAAGTGCCAAATTTTACAGTATTTAAAAAGCAGGACATATGGGTAATTATGTTAGATCATAAAAGTTTGATTTATTTGATTATTACTATTATTAAATTTTTAATGAAAAAGTGAACCTCAAAACCGAAAAAAGTGAAAATTTTGCCAATTTTTCTGGTTAACCAGCCAACTTTTTTTTAATATTTAACATTTATTTCATAGATAAAATATCGCTTAATAACGTATAATAGTCCCAGCTTTTTTCATTCGATTTTGACGCTTCTACAATTAAAATACCTAAATTTACCAAAAAACAGCAAATTTTCAGGTGTCAAAAAACTAACGCAGATTGTATTCGTCTGTGCAAGCTCATTTTTTTATTATTATTGCATAATTAACTAATAATATTTAGAACCTATATAATCAGTCATAATTTGCCTGTTTAAGTGTTAAAAAAATAGTATATATATGTATAGAAAATCTTAATAGAACGAGTTAGGTATATTACAAAAAAAGGAGATTATGAAATTATTCCATTTTTTTAATTAAGTTTGTAATTTGTTATATATATTAAAACATATTCTTGTGTTAAAACTCGTTAGGAACGCACTTAGTTATAAAAAAATTTAGGTCAATGCCCAAATCCATATGCCTATAGAATCAAGTAATAGTGATATTTCCTCTTTCTTTAAAGGTCTAGTGCGTCTATATTATAAAACTAAGATGTAAATGGAACTAAAATTGTTGGTTTTTAAACTTTATTAAGGTCATTTAGTACTATATTGTATGCCTTGTTCTAAATAGCCTTTCAAAAACATATTTGGCATTTGTAAAAATTAGTAAAAAAGACTGTATATCTCTATTTTATCTATATTAAATTGGGTCTAATATTTAGTCTTAAAATTCATCATTGAAGCTAATTCTGCCCGTTATAATCATTTAAAGTTGTTTAACCCTAAAACTGACTTCTTTTATGTATTTATAATATCAAAAAACCATATCACTATGTTTCATAAAATAATTGACTTTTACGTTTATTTTAAGTTTGTTAATAATCATAAAAAAAGAAATTATGTTGAATCATAATATTCTAAATAAGTTAAATATATTCTATTTTACTTATTTTTGTCAAATTTAACGTTTTTGAGGCTGTTTTATATAATAACTATTGACTAAAGGAAAAAAAATAAATTTTTACAAATTTTTTAACCTTATTATTTTTCCAAAATCCTCAAAAAATTTTTTATACAATAAATTTAACAAATTTTTTGAATTTTGCCGAGGATAAATATTGAATATTATGTACAAAATCTAATATTTCATCAAACTAAAAAGGACTAGTAAAAGTTAACAAATATAAGCATAAATTTTAACTTTTTATTTTTTACACTTTAAAATTTCAAAATACTTGGCAAACTTTTGTTTTTATTTCATAAAAAGCTATGGGTACGTTGTAAAATGTTGGGGGAAATTTATGTTATTTAGCGATGTTTTAATTATAAAATGCAATTTCAAATTTTCAAATTAATTTGGTAATGACCTCGGCTTTGAAGATAAGAGTAGAATACTGAAAATTACCAATTTTTTTGATCTGAAGTTCCCTTTTTCTTTCCAAAATTGACAATAGTATGATCAAATATATAAAACTGTTATAGCCTAACATAATTGTCCCTGTCTAACTTCTTTATAATTATATTTAGCACTTTTAAAAATTTTAATATAGTGCAGGGAGCAAATTTTTGTCTGAAAATCAAAAAAAAATTATTTTTTTTAATTTTTCAAAAAAAAGTCATGTCGGTCCCAGACTTTTGAGTTCAAATATTTATAAAGAATATAAAGGAGTATATTTTAGCAAATTTTCAAGAAATTTAAAAAAACGCTTTTTTAGTTATTTTAAACTGAATACTCTTCTTAAAATTTTAAAAATTTAAAATAAATTTTTTAAAACAATAAACACATGAAAGATAGCCCTTATTGTCCTTTCAAAATAAAAAAAAATTAAGTCTCTAGCTATAATACTTTTTGACTTACAACCTTCCAAAGTTGCATCAAATGTGAAAATTCACCTTGCATTTTTTTTTCTTTTGCCCCTATCTCAGCCAAAAATCACTTCCGGTCAAAAAAATTTCCAGATTATGAGATACCCTTAGATACTACCTTCTTGCAAAAATTTAGTCAAATCAAAAAGGGTAACCCTCCTGGTCTTGTTGTATTGTGTATGGTCAATTCCACCTCAATCCAACAAGTCCGGGAAAGGTACCCCTTTTTTTGGCTCAAATTTTGCATGGAGGTAGTATCTAAGAGTATATTATAATCTGGAAATTTTTTTTGACCGGAAGTGATTTTTGACGGAGATAGGGGCAAAAGAAAAAAAAATTGCAAGGTGAATTTTCACATTTGATGCAACTTTGGGAGGTTGTAAGTCAAAAAGTATTATAGCTAGAGACCTAATTTTTTTTTATTTTAAAGAAGACAATAAGGGCTATCTTGTATGTGTATCTTATTAAAATTTTATGAAAAGTATTTAGTTTAAAATAACTAAAAAAACATTTTTTTAAATTTCTTAAAAAATTGTTAAAATAAACTTCTTAATATTCTTTATAAATATTCGAACTCAAAAGTTTGGGACTAACTTTTTTTAAAAAATTCAAAAAAATAATTTTTTTTTTGATTTTTAGACAAAAATTTGCTCCCTGCACTATATTAAAATATTTAAATAAGCCAAATATAATTATATAAAAAGTTAGACATAGAGGCAATCATGTTAGGCTATAACAGTTTTATTTATTTGATTCATACTATTGTCAATTTTGGAAAGAAAAAGAACTTCAGATCATAAAAATTGGTAATTTTCAGTATTTTACTCCTATCTTCCAAGCCGATTTTCTGAGTCACTACCAAACCAATTTGAAAATTTAAAATTGCATTTTATACATAAAACATCACTATATAACATAAATTTCCCCCAACATTTTAAAACGTACCCATAGCTTTTTATAAAATAAAAACCAAAATTTGCCAGGTTTTTTGAAATTTTAAGGTGTTAAAAATAAAAACTTAAAATTTTTATGCTTATATATGTTAACTTTTACTAGTCCTTTTTAGTTTGATGAACAATATTAGAATGTGTACATAATTCTCAATATTTATCCTCGGCAAAATTCAAAAAATTTGTTAAATTTATTGTATAAAAAAAAATTTTAGAGGATTTTAGAAAAAATAATAAGGTTGAAAAATTTGTAAAAATTTATTTTTTTCTTTTATTTAATAGTTTTTCAATAGAACAGCCTCAACAACGTTAAATCTGACAAATATAAGTAAAATAGAATATATTTGGCCTATTTAGAATATTATGATTCAACATATTTTCTTATGATTATCAACAAAAAAACAAACGTAAAAAGTCAATTATTTTAGAAAAAATTGTGATATGGTTTTTTGATATTATAATTACATGAAAGAAGTATTTCAGGGTTAAACAACCTCAAATGATTATAACGGGCAGAGTTAGCTTCAATGATGAATTTTAAGACTAAATATGAGACCCAGTTTAATATAAATAAAATATAGATATTCAGTCTTTTTTGCTAATTTTTACAAATGCCAAATATGTTTTTGAAAGAATATTAGAACAAGGCATACAATATATATCTAACCGACCTTAATAAAGTTTAAAAACCAAAAATTAGTTCCACTTACATTTTAGTTTTATAATATAGACGCACTAGACCTATTAAAGAAAGAGGAAATACTTTTACTTGATTCTATAGGCATATGGATTTGGGCATTGACCTAAATTTTTTAATAACTAAATGCGTTCCTAACGAGTTTTAACACAAGAATATGTTTTAATAAATACAATAAAACATAAATTTAATTAAAATAATGGAATGATTACATAATCTCATTTTTTTGTAATTTACCTATCTCGTTTTATTAAGATTTTCTATACATAACCTATATACTATTTTTTTAACACATAAACAGGCAAATTATGACTGATTATATAGGTTCTATATTTTATTAGATAATTATGCAAAAATAATAAAAAAATAAGCTTGCACAGACGAATACAATCTGCGTTAGTTTTTTGACACCTGAAAATTTGCTGTTTTTTGGCAAATTTAGGTATTTTTATTGTAGAAGCGTCAAAATCGAATGAAAAATGGTGGGGCTATAATATGTTATTAAGCAATATTTTATCTATAAAATAAATGTTAAATATTAAAAAAAGGTTGGCTAGTTAACCAGAAAGTCGATTTTGAAAACAGGCAAAATTTTCACTTTTTTCGGTTTGAAGGTTCACTTTTTCATTGTAAATTTAATAATACTAGTAATCAAATCAAACTATTATGGTCTAACATAATTGTCCATATGTCCTGCTTTTTGAATACATTCAAATTTGGCACATTGGCAAATCCTAATATAGTGCAAAGGGTATAAATGTGTCCCAAAATTAGTGCAAAAAATTAATTTTTTTAAATTTTGTAAAAAGTTATGCCGGTCCCAAACTTTTTAAATCATATATTTTTTATTAACATTATTAAGGGTCATATTATATAAATTTTTCAGAAAATTTAAGGAATACGTTTTTTGAGCTATTTGTATCTAAACTTGACTTTAATTTTTTGGTATCTTAAAAAAAAATTTTTTTTAATATTTTCTGCATCTAAGGTAGCCCTTATTACGATCTTCAAAATAAAAAAAAATTATGACTCTAGCTATAATGCATTTAATGATACATGGGCGCAAAGTTGTCTCAAGTTTTTTTTTGCAAAAAAATGAAAATTTCCTCATATCTCAGTCAAAAATCACTTCCGGTCAAAAAAAATTAGGTTTTTATCAGCACCCAAGGACCCTACCAGTGTGCCAATTTTCAGCCAAAACTGAGACTTCAAGGGAAAAAGTTTGTCGATTTGAGGTGGAATTGACCATAATATATATATAATATATTTGACACTCCCTTCTCAGCAACCAAAAGATGGCGATTATTTTGATTGAAGCATGCGCTAAATTTGTACATGCTAAGTCGACCCCGCTTTAAAGGAACCGTTATTACAGGCTTAACGGCACTCATCATGTATCCGACCTTTGTGTCTGTTTTGGAATCACCTCGAATCACCTGGTACCCTATCAACAAAAAAAAGTTATATGGAACAACATCAATTGAAAAAAAAACAAAGTTTGCAGAATTCTTTAAATTTAAGGCATTTAGTTCTGACCTTATTTAAGCTGTATATTCAGTGTTTAACGTAATGAATTTTTAGGAAAAATGCTGCATTCCCGCCTATGCTAGGTATAAGTGGCTAAGGAATAATTATGTTAAAGCCCTAAAGTTGATTTTAATTTAATTATATAAAATTAAACTCAACCAATTATATGTTATGCAAAAAATATATTTTAAAATTAAAAAAATATTTTAAAAATTAAAAAAAAATTATTAATAAGGGCTGAAGACCGACTCACTAATTTATATTAATTTTTTTATTTCTTAAATCAAGCCATTAAAATATTTTGATGCAATTTCTTTGTGAGTCAGTGACAGGCCGCACTGCTCAAGAGAGA
Organism: Acutogordius australiensis; assembly: GCA_030555515.1. Lineage (NCBI taxonomy): Eukaryota > Metazoa > Nematomorpha > Gordioida > Gordea > Gordiidae > Acutogordius > Acutogordius australiensis. The sequence goes on from CM060245.1 coordinate 6,098,268, forward strand.
ATCGTTTTCAACTAATTTGAAACCCTTGAAATGGCACAAAAAAAATTGGGGAGCCTTTGTTTTATTTTTTATTATACCCTAGATTGGAAGATCAAATGAGCTGATGGCCATTTAAGTTATACATTCAGTCAAAGTAACCATGAGCCTAATATTGAATAGATGGGTGACTTACAACAAATCCCAAAGCAATATATTTTCCTAAAGCCGTATATATTCCTAAACAAGACGAAGAACTCTGGCTCATTTACCTTTGCAGGGTTTACTGAACACTTATTTTAAATCTTTTTCCCCAAAGTAGGTGGCTGACACATAATTTGCCTCATTTAAAACTACAGCAGATTCTACAGAGTTAAATAAGAGCACATGTGATCTTTTAGGCCAAAATACTCATTTACGACTTTGGGAATCATTTTTTGTCACGCCTCACAATTACTAATCCGATTTACGTCAGTCCAATCTTGTTGTCGAGGCAAAGCCTCAAGTGAGTAAGCTGATTAAAAATTAAAAAAAAATTTATAAAGGAATCTCCTATAAAACAGTTGTCCAGTTATTTTCATCATACCGCAACTAATGTCAAGCAAATCGCTGTCCACATCTGGCACACAATTGTCGAGGATAACCATTAGATTAATCGGGTCATATCTCGGTCGCATTATGCGGATGAAATCGCTTGGGTTAAACGTTGCTATCGTAAATGATAAATTTATTATAAAACATTTAACTTTCATATAAAACATTGATCTTTAATTATTATAAATATTTATATATCAATTCATAATTTGTATTTGTGTGTGGCGCCGATTACGGCGCCACTAACTTTACTATTTTGCTGGGGTTAAAATATATATTATTCTTTAATTGCAAATTCAGGCCCGATTCTAGCTTTATTAATTTAGGGTGGCAAAAAAAAAACTAGTGGGGCGGCAGAAAAAATTTTTTTGCCACCTTCAGCGGCAGAATTAGCCGTGACCTTCGGTCACGGCAAAAAATATACATGTACACCATATGAACCTTTTTGGGAGGGCACTGCCCCTCCCCCCAAAAAGTCTAGAATCGTGCCTGTGCAAATTTCTAACTTTTTACATAAGAATTTAAAAAACTAAAAAAATCAATATTTTCTTTTTCTATTTAATTATTATTTTCTAAATTAACTTTTATTTTTATATCTTTTTTCGTGAGTAATTCACGACACCTCCATTGGCTTCCTAATAAAAGAAATTCTTTTTAGATAGCCCTAACTTTTTTTTTATTCAATCCTAATACCTTTAACCTTTTTTTTTATTCAAGTCTCTTTTTCTTTATTGGTACCTATTTTTTAGACTTTAACTTTTATTTTATTTTTGGTTACTCACAACTATTTTGGACCGTGTCTACTTTCATTTTTGTTGATTTATCCTAATCTTTGGCGGTCTCTTTCTTTTTTAATTTTAATTATTGGGTTACACTTTTATCTATTTTTCAACACGGCCCAAAAGTTAATCCAAATATTTTTAGTTTACCTAAAATTTCAATCTTTTTATTTCTATTTATATGAGTGGTTATTTATTTATGCTTTAAGCATATTCCTTTCAGCTGTCCTAAATTTAAAAATTTTATTTTAATTTGGCAGCCATCCTAAATTAAAAATTTCATTTTAATTTGGACAAAATATAACCACGCCTCTAACTTATTTCTTATTTTTTTTTATGGATGTTTTTAATGAGTAAAACGACGGCCTTGGCCATACAAATTTTATTTTAATTCATCCAGCCACTGCTCTTTATTTTTGTAACTTTATAGACCTATCTATCAATTAATAAATTATTCTGGCAATTTAAATATCTTTTATTTGAGACTATGGATGTTTTTAATGGCGAAATGATGGCTTAGGCCATACAAATTTTAACCCAAATCATCCAGCCTACCCTTAATTTTTTTTTAACTTTTTAGACTACCAATTAATAACCCAATCTGTCAATTAAAATATCTTTATTTGAGACTTGACCCCTAGCTAAATTTTTTTTTTAACTTAATTTTCACAAATTAATAATTTCATTTATTTTTATCTAAATTTTCTGTTTAAACTTTATAAAAAAAATATAATCTAATTTTATCTTTCCAAGCTTTCCAAAAAAAGTTTTATGGAATGGAAGCCAATATATGAGTACTGTGCATTTCTGTAAATAAATTTTTTTCTTTAATGTAATGGGCAAGTTGATTGAGCATCCCAATTTTTTTTGCTCTCGTCAGCTAACGCTTGTTGGCGCCACTCATTTCGCGTTCAAACTCGGCAGTCATCTTTTCGTTTTTGGAGAACGAGCCTGATGAGTGTATATTGGACCACAGGGCAAATACATTACGAACTTTAATTTCATCGACCCTCTTGCCTATCAGGGTAACTCCCAAAGCCCTGACCTTGGTATCGTGTGGTCTATTTGTCACCATCCACGGTGCGATTTGAAAATCACCGTCGTTTGAAACATTATGAGCAATGGGATAGTATTTGGGTACCATTTGTCCATTGAGGTCCTGCTATCCCATGAGATCGATATTGACAGCTCTAGCGTCGGGAGGCAGTCCTTTAGGCTCACATTGCAATATGTAAGGTCGCTGAGAATTTTGTGTCCAATTTATCATATTTCGTCGCTTCGTTTTTTTTATCCGCTTCCATAAGAATATTTTTTTTAGGTAAATAACTATTTTTATCTGTGATTTTTCTAATAATTTTATTTTTTTTTCGCTAAAAATTCTCTTGTTAGTTTCTTTTTTTTAGGTTAAGTTTTTATTACAGCGCTTCTACTCCTTGTATTATTAAAATTATTACCAATGGCTTTTAAACTAGCAATTTTGCTTTCTACTTCATGCATATAGTCAAAGGAAAGTAAAAGAAACTAACAGCTGCTGATTTTTAAAAATGGTTAACTCGATTATTTAATGCATACATATGGGAAGAAAAAAGGAAAAGAGCTATATTTTCACCATCAAAGTTGCTAATTCTTGTTGTTAGGTGCTCTCTATGTGAGAATCGTGTTGCTGTTCAATGTATTATTACTATTATATGTAATACTAACTACTAGATCACACCATCTGCCTTTATTTCCTTGCTCAGCTTGCAAATCTTCTCATATAGTTTTTCTTGATAATTTAGGATATTTTATGGGGAGAATAACTATAGAATTGTTAACATTTCATTCGAATAAGGGTTGGGGATTACAGTGCTAGCTTTATATTGAATTTCCCCTTTGGTAATTGTCCAATTGCGTAAAATCCAATCAGATGAGCATGTCTACAACTATTATTTATATCCTTTGATCTTTTGGCCAATATTTTTTCTTTTTAGAACCTTGCAATTGTCGCAAAACTTTTGTTATAAAATTTCCTGTGATGCCGGAATAGTAGCTCTTCTTTCAAGTTGGCCATATTTTTTTTTAGAATCGCTGATTTCGAAAAACTTTTTTTTAGAATTTCCTTGCAAATGCCGGAATATTTTGTAACTGTTCTTCAATGTTGGCCATCTTTTTTTTTCTCGCAAATGTCGAATATTTTTAGAATTCCTTTGCGCGTTCGAAATATTTTAACAATTTTTCTTGATTTTGTAAAAAAATTGTACAATTTAATAGAAATTTTTCGACTAGTTCCAATAAAATTTTTAACTTATAACCTTATTTTCGAATAGTCCAATGGGAATTTTGAATCCGCTGTAGAATAGGTCATATCGCAGCGCCAATTTTATCGTAAATGATAAAATTTATTTTATTATAAAACATTTAATTTTCATTATTATAAAACATTGATCTTTAATTATTATAAATATTTATATATCAATTCATAATTTGTATTTGTGTGTGGCGCCGATTACGGCGCCACTAACTTTACTATTTTGCTCGGGTTAAAATATATATTATTCTTTAATTGCAAATTTCTAACTTTTTACATAAGAATTTAAAAAACTAAAAAAAATTAATATTTTCTTTTTCTATTTAAATATTATTTTCTATATCAACTTTCCTTTTTATATCTTTTTTCGTGAGTAATTCACGACAGTTGCCACTAGGTTTGTGGGCATGGTCGATTTAGTTGGCCATTCATTCCAATTCTGATAAGGTCCGTGATAGTGTCCAAAAGCTGTTTAAGCAACAGACCCATGTAAACTTTAAAATTAGCATTAAAAATAATTTATTTAAATTTTATAAGAAAAAAAAATGTTAAAAGAGAATTCCGCAAACATAAACGCATATTTAGGAAACAAATACAAAATTCATTCATGCAAAAATTCAAAATATAAGAAAAGCAAAAGTTAGTCTAAAATACAAAAACTATCCTTTTTTAGTAAAATTTAAGGATGTTGTTATTTTTTGTTATTGTTCATTGCCCTATTCGTTGGAAGTTAGTGAAATTAAGCTCGAGGGCAGCTAGGGATGGATTGTTCCAAAGATCTTTTTAGGAGAGAGGAAACCTGCAGTTTGAGTTAATAAGCTAGTGTTGTATATCGTCAGATGCTAATTTTCAGTCGTAGCAGATATCATTTAAAGATGGGATCCAGTCGTGCTCGAAGTTTTGAATTAGGGATAGAGTAGCTTACAGGAATTTTTACATTAATATTAGCCTCAAATTATTTATATGATATCACAGTGTTATTCGAAAACTTATTGATTTTACAAGGATTAATTTGTGCCTTGAATTTTGTAATAACTTATTTTATAACTCGTTTCGTAGAAATTATGATTTAAAAAAATATCTTTTGGATGTGTGATTATTTTATATTTCCCTATCAATAAAATTATCTAGAAATTTATTAACAAAAAATTGCATTCGGGTGTAATAGGGATACGTAGGCGAATAAAATGGAAATTATTGATTTTTGCTCTATCCAATAAAATTTTATTTCAGCTGATATTAGCCACAAATTAAAAAAAATATGTATTCAAGATATTTATCAAACCTTATTTGTTAATATTCTAATCTTACCTTGATAACTGGCAGCTAAAACCGAAAAAATTGATAAAATCGTTGATATTAACATTTAATATTGTATTTTTTTCCCTTGTCTAAATATATAATTTTAAAAATAATTTAATCTTGCAAAAATAAAAAATTTGTTTTTATTTAGTTCATGACTATGATAACACTGATCGACAAATAACAACTTTATGTCGGCGACCAATTATAAACATATATATTTTGATAGTGTTTTTTGAGTACATTCCGAATATCTTTTCCGTTTTTTTTGAATAGGTCTAATTTTTTACCTAGATGGGTTTAAAAGTACCAAAAATCTCAATATGTCCTATATTTATAGGCACTTTTCGTGCCTTTAAAATAAAAATAAATAATAGAAAAATATATTTTACTATTGAAAAACTCTTATATTGTTATATAACTTTTTTAGAATTTACTTATTTCATTTACTTTTTTAAATATTTGATTTTAAAAAACTCAAAATTTCCAAAAAATACGCGTCTGAAAGTCTGGGCTTCAAAATTTTATATATTAAAAAAGGGGCTACCTACACTACACTACTAAGCAAGATATGTAAGTGTGAAGGATTGGCATATAATGCCAGTATTAGTAGCAGCGCGTACTAAGCCACATTAGTACCCCTTTTTTAATATATAATATTTTGAAGCACAGAACTACATCAAGATATGTAAGTAAGTAAAGGGCCGGCAGATAATGCCAGTATTAGTAGCAGCACGCACTACAATCTTTAAGAGTTTAGTAGCCCCTTTTTTAATATATAAAATTTTAAAGCACAGACTTTCAGACGCGTATTTTTTGGAAATTTTGAGTTTTTTAAAATCAAATGATTAAAAAATTAGATGAGATAAGTAAATTCTAAAAAAGTTATATAACAATATAAGAGTTTTTCAATAGTAAAATATATTTTTCTATTATTTATTTTTATTTTAAAGGCACGAAAAGTGCCTATAAATATAGGACATAGTGAGGTTTTTGGTACTTTTAAACCCATCGCTAAAAAATTAGACCTATTCAAAAAAAACGGAAAAGATATTTGGAATGTGCTCAAAAAACTCTTTCAAAATATATATGTTTAAAATTGGTCGCAATTTTTTGTCGACCTGTGTAATTTACAAAGGACGTACAAAAAATTTGTCAAAAAGGCTTAATCTTTAAGATTTAGGACGGTCGGTATATTATAATAATATAAAGGAATAAATAATTATATTTCAATTACCTACAAGGTAATTAGATCATATTTTTATAAAAACTCATAATTTATAAGGTGTTTTTGAGACGGCATTCCTTCTATTAAAAAAAATTTTGAATTTACTATAACTCTGATACTTATGATTATATTTAGAATTTTTTTACATGTCGACAATTAAAAACTTAAGCTCAAAATAATGATTACTTATATTTCATTTTACAAAAAATTGTGCCTTCTCTCAAATTGCATTGTTTAAACCAAGCCTGAGAATTATAATAAGAGCTAGCCCTTTAAAGGCAATTTTAGCATTGTAAAAAAATAATTTCCTTTATTTTTTTTCTAAATAAAGAATGGCTTTTTGTCTAACAAGCTTTTTGAGTGTTTCAAAAAGTTTATACCAGGCCTGGGAATTAAAATAAAAGTAGCCCTTAAAGGGCAATTTTAGCATTGCAAAAAACTAATTTTACTATATATATATATTTTTAATAAATAAGGACCTTTTATCTAAAACAATAATTTATTTAATTCAAAATTTTAAATTTAAAATTAAAAAGAGCTTTTGTAAACGATTTATTTTTTGTTTTTTTAAATTAACTTTTGAGAAAACTTAAAATTATCATGAGTTTCTTTGCCCAAAAGCAAAAGGCTATCTCTTTTCCTTTAAGCCAAAGTTTTTTATAGCATGGGTTTAAAAACGCCAAATTTATATATATATGCAGCGTTTTTCACATGTAATTTTAGCCAAACTCAAATGTTCTAAGAATTAAAATTTAAAGTTTTTTATATAGATAAACTTAATTATGTATTTATTATATCTTTTACATTGGTTTTTTTCAAGGGCGTAGCAAGTTGTAAAGCTTGGGGGGGGGGGGGGGGGGTTTTAAAAAAAAATTTGCCAAATATTAATGTAATTTTAAATGTAATTAAATTTTATATTCAATTGGTATTTAGTTTGGGGGGGGGGGGGGGGGGGATATGCATCATAAATTTTTAATTTGGGTGGGGATATGGCATGCTTGGAGGGGGTTTCATCCCCAAACCCCCCCCCCCCCCCCTCTCCTACGCCAATGGGTTTTTTTTGTATTGTAAAAATTGTAGATAAAATAAAATAAATTTTAACATAAATTTTTAGTATAAGATTTATTAAATTAAAGCTTAAGTGAATAATAATTCTCAGGTCCAACAGTCAATTAAAAACCTAAAAACTAATTTTTTAAAGCTTTTTTTAAATTAATTTTCTTTTATGACATAATCCGATTCAAGTGAAAAATAAGTTGTCTAGCACAGTTAAACACATGCTAGATCTTAAATTACTTAGTAAAAGATTAAATAAATTATCAATTGAACTTTAATTGGTTAAAGGTATAACATAGGTATTAAGAGATCCATAGAATGGCAAATATTAAAATAAATTTTAAGCATGTATTTATTTTGTTTGTTTATTATGTTTGAAAGGAGAATCTACTGAGCTTGGATGAAAAATTAAAATGTAAAGATTTTTCTTTTGTAAGAATACATATTTTCAAAGATAAATAATTTATTATATTATTGCTAAACTGATTTACGTTATTTTGGCGCAACTTTTTAAACAGGAAAAACCTAGTTTTACAAATTACTCCAAAGGCAAAAGCCAAAAATCCTAAGGCAAAAATAAAGAATAGTAATATATATTTTAATTTTACTATCCAATGAAAATATGTCATAATAATTTATATACTTTAGTTGTCATGAGGTCAAATACATATTTAATGTCTAAGTTCCTTTCCAACCATTGTCAAACTCGCTGTATACCTTTATTCATTATACGTAATTATTTTGATAGACTAAGCTGACGAATTTTTTATAAAAAATGCAAATCTCACAAATTTATATTTATCAGTTTTTTTTGATTTATACCTCACAAAATGCTATTTTTTTTAAAAATTAATTTATCTTTTTTTAAAAAATGTGTGACCTATTTTAAGTGTACTTTCATATTTACCGGATATTAATATATTTTTCTAAAACACAAAATTTATTTTTATACATTATGTGAAAAATAATAATTTATAAATACATACATTAATTATTTTTAACATTTTGCGCCTCTCGTTTTTTAATTACACTGGTCGACAAATAACAAATTTATGTCGGCGACCAATTATAAACATATATATTTTGATAATGTTTTTTGAATACATTCCGAATATTTTTTCCGTTTTTTTTGAATAGGTCTAATTTTTTACCTAGGTGGGTTTAAAAGTACCAAAAACCTTAATATGTCCTATATTAATAGGCACTTTTCGTGCCTTTAAAATAAAAATAAAGAATAGAAAAATATATTTCACTATTGAAAACTCTTATATTGTTATATAACTTTTTTAGAATTTACTTATTTCATTTACTTTTTTAAATATTTGATTTAAAAAAACTCAAAATTTTTAAAAAATACGCGTCTGAAAGTCTGTGCTTCAAAAATTTTATATATTAAAAAAGCGGCTACTAAATTCTTAAAGATTGTAGTGCGTGCTGCTAAATATTGGCATTATCTGCCAACCCTTCACTTACTTACATATCTCGATGTAGTGTAGTAAAATATTAAATATAAACAAAAAAGGTTGCTTGGGTAGTATTTTCACTTTTTATATTTCATTATCAATCATTGAAAAATATAATACTTAATTGGCTTAAATCGCATTTATTTTTTACATATCTCAAATGTTATTTGTACTCTTCTGGATTTTTTATTTTTTTATGATTATAACCTACAAAAAAGTTGTAACGCAAGTCCTGCAATTATTACATTTGTTTTTTTAATTTGATGAGCAAATAAAAACGACGGAGTATATTTTTATGTTACAAGATAATGCAAAGGTAGCTAGCTAGCAATCATGCAAAGAAAAATTCTTGTGTATAATCAATAATTCATCATTTATTATATGAAATTAATACAATAATATATTTAAATTAACAATATTACATAATATAAATTTTAATTGGTAAATGCAACGTTAATTGTTTATAATTAGGCACTAACAAAAATGATTGCATGTTTTACAAAATAAATGTGCTCTTTATCCGCATGAAAAGTAAAACAAATGTCAGCATTATAATAAAAAAGGGGGTGCGAGGAAAATTTGCGCCATTTCTAATAAAAATGTCATAATTAGGGTTAAAAAAACCTGATCAAGGCTATGGTCGAATCTCAATAAACATGCAACCTAGAATTATTTAAATAAGTAACTAAGTTTTTATGGTAAATTTTTAATCTGCCAACTTTAAAACAGGCATGGAATGCCTGCTAAAATTTCGAGAACAAAACTATTATGGAAAATTACTTATGGTGGCTTGGATTTATTAGGTATTAGCATTAAAAGATATTATCTTATGTTTACGAAAATGTCTTTCCTCATCATTGCTTGTAAGCAACCATAAGTAATCCGCTATCATAGTTTCGTTCCAGAAACCTTTGCACCGCGATTCCATCAAAGATATATCCTGATGGAATCTCTCTCCTTGTTCGTCGCTAACAGCCCCAATTTTCTGAAAATATATCCAAATGAGAATGCAAAAAATGCATTTTGAGCGACATATTACAATTTAATTTTTCATAGGAGTAAATAAGGTGCTTTACACCTTCTTTAAAGTTTTCAGACTTAAAATTTCCTAAAAAGTTTTCCACCCATTTAAAACAATTCCAAGCGGCACATTCGTTGTGATTCATCGTTAAAGTTTTTATCGGAAAATAATTGGCGTATATCAGGCCCTATTAGTTTTTTAGTTTTGTATAATGTATAATCGTCAATTTTATATTTTTTGGTATAAATTTAATATAATTACAGAATTAAAATTTGTTTAAATTAGTAAAACGGGACTTAAAAGCGTGCCCGGTCAAGTGCCTCCTTGTCCAAAATTCAGACTCGGATTCCTTACCTTTTCCAAAACAGTCCGGGGGGTTCAGGCTGTCAAAAGGCTTACCGGCTTGACGACCCAAAAATATTAATTAAAATATATTGTGCGGGTCTTAACTAAAAATGAATAAATTTGTGTAAAAAACCCAAAATAGTTTCTGATTTACTAAAGTTGCCCTTTATTTTTTAAAAAATATATTAAACAGTTTAAAATAAGTTTTTAATTGTAACTATTAGGTTAGTTATGTATAATATATAATCGTCATATGTATTTTAAGATATAGATTTAATATAATTACTGAATTAAAATTTAAATTATTAAAACGGGACTTGAAAGCGTGTCCGGTCAAGTGCCACCTCGTCCAAAAGTCAGACTCGGATTCCTTATCTATTCCAAAACAGTCCGAAGGGTCCAGGCAAAAAGGCTTACCGGCTTACCCGAAAACATTAATTAAAATATATTGTGCGGGTCTTAATTAAAAATAAATAAATTTGGTGTTAAAAAAACCCAAAATAGTTTCCTATTTACCTTTTTGCAATAATAAAACAAAAGTAAAATTATTACCTTCATTAAGAATTCAGCTGATTTCTTTTCGATTAAAAAAATGCTATAATGTTAGAGCAAAGTAGAAAATAACCATACGCATGATTTTATTGTAGAACCCAAAACACTACACTTCAGTACACTACATCAAGCAAGATATGTGAGTGTGAAGGATTGGCATATAATGCCAGTATTAGTAGCAGCGCGTACTAAGCCACATTAGTACCCCTTTTTCAACATATAATATTCTGAAGCACAGAACTACATCAAGATATGTAAGTAAGTGAAGGGCCGGCAGATAATGCCAGTATTAGTAGCAGCACGCACTACAATCTTTAAGAATTTAGTAGCCCCTTTTTTAATATATAAAATTTTAAAGCACAGACTTTCAGACGCGTATTTTTTGGAAATTTTGAGTTTTTTAAAATCAAATGATTAAAAAATTAGATGAGATAAATAATTTTTAAAAAAGTTATATAACAATATAAGAGTTTTTCAATATAAAATAA
>CM060245.1:6109558-6192035 GCA_030555515.1 Acutogordius australiensis
ATTGAAATAGATAAAAATTTTGTATAAAACAAGATTTTAAATTAATGCAGTTAATGCTCTAATGTGATTTTGACCTAAAAAAGGTCACACGGTAAGGAGGAATAAAAGATGGTATGTTTCAAAGCCAAACTCGAACGTTTTTGCTAAAAATGGATAAAACTTAAAAAGTCAATTGGTTTGAGGTTTTCCCTATACCTTTCCCCCACTTAGAGGAGCTCCATACCTGTTAGGGCTTTGACTCTTTAACCCGAACAAAGCAATTAATATTGCCGACGGGGTAAACAGATTCGCTCGCACGCCGGCGACCTAGGTTTTTAGCCTAGGCTCTCACTTTAGGCACATCGTTTAGGGCTTACTGCCTAAGCAGGCCACACAGAAGCTTTAAAGTGGTTGTACATGTATACTATTTTTTCGGAGAAAAAATGTGCTGTGCACGGACTCGAACTCGCAACCTCCTGCGTCTAAGGCCATATCTGGTTAATTAAAAGGTGTTTGTTATATTAAAGAAATGTGGCTCTCAGACATTTCATTTGGTATTAAATAAATGTGGCTATCATAGCCAGGAGCTAGATCCGAACCTTAAGCGCATGTAACTTTAATTGTGTTCGACACTCACCTTGGTAAATGCTTCTAAGTTCCTTTTAAAAACTAGAGCAGGAAATGGGTGTGGGCCAAAATGGATAAATAAATGGGCCAGTTTTTCGCCGGAGTTTAAAAGAGTCGTAAATACTATTCTTAGAGGAACGGCAACATACAGGAGTTAAAAAGGCGGACCCTTACTAAATTTTTGGTATTCAATAATATTCGTTAAATTTTTTTTTTTAATTTTTTTATTTTTTTTTAATATTACATAAATTATTGACGAAAGATAAAAATGTAACCTGGACAAGGATTAACAAACTACAATAACCTCTAAATCTATTTGTCTCGGGGATTTAAGGGTATCTGGTTGAGGGTTTCTGGTTGCAAATATTAAGGCAAATATTCGTTTTTAAAATTTTAAAAACTTGAGTATTTTTTTATTTGAGATTAAAGCTTGTTTTTAGTAATTTATGATTTTATAATCAAAGCATATATGTTTTATTAGCTCTTAAAATTGTAAAAATTCAAAAAAAAATCAATTTTTGTGGAGGAAATCTCAGTTTTCTAACCCAAAGTCAAAAAAGGTCAAGAATGCTCAATACCGTCTTCCATTTTTCCTAGGGCCTAGGCCCTAAAAACTTTGGTTATCTGCGGGGCACTTGTCAAATCTTATTTAATTCTGCGAGCCTCGTTGCAGAATTTAATTTAAAAAAGCATAAGGCCGAAGCGTATGGCGCCCACTATTTTAAGAAACAAGTCTGAAATAAACTCCTATACCCCCAGGTTTATTCGCACTAGTACTTTTTTATATAAATTTCTGTTTTGCTACCTTATCAAGAAAAATGTTGAATATTAAAATGCTTTGTTGTGCTTGTAAGAAATCATTTAATATTTAACAAATTCCACCGATAAATTCTTTGAGGTTTTTAATTAAATAATTTAAAAGTATTTTTTTCTTGAATATAAAGTTTTCTATGGATGAGCTGATAGTAAAGATATCATTTTTAATCACTCAAACACCTTTCTTAGAGTTATAAACATTAAATTTAATTTTGAGAACTTTATTTGAAAATTTTTGGGCATTACAAAGATTTAGTATAAGAGAGTACACAATGTATAAAAAATAATGTTAATAATGTCTGGCATTGATTTGATTAAATCATATATACTAATAAATTAGATTTAACTAAAGCTTAAAAAATCTTTTAAGATGCAAATAATTATGAGAAGACTTTTTATCTCATTAAGTGTGCGGCTAATACTAATTTAGAAAATTGTAAAAAAAATAATTTTTTTTTTAAAAATTTTAAAAAGTTAGTATCAAAATATAAGAATTAATGTTTAGATTGTTTTGGGATAAGCCTAGCAAATATTATTGTCATTAAATTTTATTTCCAAAAGATTAATTTAAAAAATTTTTTTAATAATAACCACTTTAATGTAACCAAATGCGCTCGATTTTTTTTTACTCTTTTTTTTACTAGTCGCAGTTTTAACAAATATTGATTTGAACATCTAGTTTAGTTTGAAGTGAATAATTTTCCTTCACTCAATTTACATTTACATTTTTCAAGTTATTTTAATTAGACAAATATTTCTGTTTTAGACAGATGTGGAATAAAGAACAAATTTGATATAACTGCAAACCCAATTTTATCACAAATCAAATCTCGACCTGGTAAAGGTAAATATATAAGTATACTTGAAATTAACCTTTTTAATTTTAACAAATACCCAATTTTGAATTTTTAAAAATATAAGTTTTAGGTTTCGATTTTTGGCCAGCTTTTTTTATTTGTCAGATTCGACGACAAGCTCCAACACTTGATTGGCAGCGTGAGAAAAATGTTGGAAAACGATTAAATTTTCGTTGCTCGTTGTGAATTTGCTGGCCGCATTGAGATCGACATCAGATCCAATTGCAATTACGTACACATCCTCAACTTCTGCAAGGTTAAATATAAAATAATTTAGTAAGAAAGAAATTAGAATTATGATATAAGACAGCACTATAGATTTAGTCACAAATCACGTGTCTATACTCATTTTCAAAAAAAAAGTAAGATTTTTTGCAAATAATTTAATAATCCACGCATTGACGCAAAATGTTGAATAGTGGTTTTAAATTAATAGAATGAATACTTATTGCATATGTAGAATTATGCGAGAAATGAAAATAATTGAAGCCCCAAACATATATGATTCGAATTCTAATTAAATAAGATATATTAATTACATGGGAGCTGTTAATTAAGAAGATACATAGTTATATATAAAATAAAAAAAATGTTAAAACATTCGATTTTAAGCAGTTTATGACAACAGCGATTACAAGATTTATTTTTCAAAAAAGTAAAATAGCTTCATTTATTAGCTGTATAGCAAAAGCTAATTATTATTTTTTCAAAGATCTGATTATGTTCTATATTGCCATTAACTACTACTTAAATAGGGTCGTTTGTCCAGAGTTATTTTTAAAAAAATTAAAAAAAAACATATTTTGACACGATATTAAAAATTTTAAGCGTTTTTTTAAATAAAATAACTAGGTAAGTATTATATAGCTATAAATAATACATCATAATTTTTATATTATATTATATTTAAAAATTTTTTAAATAAGTTTTATTAACCTTTAAGTAAAAATTTTAAAAAATTGGAATTTTTTTAAAATGCAAAATCATTCTATACCCATTCTAAACTTTTTGAATTCTTAAAATATGTTCCAATAATAATTTTTTAAAAATCATTTGTCAATTACATAAGTGTTTTAAATGTGTAGATAACAATATAGCGTAACTATGATTTAATTTATAAAGTTCCATAACAATTTTTGGATAAAATAAAAAGATTTAATTAAGAATATTTTTGTTTTCTATAATTTAATTTTTAAAAATTATGCGATTATTTAATATTAAGCCATATTACAAACTTGGAATATATATTTAAGCTCAACAAAAAGAAAATTAAAAATACAATGTATATCAGTTATTTAAATTTTGATATCAAAGAGTTTACTAAGTACTTTAAGTTCTTAAAAAAATAACTCATTTACCATAAGATTTAAATAATTGAAAGAGCTTAACTATTCTGGATGATATCCTTGACTTGGTCCGTAGGCTCAGGATAGGTTTTTGCGGCCGTGAATACGGTTATTTGCTTTTCCGAATTGGGTAGCCCGTTTTTGATGATTTCATTGTAAGCCGCTACTATAGCTTTGTTAATGTCAGGGGTAGAATCAGCTAAAAAATATTATTTAAAAACATACTAATAGTGCGTTACAATTAAAAAATACAAATTAAAAAAAATATTATTGTTTTGTAAATTTTAATTATTTAATTTTAAATATAAAAAAAAATTGTGTTTTTTTGAAAAAATATACAATTTTTTACTTAAGGGCACGTGCAAAGTGAATTTTTATTCTCGTGAAATTTAAAAATTCTTAAAATTTTTATTTTTTTTAAACCTTTTTAAAATTTTTATTTCAGAAAAAGCATTTTATGCGCATATAATAATTTTGGCAGCTTTTTAAAAATTTTGTTTTATTTTAAAGTAAATTTTTTTAAAATTTGAAAAATTTTACGAAAATAAAAACTCACTTTGCACGTGCCCTAACTTAGAAAAGTTTTAGGCTAAAGAAAAAAGAAAAAGACAATAAAAAATATAAATAATTTATTATATTTTAATTTATAAACTTTTTTAATTATTTTGAAATGGGCAACCATTTTTTATAAATTTTTTTTTCTAATTTTTAAAACATTTTTATTTTATCAACAGGCATAATTAAAAAATAAATTTTTAGAAATTAAATAAAAATGCAAACCATTTGTAATTAAAAAAAAATCTTTTTACAGCTCAAATTAGTTTTGCAACACCTTAAAAAATTCTAAAAAATATAATTTGCTCTACTTTCGTTGTTGCAATCACTAAATTGATAAGTTGCCGGTCTGCCTCGGTTGAGTGGTACAGTAATTTTAGGATCCGTAGCACTGACCATGTATCCCACTCTTGTGTCCGTCTTCGAATCGCCTTTAGTGTTTTGGTAGCCCAGAAAGGACATTTTCTATTAAGGACAATAAAACATATGCTAAGTTCTTAAAAGAACAATATATCGGCTTGAATAGCTTAGTGGCACATTTCTTGTTTTGCAAACAGGTGGTTGAAGGTTTGAATCAAGCATAGGCCTCTTTTTTTTTAGAAAAAATAATAGACTTGTAACCATATTAAATCTGCTGACTAATTTAATAAGGCAATAGACCCTAAACAGGATGATGAGGACGTAGGCTAAAAACCTAGGTCGTCGGCGTCTAATGCACATCGTACTATAAGTTAAAACCTTAGAATATGTATATGAAAACATAGAGGTAACTTCTAACTCATTCGTTGTAGAAAACAAATTTACAAAAATAATCTATATTCTGAATAATTCAGGCTATTTTATTACTTCACACATTATATATTTTATATATGTAATCCAATTGTTTTTATATACTCCCCGCCCGTAAGATTTTTGTTTTCAAAGGTTGAAAGAGAAACCGAATTAAAATCTAAAATTATAATATTTTTGGGTCGAGCTAAAAATGGTAGTAATTTTATATTTTTTCTCACAACTTGTGTTTTTTTATTAAAGGTTAAAGCAAAAAATAATTTATTAAATTCATAATCCTTATGGTTTTACTCAATTTGATATCCTGTTTTAGTAATATTATACCTGTTTAATGGCTTACATACACACAAAGTTTATGAATACATATAAGCATTCATTCCCAGTCCTTATCTCATAATTTTCCGTTTTACTTAGTTTTTTCCGCCTTTAGCTTCTTATATCCATCCATATGGAAAAATGGCCTTTTTTGAAAAAATTGACAGATTGAGAATACCCTAAAAAGGAAAATTTAGAAATTTGTTTTCTTAAAAATTTGTAACTTATATTTATTATGTCAAATAAGGAGAAATAAAACTTTTATGTTAATCAAGCTCTCCCATCAGCATTTAAATAATCCAAAATATTTCGTGTCAAATTAAACACGACACAATATAGGTTCAAAATCAGAAATTTTAAGTTAAAATTTAACAATTTAACTGTTGTGAATATAAAAAAAAATAATATATTTTTGTTTATTAATCTTTTTTGCCTTTTCGACAATTTTTCCGAAATTTGCAATGTTTATACCTGACTCATTACATTTAATTTGAAAAAAAAACAAACGGATTTAAATATCTAAGATGACAGGTTTGATCTCCGTAGTTAGCTCATACTTCAAAAATTTGTTGACCTGTGTTGTATGCTAATTTTGTTATGCTTGAGTATAAATTTTATGTTTTTTATAAATTGATTGAATGGCCTCTAGAGTGTAACAAATCATTTTGCAATTTTCTTCAATTACTTACAAAATTTGCTTTTATCTCGCATAATAAAAATAAAATTTTAAATAAATTAAGCTTGATCAATATTAAACACAGAATGTTTGGGTTAGTCTAAATAAGGTACAATAATTAGTGTTTGATGAACACCTAACAGTTTAGCTGTTTGTGTATAAAATAATTAAATTTTTTTGTTTTTGAATTTTTTTAGAATTGTATCAAAAATTATCAATGTTTATAGCTTAAAGAATTCGATAAACAGCGTATAAATTTGTTGTTGTTGTTTTTAACCCATGGGCTGTTTGTAAACTTCTAAGATACTATAATTAATTATTACTCTTAATTGGTTTTCACAATAAAGAATAATTACATTTTCAAGTTTTATCAAATCATAAAGTTAACCGTGAAAAAGATATTAAATAGTTCGTCGTTAGGAGGCTCGACGCAATTATCGATTATGACCATAGCATCGACTGGTCCACACCTCGGTCTGATTATACGGACAAAATTAATTGGATTAAATGTTGGGTCAATGCTCGTTGTAGTGGCCTTTGTCGTCCATTTACGGTGATGGTAATGAGAATGGCCTATATGTTATTCAAAGGGTCATTGAAAAAAACTAGGGCTGTTTTGCCGAAAAAATGATAATAAAAACACCTGATCCATAATTAAACAAAGGCATATAACGTTACCGTCTGGGCTCACTAATAATTTTTATCGATATAGACAGATGGATAAAGCAATATTATTTTCTATTTCCCGAAAATAAAATAACCTATGACGCGACATGCCCTTAGATTTAGAATAAAATCGCAAAATTTTATTTGATAAAAACTTTTAAAATAAAATAATTGGAAATACATTTATATTAGCGCTTATTATTCCAGTTTTTATTTTTGAGAAAAATTACGTGAATTAAAAAAAACTTAATTTTATACTCAAATGTTAGGGAAAATTTGTAACACGAATGTTATAGTATCCTACCAACCCAAACTCTAAAACTTAAAGAGTTTCACAGCTATGATCTACATTTTTTTATTATTTTAAAGATATACGTGATCTTTAATTGTTAATATAAGTTATTATTAATAAATATTGCAAATTTTATGATAAAAAGGAATTTTTAAAAAAAAATCTTTCATAATACACAAAATAAATCATGTCAATTAATTAAATATATCATAATTATAAAATTGTGTGTTTAAATCGTTTAAACATTGGAAATAAAAACTGTAAAATAAACAAATTTTTGGTGATTATTCATCTAACAAGATACTTTTTTTATAGAAAAAAACAATAATTTGTATTTTTTATACACTACAAAAATTTTATGTAGACAAAAAATGTAAAATTAATAAAATAAATATTTAGAAAAAAAATTTTAAATTTACATTAAGACAACATCATGGTTTTTAACATTGAAATTGAGACTTTAGGGTCCGTATGGACAAAAATAAATTTTTGATTTTTTAAACAAATTTTATTTTTAGATTTAGACCAAATTTTATTAGTGTTTGTTTTATATTTACAAAAAATGTCACAAAAATTTGGCTCATAATATAAAACAGATATTAAAAAATAAAAATGTTATAAGGTCCGTATGGCCCCACAGTATTTATCGATGTTTGATAGTCCTAGGTATCGAATTTAATTCCCATAAGATCTTCTTAATTTTTATTGATAGAGGATTTGAAAGTAAAACAAGTCCCAATTGCCTTGTGTTCAAGCGGTATATTTCCTTAATTTCGCATATAATTTTTTCAAAACGAGTCCATAAAGTCCATAGATTGAAAATTTTTTTTTAAAGTTTAAACTATTCAATCATTTTAAACATTAAATATAACATTCCATTAGACAAGAATATGCCCAAAGTATATGAAAACATTTGTTTTATTGGTGTTACATCGATTTGCTAACTGGAATGCTTATTTATAATTTAATGTAAATATTATGTGTAATTCTTTTGGCCTATACAATCTTAAATTTTTTTTGTGACTTCAGCAAAAAAAAGGTCCGTAAAAATTTGGGAATATGTTTTATAATTGACAGGTTTTGTTATAGATTTTTATTTGTCTGTATGATTTAGTGCTAACTTCTTTTGTTATATTGATTAAAGATCTAAATTATATTTCTAAAATATTTATAAAATTTAGAGTAAATAGTAAAAAAATCTAAGGAAATGCTCTATAACTTCAAAATTTTCTGGTAATTGTTATATTATTCGTTATATACGTTAGTTAAACAACTTTTCAATGGTGAAACATTATACTAATTGAGATTATGATTTTTAGGGCATAAGGCTATTTTCTAAAGCTAAATTAGAATTTTTAATTACAACAAATATATATTATGTATACCGTGATTATAAATTCTGGAGGCGAAGCAGGTCCATTTGATTAAGGTCAAAAGAGTTAGAAAAAACAAGTGATGCATTTTACCATTCATCGCTTAAATAAAAAAATTTAAAAAAAAATTAAATTAGGACTATAAAAAAATAAGAAGTAAAATATAATTTTGTAACAGACCTTACATTATTAGGTCACTGTGAAAAATATTACGAGAACAGATTGTTTAATCATTGTGTACTACATAATTTTTTGGAATATTAGATCTAAAACAATCTATTTATCATAATAATTCACAAATGTAGGTGAGACTAAAATGTGAAATATAATCTTATTAATAAAAAAAACTTTTATTCTCTTTGTTTCTGACAAATTTAATTTTTTTTTAATTTTTAAAAAGACATCTTTTGATATTTACACAAGCCTTTTGGTTATTTACAGGAGACTTAAAAGAATAAATTAAATATTCACAAAAATACATTGTATTATTTTCTATCGTATCAAACTCATCTATCTGCAAATGAATTGGCTCACCACAGATTTATAATGTTTTTAGAAGTAAAATATTTGGTGACAACAAATAAGTACGAAAATAGTTTTGATTGGTCAACCAATCAAAAATAAGTTTGGGTTTTATAATCATAAATCTAACCTTAATCTAGTCTAGTTACAATTGGTAAGCATATTCTAACTCTCTAAACACATAAATATTATAAGCTACTAAGATAACCTTACCCTAAAGCTAAACTTACCCTAACCCTAAAACCTATCTAAAACCCAAAGACCCCGCCCTAAGCTTATAAACCTCAACCCAACGTTAAATTTACCCTATCCGGTCAGGACACTGCCATCTAATTGCAAAAGACATCCGGACCCATTTTTAAATGATATCTGCTACAATTACAAATCAGCAGCTGACGATATACAACATTGGCTCATATGCCCCAACCGCGGGCCTTCCATCTCTCCTATAGATCTTTAGATCAATCAATCCCTAGCTTCCCTAAAACTCAATTTTACCACCAAAATCCAACAAATGGGGCAATAAACAAAAACAACAAACTAACCCTAATCTACCTTTGACCTAACCTAATACCATATCACTATGTTTGGACTCATATTTTGATATTAAATGTCAAAATTTTTAAAATTTTTTTAGTTTTATTAGTATAGGCCGCAGCCTTAATGACATGACTTAAAACACAAATCGACTCATATATATACATACATCTTAAAAGATAGTTTTAGAGGCTTCAATTAGCTTGACACATTTCTCAGTATATATTTATTCAATCAAATTAATGTCACTTTATTTATATTATTTTCTATACATTGTAAAAACGTTTTTATAAATTATGTGACCCACAAAACTTAAATTAAAGTTATTAATTGAATAAATGTAATAATATCGTATATTATAATGGTATCATACTACCACCACCAAAATTTCTATTCAAAAAAATACATTTAAATATTAGATCAAAAATTATTGTTGAAATCTAAACATTCTAAATTATATAAACATTATACCATTTTCAAAGAGTGTAACATTCAACATTGCATCTTAATAAGGTATCAGATCTTTGGCTTGGATTGTATTATTTCATTGGAGAACAGGAATTTTTTAGGTGAATAATGGATTTAACAAGCTTTAGTGTGAATAAACCTGGGGAATAGGAGTTACATTTAATCGTTTCTCGCCATTAGGGGAGGCCATACACGTCTGCCCTTTCCCTCTTTTAACTCTTAAGCGAGGCTGGCAAAATATATGCGATTTAAGACTTGCGCCGATGATGACCTTAGCGTTTAGGGCTTAGGCCAGCAAAAAATGGAAGACGGTACATTTAGCTCTCTTGACCTTTTTGGTTTTGGGTTAAAAAAAAAGAAATTTATTCCAAAAATTTTTTTTTATTTTTTTTTGTTCATTAAATTGATGTAGCATTTTTTTAAATTATATAGCTTGCAGATATTGCAACAAAAAGATTAAACTCTAGAATCATTAACCTACTAGCCCTATCTTCAAAAATTATGCATTCTAGTTAGGCATTTAATACGCCAATTTTAGTTTAAGCACAGAATATACTTTTTGGGTGACCTATTGAGCATTTAAAGGTAAATTCTGTTGTATTTATTAACGATTAGTAATTCAATTTCTTATTCTAAGAAGGACAACTGCGGAGTTAATTTTTGGGGAAAAATTGTTTAGGAATTTTAAGTATTAACTGTTATACAGGTCAACAAATTTTTGACATTTATGAGCTAACTAAGGAGATCGAGCTTGCCAATTTAGGAATTTTCATGTTCACCTTTTTTTTTAAACTTTTTTGGTCAACTATAGCTATTTAAAAAATATCAAAAATAAAGATTTAAAACATAAAAAAATAATTTTTTTTGTGTAAAACTATAACTTAAATCTTAATAAATTGAAAATCGATAATATATCGTGTCATATTTTTCAATGCTGAATTGTTTTTTAATTTATTCTTATTTTTAAATTTATAAGTTGTTAGTGATGTTAGTTGCTGATTAAAAACAAAATAAATTTTGTTACTACAGTAAAAGTAATGGCGACATGGCTAGGAAAATAAAAGTTATACATTTTTTTTTCCCGGAAACCATTTAATAGCCGACTTTATATTTTTTTATAATTAACTATTAATATGGTATCCATAGACATTATGTTAAAATGTAATTTGAAATTTATAAGCTCATTTAAATTAAATAAAAAGTGAGAGAAAATTTTTTCGTTACACAAAATCAGTAAAAAATGGTTAAAACAAATTGTTATTTATAAAAAAAAATATCTTCGTTTGTTAAAAATTTTTGATTTTTAAAAAGGTACATATAGTTTTAGCAGACAACAAAATAAAAACCCAATTTGTTAAATGTGAAATTGTTGACCACCCAAATTTTTTATGTCGCACTCATACATGAAAAAAAACATAAATGACTTTAAAAATTTTATATGGCAAGAATCCGTCACAAAAAATGACTTTTTTTGACCAAATCGACAGATCTTATTAATTAAGCAAAAAATAAAAAATTTAAAAATTTTTATTGCATATAAAAATCCCATGTAACTTATTTATCATCATAAATAATAAAAATGAAATCTTATTAATATATCAAGCCCTTACATTAGCGCTTAAATAATAGAAAAATATTGGGCGTCTAAAGTTAAAAACGACACAATACATTATCTATTTTGAATATTATTCGTATGAAATTATAGGTTTGGCTGTTGTATGCAAAAATCTCAATTTATTTTTGTTTTTTAATCTTTTTAATTAGGGATATGACAATTCTTAAGATAGAAAGTTTGTCTCTATAGTTAACTCATATTCAAAATTTTTCGGCCTGTATTTTAGAATAACATTAAAAAAAAGATATTCTAAATCAAGTCAAAATGAAAAGCAAGCAATGTCCTAACCTAGAGGATCTGCTCTGGATATTATAGCTTTTGATATAGAATTCAGTTTCTCGTTTAAAATAAACAATAACATTATTAGGAAATTTTTTGAAAAACTTTCTCACAGCTTAATAAATTAAATAGTCGCTAACCAAATTTTTTATTTCATATCTAATGAGCTACTTATAGAATTGTATTTTGGTCCGATGGTTAACTTAATCAAAGAAAATAATTTTTGCCTTTTGATAACGCTTGTATATTTTAAATAAAAACAGATAAATTATTTAAACTTATTTGTCAGTTATAATTTTTTAATAATAAAATATATGATGCAAATTTTAAAAATAATAACTAAAATCACTTAAATATTTTTAAATAACTTTTAAATAAACCCTGTTCTTTATTATATTAATAACCGATTTGTCTAAATGTTATAAAGGCGAAGTGCGTTTAGAGACCCCTTTTTTAAATTTTAACATAAAATTTCACAAAATTTAAAAATTTATTTTAAAAATAGTATTTTATGGCTATCAAATAAGACTGAGAACGTATGTTAAATAAAAATTTTACTTTTTTTCTAAAAATGAAATCTGAACCTTGCCCTTGATTAAAATTGTACTTCTTTGAAAAAAACAGATTTATTTCTGTTTTGTCGTAATTAATAGCTTAATTTTTAGATATTTTATTTATACATATATATATATAATATATATATGGTCAGTTCCACCTCAAATCGACAAACTTTTTCCCTTGAAGTCTCAGTTTTGGCTGAAATTTGGTACACTGGTAGGGTGATAGGATGCTGATAAAAACCTAAATTTTTTTTGACCGGAAGTGATTTTTGACCGAGATATGAGCAAAAATATTTTTCATTTTTTTGCAAAAGACAAATTTGAGGCAACTTTGCGCGCATGTATCATCAAAAGTATTGTAGCTAGAGTCATAATTTTTTTTTATTTTGAAGATCGTAATAAGGGCTACCTTAGATGTTAAAAATATTTAAAAAATTTTTTTTTTAAGTTATTAAAAAATTAAAGTCAAGTTTAGACACAAATAGCTCAAAAAACGTATCTTTGAATTTCTGAAAAATTTATATAATATGGCCCTTAATAATGTTAATAAATATATGATTAAAAAAGTTTGGGACCGGCATGACTTTTTACAAAATTTAAAAAAAACAATTTTTTGCACTAATTTTGGGACCTATTTATGCCCTTTGCACTATATTAGAATATGCCAATGTGCCAAACTTGACAGTATTCAAAAAGCAGGACATATGGGCAATTATGTTAGACCATAATAGTTTGATTTAATTAATTACTACCATTATTAAATTTACAATGAAAAAGTGAACCTTAAAACCGAAAAAAGTAAAAATTTTGCCTGTTTTCAAAATCGACTTTCTGGTTAACCAGCCAACCTTTTTTATTTAACATTTATTTTATAGATAAAATATTGCTTATTAACATATAATAGCCCCATCTTTTATCACTCGATTTTGACGCTTCTACAATAAAAATACCTAAATTTGCCAAAAAACAGCAAATTTTCAGGTGTCAAAAAACTAACGCAGATTTTATTCGTCTGTGCAAGCTTATTTTTTTATTATTTTGGCAAAATTATCTAAAAATATCTAGAACCTATATAATCAGTCATATTTTGCCTGTTGAAGTATTAAAAAAATAGTATATATGTTAAGTATAGAAAATCTTAAAATAGATACGTAAATTATAGAAAAATGAGATTATTAAATCATTTCATTATTTTTATTAAATTTGTAATTTAATGTATTTATTAAAACACATTTTTGTGTTAAAACTCGTAAGGAACGCATTTAGTTATAAAAAACTTTAGGTCAATGCCCAAATCTATATGCCCATAGAATCAAGTAACAGTAATATTTCCTCTTTCTTTAATAGGTTTAGTGCGTCTATATTATAAAACTAAAATGTAATTGGAACTTAAATTGTTGGTTTTTAAATTTTATTAAGGTCAGTTAGATATATATGGTGTTTTTTGCTCTAAATAGCCTTTCAAAAACTTATTTGGCATTTGTAAAAATTAGTAAAAAAGACTGAATGTCTATATTTTGTTTATATTAAATTGGGTCTAATATTTAGTCTTAAAATTCATCATTGAAGCTAATTCTGCCAGTTATAATCATTTAAGGTTGTTTAACCCTAAAATTGACTTCTTTTATGTAGTTATAATATCAAAAAATCATATCACTATGTTTCATAAAATAATTGACTTTTTACGTTTATTTTAAGTTTGTTGATAATCATAAAAAAGAAAATCTGTTAAATCATAATATTCTAAATAGGCCAAATATATTCTATTTTACTTATTTTTGTCAGATTTAACGTTGTTGAGGCTGTTTTATTTAAAAACTATTAATTAATAGAAAAAAATTAATTTTTACAAATTTTTTAACCTTATTATTTTTTATAAAATCCTCCCAAAATTATTTTTATACAATAAATTTAACAAATTTTTATTTTGCCAAGGATAAATATTGATATTATGTACATATTCTAATATTGTTCATCAAACTAAAAAGGACGAGTAAAAGTTAACAAATATAAGCATAAAAATTTTATGTTTTTATTTTTTACACCTTAAAATTTCAAAAAACCTGGCAAACTTTGGTTTTTATTTCATAAAAAGCTATGGGTACGTTAAAAAAAGTTGGGGGAAATATATGTTATATAGTGATGTTTTATGTATAAAATGCAGTTTTAAATTTTCAAATTGGTTTGGTAGTGACCCAGAAAGTCGGCTTAGAAGATAGGAGTAAAATACTGAAAATTACCAATTTTTTTGTTCTAAAGTTCCCCCTTTTTTTTCCAAAATTGACAATAGTTTGAATCAAATTAATAAAACTGTTATAGCCTAACATATTTGCCCCTATGTCTAACTTCTTATATATAAATAAATTTGGCACTTTTAAATATTTTAATATAGTATAGTGAGCAAATTTTTGTCTAAAAATCGAAAAAAAAAATTTTTTTTTTTGAATTTTTTAAAAAGTTTAGTCGGTCCCATACTTTTGAGTTCACATATTAATAATGAATACTAAGGACTGTATTTCAGCAATTTTTTAAGAAATTCAAAAATACGTTTTTTTAGTTATATCAAATTGAATGTTCTTTACAAAATTGTAAAATTTCAAAAAAATAATTTTAAAATAATAAACACATGCAAGATAGCCCTTATTTTTCTCTTCAAAATAAAAAAAAAATAAGTCTCTAGCTATAATAATATATGGTCAATTCCACCTCAATCCAGCAAATCCGGGAGGGGTACCCCTTTTGATTTGGCTGAAATTTTGCATGAAGGTAGTATCTAAGAGTATCTCATAATCTGGAAATTTTTTTTGACCGGAAGTGATTTTTGACGAAGATAGGGGCAAAAGAAAAAAAAATTGCAAGGTGAATTTTCACATTTGATGCAACTTTGCGAGGTTATAAGTCAAAAAGTATTATAGCTAGAGACTTAATTTTTTTTTGAAGAGGACAATAAGGGCTATCTTGCATGTGTTTATTATTTTAAAATTATTTTTTTGAAATTTTACAATTTTGTAAATAACATTCAATTTGATTAACTAAAAAAACGTATTTTTGAATTTCTTAAAAAATTGCTGAAATACAGTCCTTAGTATTTATTATTAATATGTGAACTCAAAAGTATGGGACCGACTAAACTTTTTAAAAAATTCAAAAAAAAAATTTTTTTTTTTGTTTTTTAGACAAAAATTTGCTCCTTGTACTATATTAAAATATTTAAAAGTGCCAAATTTGTTTATATATAAGAAATTAGACATAGGGGCAAGTATGTTAGGCTATAACAGTTTTATTAATTTGATTCAAACTATTGTCAATTTTGGAAAGAAAAGAGGAACTTCAGAACAAAAAAATTGGTAATTTTCAGTATTTTACTCCTATCTTCTAAGCCGACTTTCTGGGTCACTACAAAACCAATTTGAAAATTTAAAATTGCATTTTATACATAAAACATCACTATATAACATAAATTTCCCCCAACATTTTTTAACGTACCCATAGCTTTTTATAAAATAAAAACCAAAGTTTATTTGAATAATGGTATTTTCCGGTATGTAATAAATTAAAAAATAAAAAATTAAAATATAACTAAATTTTCGAGAAAATGAATCTCTTAGTCATAGTATATTAAAATTAGATTTTAGAATGGAAAGAATCGAACGATATATTCCAAGTACAATTATTATTATGATTTGATGGTTAGAATGTTTTTTAAGATAGTATTAAAAATAAGGAAAAAAATATAGTAAAGCCAGTATTTATTACAAAAATATAAAACTAATTTTCAAAGCGCGTAAATTTGTTTTTAATTAAATTAAGTTTATATTCAATTAAATTAAAAATGGTAACTGATTTAAAAATAAAAAATTAATTTAATTAAATAAAAAATGATGATTATTGATAAAATGTGAAGTCGCCTTATTTAAGATGTAATTATAATCAATTTTCCTATTTAATGAATGGGGATTATTTTGTATAGCGAAACTTTCTAAGATTTTTCTTTTAAAATTATTTGGTTCGACATTTAAGATTTGTGGCGTAAGATTTAATGAATGAGAGGTTAAAAGGTGATGTTCTGCTAGAGCAGATTTAAAAAATTGGTTGTTTTTTACAGCTGATTCGTGTTCTTTAGTTCTTATATTTAAAAATCGACTAGTTTGGCCTATGTAAGAGAAATTACAATCATTACAATTAAATTTATATACACAATTAGATATATTATTTTGGTTGTGAAATGTTTGTTTTATAAACTTATAGGAAGATTTAGTGGGTTTAAAAAATACATTGGCATAATCTTTTAATACATGGCGTATATTGTGGCTTAGGTGGTTAATAAAAGGAATACATATGTTAGGAAGATTAGAATTATTTTTTGATATGGGTAAGTCTTTTTTCTCTGAAAATATGTTTTTCGTGTGCGAGGAAGTAGATGGGTTTTTTTCGTTTTTGGATGTGTCATTATTTTTGTATAGATGCTGTAACTCAAAACTTTTGGATTGTGATGCCGGTTGTGTAAGTGCATTTTTTGTTTGTAATATTTTATTTATTATTTTTAAAATTGTATTTAAATTATAACCTTGATTTAAAAATTCAAATAAAAGTGATTTAGTTTGTAGACTAGAAATTTGAAAATTACTGGGTAATAATAGTGTTCTTTTAAAATGTGTGTAAATTACAGCATTAAACGATGAATTTGGATCGTTAGAATTTATATTTAAAAATTGTGAGTTAGCAGTAGATTTAATAAAAACAGAAATATCTATAGTAATATTTATTAAATTTCTCGTTAACATAAATTCAAGAAACGAAAGTTGACAATTATTTTCTTTTTCACAAGTAAATTTAAGTTCAGATTTGCCAGGTTTTTTGAAATTTTAAGGTGTAAAAAATAAAAACTTAAAATTTTTATGTTTATATATGTTAACTTTTACTAGTCATTTTTAGTTTGATGATTAATATTAGAATATACATAATTCTCAATATTTATCCTCGGCAAAATTTAAAAAATGTTAAATTTATTGTATAAAAAAAAATTTAAGAGGATTTCAGAAAAAATAATAAGGTTAAAAAATTTGTAAGAATTTATTTTTTTCTATTATTTAATAGTTTTAAAATAAAACAGCCTCATAAACGTTAAATCTGACAAAAATAAATAAAATAGAATATATTTGGCCTATTTAGAATATTATGATTCAACAGATTTTCTTTTTTTATGAACAAACTTAAAATAAACGTAAAAAGTCAATTATTTTATGAAAGATAGTGATATGGTTTTTTGAAATTATAATTGCATAAAAGAAGTCAATTTTAGGGTTAAACAACCTTAAATGATTATAACGGGCAGAATTAGCTTCAATGATGAATTTTAAGACTAAATATAAGACCCAATTTAATATAAACAAAATATAGACATTCAGTCTTTTTTACTAGTTTTTACAAATGCCAAATATGTTTTTAAAAGGCTATTTAGAGCAAGGCACACCATAATCTAATTGACCTTAATAAAGTTAAAAACCAACAATTTTAGTTCCAATTACATTTTAGTTTTATAATATAGACGCACTAAACCAAAGAAACAGGAAATATTACTGTTACTTGATTCTTTGGGCATATGGATTTGGGCATTGACCTAAAGTTTTTTATAACTAAATGCGTTCCTTACGAGTTTTAGCACAAGAATGTGTTTTAATAAATACATTAAATTACAAATTTAATAAAAATAATGGAATGATTTAATATTCTCATTTTTTTTATAATTTAACTATCTAGTTCTTTTAAGATTTTCTATACATAACATATATACTATTTTTTTAACACTTAAACAGGCAAAATATGACTGATTATATAGGTTCTTGATATTATTAGAAAATTATGCAAAAATAATAAAAAAATAAGCTTGCACAGACGAATACAATCTGCGTTAGTTTTTTGACACTTGAATATTTGCTGTTTTTTGGCAAATTTTGGTATTTTTAGTGTAGAAGAGTCAAAATCGAATGAAATAAGCTGGGGCTATTATATGTTATTAAGCAATATTTCTATAAAATAAATGTTAAATATTAAAAAAAGGTTGGATGGTTAACCAGAAAGTCGATTTTGAAAACAGGCAAAATTTTCACTTTTTTCGGTTTTAAGGTTCACTTTTTCATTGTAAATTTAATAATAGTAGCAATCAATTAAATCAAACTATTATGGTCTAATATAATCGCCCATATGTCCTGCTTTTTGAATACTGTCAAATTTGACACATTGGCATATTCTAATATAGTGCCAAGGGCATAAATATGTCCGAAAATTAGGGCAAAAAATTAATTTTTTTAAATTTTTATAAAAAGTCATGCCGGTCCCAAACTTTTTAAATCATAAATTTATTAACAATATTAAGGGCCATATTTTATAAATTTTTCAGAAAATTCAAAGATACGTTTTTTGAGCTATTTGTGTCTAAACTTGACTTAAATTTTTTGGTAACTTAAAAAAATTTTTTTTTAAATATTTTTTGCGTCTAAGGTAGCCCTTATTACGATCTTCAAAATAAAAAAAAATTATGACTCTAGCTACAATACTTTTGAGAACACATGCGCGCAAAGTTCCCTCAAATTTTTTTTTGCAAAAAAATAAAAAATATTTTTGCTCATATCTCGGTCAAAAATCACTTCCGGTCAAAAAAAATTTAGGTTTTTATCAGCACCCGAGGACCCTACCAGTGTACCAATTTTCAGCCAAAACCGAGACTTCAAGGGAAAAAGTTTGTCGATTTGAGGTGGAATTGACCATATATATAATGCCAAGTTAATAAAGACACTTGCTAATATTTTATGACAATTTGATAAATTAACGGTCATGCAATAATTTGAAATAAAATAGGCTATTAAAATTTGTAAGCAACAGTAGATAAATTATTTATTTATAGTTTAAATAAACAGTAAAAAATTTTCTTGTTTGAGAAATGCACAAACATGGTCGAGCATATTCTTTTATTTAAATAAAATTCAAAGGTTTAATAAGAAAATGTATTTTATACGCTAATTGGTATTGGTTTTTGAAACTAGGTTTAATTGCAAAAATAAATTTTTCATTATTATAAGCCCTTTAAATAAACAGCTTATCATTTTTTTATATTAAATATTTGCCTAAATTATTAATATTCTGCTAATAGTTTTTGACTACGAGCTCGAGCACTTGGCTAGCTGCTTCGGAATAATCTTTAAATACGATTAAATTTTCGTCGCTAGAGGCGTATTTAACAGCAGCGTTCAAATCGACACCCTCCGATTCAATCAACAATATGTATACGTCGTTCAATTCTACTCGTTTAATTATGCAAAATATTTAAATTTAATTTTATTACTTAACCTTTGCAAAAGTCTTGGGTAAAAAATAAATTCAGACTTTCACTCATAGGCGGTAAGTAGGTTCCTTTTAATTAGATTAAACCCTGCATTTACCGGTTACTTTTAAAGAAATATGGAGGTGGGGAAAATTTACTTTCTCATATTACACAGGTCAACAAACATAAATATCACAAAAACTAAATTTACAAAAACATAAAAGAATGCTTTAATGATAGCCATATCTCATATATATTTTTCGTTTTCTTAATTTCTTCTGCCTATGGCTCCTTAGATCCGTCCATAATAAAACTGACTATTTTTAACAAAGACAAATCTAAATATACCCTAAAACAAAAAATAAGAATTTTTTTTATATAAACATATACCTTGTAACTTATATTTATCATCTCAAATATCAACAATTTTTTGAGAGTTATGAATTAACTACAGAGACCAAACCTGCCATCTTAGAGTACCTCAAATCCATTTACCGTTTTTCCTAATCAGACTTAGATGGTTAGTTATAAACATTAAAAATTTTGGAAAAAAAGGTCAAAAAAACAAAAAAGATTCAAAAACAAAATTGAAATTTTATTTTTGCATATTTACACAAGGTAAACTGTTAAATTCAAACCTCAAATAATATTTTCATTAAAAACCCATAATTTATCGTGTCGTATTTAAGTTTGGACGCGAAATTTTTTGTATTATTTAAATGATGTAAGAGCTTGGTATATTAATAAAATTATTTTCCATTATTTGTGCTTAAAAATATAAGTTACAAGGAATTTTCATATGCAGAGTAGATTTTTATATTTTTTCCTTTTAGGGTATATTTAGATCTGTCAATTTGGTCAAAATCGTTATAGGCGGATCTAAGGAGCCAAAGATGGAGGAAAATAGGAAAAACACATATATGATTAGGCCATCACGTGAATGCTTTCTTTTATGTTTTCATAAAAATCTTTTCTGACATAAATATTTGTAGAATAATGAGAAATAAATTATATTAATTTATTGAGCTCTTACATCAGCATATAAACATCATTATTTTGCGAGTCTACACTTTAATATGACATAATATATAATCGGTTTGTAATTAAAATATTACTTGAGGTCTAAGTTAAACAGTTTTGCTGTTGTGAATATGCAAGAAAAAACTTCAATTTCATATTTGTTATTAGATCTTTTTTGATTTTTAAACTTACCTGACTAATTAATTTAAAATAAAAAAAGATAAATAGATTTGAAAATTCCTAAAATGGTAGGTTTGATCTTTTAAATTAACTAATAACTCTCGGAAATTTGTTAACCCTTGCTATTTTACCTTTTTCTTAATCTAGGATAATAAAAAGGCAGATTCTCAGATTGTATGTACAAATATCGCTGTTTTAACGTTTCCTTTAGGTGCGAAAAAATTATTTTGATTGATTATGAAAAATTTTAATTATCTAATCCAAAAAAATGATTTTTAATAAACTTTTCACGGCTATTTTAGTAGGAAAAGTGGATAGAAAAGTTAACAATAATAAGTAATGTATGCCAGAATTCCAATTTTTATTTAATTAAATAACTAGTTTATAAATTTTTTGAAATTTTTAGCGAAACGTATATCAATTTATTGATGTGCAAAACTACATTTGGATACAATTCTTGATTGACCTTATTTCATAAACATTTTCCATTTTCCAATCCTTTATTTGCCATTTTCTTTTAGGTATATTTTTATAAAAAGTTTTAAATTGATTAATTTTGATTGAAATTACATAAAGCAAAAAAAAGAGTGCCTATCCATATAGATACAATTTGCCTAATAAAACGTTATAAATCAAGCTTTTACAGCAACAATTATACCATACAAAATTTTTGGCACTCCAGCTAATATTTCAAAAAAAAAATTTATGATAGCTGGCTTATTAAGTTTGATGAATAAAACCTATAAAATCTATAAAATTTCAGGTCCAGTCACTTAAAATTACCTATTATTTTCAACTCCTGTAGTACAAAAATCTTCTATAAGGAATTACTTCGAATAATATCTTTAACTTCACTCGTTGGTTCTGGAAAATTTTTTGATGCCGTAAAGTGCATAATTTCTTTAGTCGAATTTGGCAACCCATTCATCAGTATTTCGTTGTATGCCACTGTAATAGCTTTGTTTATATCAGGGTTCGTATCGCCTTAAAGGTAAATTTATGTAAATATTTCGCATAAATTGCGCCTCCGAAACTGCATTTGGATAAAAAAATATTTATTTTTTTTTGTTTTTATGTTTTTGATAATCTATGATATTATTGAGCCATTTTGTTTTACATCCCCATGTAAAATTTCATTAGTCACAAGCTATTAAAGCAAAGCTAATTATGCAAAAATAATGATTAGTGTTTTATAAAGAATCAGTTTTGATCGTTTGCATTTAAATGTTAATATTTTAATGGTTTGTCGTCAATTTTTGAATTTCGGTCTGGAAGATGGCTATCTTTTAGGTATTGCAATACAGATTTGTGCCCTCTCTTAAAAATCGTTTGCACTATTGCACACATCCAGATTTAATTATTTAATATACGGCTCTTTTTTATGCAATGATTAGCCAAACTCATAAAAAAGTTTTGTGAAATTTCATTCATTTTGCGATTCTGATGAAAAAATAAAAAAGCTTTAAAATTATAAGTTATAGAGGTCCAGAATTGGGGTCCGTATATATCCAGTTGCAGCAATCGCGGTACAGATGACAAACCCTAGTATTTGCGGATTAAAATAAATCCTTACAAAATGATTGTTTTTTGACAGAGAGAATTATGATTATATATTTATAATTTGTGGGCTATGAGAGTATACTTTGGTTGAGGCAGACGGCAAAATTGTATGCGGCAGGCCTGTTTCTGTTTAGAGGGAGTGTAAGTACGGGCTCACTAGAACTCACTACGTATCCGACCCTTGTGTCTGTTTTGGAATTAGCCGGCGTAGTTTGGTATCCCAACAGAGCCATTTTCTTGAAGGTAGCAATAAATGGTTATATTTATATCCTCGATAATTATATATCATTTATGATTCAAAATTATTAAATACTATACTGAAGTTTGAAATAAGCATATGACTATACCCAAAAGGTGTATCAACCTTGCGTTTTTATGGTTATAGGTTATGGGCAGAGTAATGTCAGGCAAAAGTTGTTTTAAAGTTAGGGAGGTAGGCTTGGGTTAGAGCGGTGAGTATCAAATCAAATTAATGTTAAATTATACCTTGCAAGGCAAAATAATACTAGAGATACCTAAATACAAAGGCTTGTAAAGTTTAGCCTCCCATAATATTTTTAAGCCTAAAAAATTTTCAGGCTTGTTCATTAACTTGCAAGGTTAGGCATTTTTTAAATATAATTTGCTAATATTCTAAATCAAACTAACATGATTATACAGCTCAATACAACATGAATAAATTGAAAACATTCCAGGATGCGTGAGACTACTATTATTAAAAAGTCAACATGGATATATTCAGGCCCAAAATGCCCCTATGACATAAATCCACGAAGCAGCTTTTGTTTTGATTTATTTTTGCAGTTAGAAGAACTCGAACGCATGCAAACTCTCTTGGTTGTTTTCTATAATTAGTTCAAGTAGCATAAAGGGTGTTTAATATTTATGATTGGGTGACCCGTTAGGTTTAAAGCCGTCCATTTTAATGTGAGCCTACACCTAAAAATTTATGACATTGATGGCTGTCAAATATCAGTTAACTCTGCGAGAAGGGAACTGCTTTAATATGAGACAAAGTGCTAAGGGGTAAGCCGTTTTCAAATTAAAAGGTCTGGACACTTTGCCACAGGTTTTTGTTTTAATTTCGATCCATTAATGACCTAATTCTTCACTAAGAGGCTCTTTAGGAAATTTTTTTCATAAGAACCCCCTAATGTTGTTTTTTCACTTAATATACATTTGATATCAAATCCAACGTAGGTTGTGCAAACAAAAATTTAAAAAACTATTTTAGAACTAAGGGGCAGTATAAAGAATCAAGTTATATCATTTGATTCCACATAAGAATTGTATTGTAATATTCTTGACCACGCCTATATGTATATATCTTACGGTTATGAAAGTATCCAGCAACTCACGGTCCGGTGGTTGAACACAATTATCTACCGTGACCATTAAATCCAGCCGGCCACACTTGGGCCTCAAAATACGGATGAAGTTGATTGGGTTAAAGGAAACATCTAGGGTGTGCGGTAGCGTTTGAGCTAACTTTGACATCCATTTACAATTCCGGTAAGAGTCTATTAAAATCAAAAAAAAGCGGCTAATTCGGGGACGGAACTTAAAATGCCATAAAAGAGTAGGTACCTGGTCTAAGATATTTAGAAATTTTTTTTGCTTTCAAAGTAAAGTTTTTTATATGAAATTTTAATTTTGTAAATCGGGTGACATTTAGTCTTTTAAAAAAATTCTAAAACTTTTCAATTTTTTTTAGATTAACCGCATTATGACAAGAAAGTCGTTAATTTTTATTATAAGCTTAAAATGCTTTTAATATAGGGTTAAAAAAATAATAAAAAAGGAATGTTTTTTGAACGGGTCCATATAAAAGACACCTATTATTTTTAAGTTGACAAATTATAAATAAGGAAAGGAAAAATAGGTTTCTAAAAGAGAAATAAAATTAAATTTAACTAAATGAAAGTTCTAACTTTAATATCAATATAGAAACCTAGAATATAGCTTTTACTAAATATAAATGAAATTATAAATTGGCGGAAACGGTTTCTAGTCCCGCCGCCGTCCGTATATAACGAACATTTAAAATTTTGTATAATCGATTAATTAATACCAAAATTTTTAAACTGATACGTTTGGATCCTTTCAACAAACGTAAGAGGCAACAAAATAACACGAATAAACGTTATAATAATTAAATTTTTCATTATTAAAAATGTGACTAAAAATAAATAATTATGTATAAAACACAATTTATCAAATATAAATTTTTGATTATGATAAATTCTCTGTCTTTATACTCATAAAAATTTTACCAGAAAAGAAATTGACCTAATTACAAACATCTTTTTTAAGAAAATAATATACTACAAAGTATTTCAAAATTCATATAAGAGGCCAAAAAGAGGAGACTAATTTATTGTATTTTTTAAATAAAATTTTTAAATGAACTTTTGTAAAGTGGCCGATGTTCCTTTTTTTATAAAATATCATATTTAAAACGAAAAGGAGAAATATATTAAATTTTATAAAGTATACTCTAAGGTTCAATCTTATATTTTGTCGGCTCAGAGTTTAGTGGGGCAAACCTTCTTGTCTTAAACGCAAGAGGTTGCAAGTTTAAATCGGTGCACAGGAGGCTTTTTTTTGGAAAGACAGTTTCCTGGTCTGCTTTGGCAGTAAGCCGGCCTTAAACGATCCTAAAGTAAAGCCTAGAAAATCTAGGTCGTCATTGCGTGCACATCTCACTGTGTGACTCGTAGGCAGTATTATTTGCTTTGCTCGAGTTAAAAGAGTCAAAGCCCA
This sequence comes from Acutogordius australiensis, assembly GCA_030555515.1. Taxonomy (NCBI): domain Eukaryota; kingdom Metazoa; phylum Nematomorpha; class Gordioida; order Gordea; family Gordiidae; genus Acutogordius; species Acutogordius australiensis. Next base: position 6,134,675 of record CM060245.1, read on the forward strand.
AACGGGTAAGGCACCCTTAAATAGTAAAAGGTATGAACCTCAAACCAATATTTAAAAATTCTGACTTACCATGTTATTTATTATTTTCAAACATTAGCTTTTCCATTATAATATAATTATTTGTGATCCCCCCGGGTGGCGTAGAGTTTTTTATTTTAACTATGGCCAGATCGTTGTTGGTAATAATTTTCCATTCCAAATTCCATTTTAAGACACAGTTTCAACAAATTTGCCAATTGCAACAAACCTTAAGAAAATTTTTTTTTAAAAAATTACAGACTCATAAAATAAAAGAATTAAAAATGCAAACATAAACCTATAACGAGCAAAATAAGATGTTAAAACTAAAAAAGAAATAAGCATAAAAATACGAAATAATGAACAAAAACAAAAAAAAAAGTTGTAAGAGAAATATATTTGTTAAAAATACAGTTTTTGGATAATCATGAGCTAATTTTAGAGACTAAACCTGCTATCTTAGTAGTTTTTTTTATAAGTGTACCGTTTATTTTTATCTAACTTTGTTTGCCAGCTATAATCGATACATTAAAAAAATTTCATAAAAGCAAAAATTTAAAAAAATTTTTAACAACTGATTTGCTGTCCAGCCTTAAATTATATTTTTGTGTTCTATTAAGATTGGTGCAATTAGCCCATGGAGCTAATAAAAAAGTTATATTTATTATAAAAAAACAAATTAAGTTTAAAGTGATTTTAAATATAAATTCTTATATTTTTTCTCATTTGGGCAATGGCAAACTTTGTCAATTTGGTCAAATTTGGATATTTTTTTTTTGATAGAAAAAAGTAGCCGAAGTTTAACTCTTAAAAATGGAAAATAGATAATATATTATACATGGGATTGTCATATCTTTTTTTACTTTATTATTTGTCTTAATTAATAGTTAATTTAACGAGCAATATGAAATTCATTGCTTGGTCCTTTCCCTAATCTACAAATTTGGCCCGTTTGTAGATGAGCCGGGTGTAGGTTCCGATTTAATCTTTAGTGTAAATACATAAATAATTATAATTAAAGTTTATGACTCCTCTAAAAAAAAATTTTTAACATATCTTCGGTTTAAATAAAGTTTATATTATATAAGATTGATTAGGACTGAGGAAAAAATCTAACATAAGACCTTATTTATGAATCTTAAGCAACTCAAAATTAACAATGTGTCAGTAAAATGATTAATTCATGTATAGAAATTTTATTTAACGAATTAATATATGTTGATATAAAATATGTTCTTAATTTTTACTTTTTTATTATTACGAATTTCACTCAAATAAACTAGTATTTTTGGAAATATTATTGGTGTTATCATTTTAATTTAAGAAACAAAAATATCATCATTAAGGTGGAGTGGAGGTACAATGTACACCCTGTATCACTCTTATTAATTGTTTAAAAATGCAATAAAAATTAATCCTCTTTAACAATACATCCCCTTTCCGGCAGTATTTCACGATTAACTTATTTCTTTTCCCCTCTTTAATTAATCTTAGCACGGAAGGTCAGTTAATTTAAACAATGGCACGTCTGGTACATCATTAGGGGCCTGCCTCAAAATGGTATTACTATTGCGATCGCTAGTTGGAGTCGGTTATGCCAATATTTATTTCTTTGAGCTTCTTAACCCTTCAAATATTGAAATTTTAAAGCTATTAGAATTTCTAAAGAATTTACAAAAAAATCATGTTGAGTTTCTGAATCTACACTATTGTCGCAATCATATGGAAATAGGTGACCAGACAATCACACATAATACGGCTTATCCTTTGTTACATTGTAATCATTAAATTTTACTTTTAATTCATTCAATATACACATGAGTTCATTCATTCATATAATGTTAACATATGATTTTATCTTACTATTTTATGTATTCATTTTAAATTATAGTGTTAAATAATAAATTTATGATTTCATGATATTATAAATTTTACTTAAAATAAAATAAAAAATCATACATGACATATTATTTAACCCTAAGAGGCGTTGCCTACGATAACATAAAAACTGTTGTTAAAATTTTGAAAAAATACGAAAACAAAATCGGCTTTATTTATTTGGGCAGAATATAATTTATGAATTTTGAGGGGTAAATAAACATGCTGTTAAATTTAAAAACCCTTCTTTGACAAGTTGTCAAAAGTTTTAATTATTGTAAGCTTTTTTTATTATAAACAGTTACAAATTTAAATTTTTTATTAAATTATTAAGTTTTGGCATTTAAAAATCCTATCACATGGATTTTAATAAATATTTTAAATCTAAGGTAATTGATCAGTTTGACAATTTTTGTGCGCATTTTGGCCATAATAGATATAAACCCCATAACTTATATTTTTAAACCAAAAACTTAAGAGCAACTCTGGACCCATCTTTAAATAATATCTGCTACGACTACAAATCAGCATCTGACGATATAGGACACTAGCTCATATGCCCCAACCGCGGGCCTTCTATCTCTCCTATAGATCTTTAGATCATTTCATCCCTAGCTGCCATCAAGCTCAATCTTACTATCAACTTCCAACCAATGGGGCAATAAACAACAACATATTTAAACAAATCCTCTCATGAAGTTTTAATTGTTTATTTTTATTTTAGTATATAAGCAAAGATTCGCAAATTGTTAATTTTGAGAATTTAACATTAAACATTTTAAAGCTCTGGTTTTTTAAATAAACGCTGACAAAAATTGTGTAAAATATATGTACATGATAATATAAGTTAATAAATTGGGCCTTAGCAGTGCCGCTACTGATGAGTTATTAAGAGTGAAAATGCTCTTTTAAAACGCAAATCCATATTCATCCTCCGTTTTCGTATCATTCTAAATGTTGTGCTGGGGGCGGGGGGGTGGCGGCCGAAAACACCTAGATCCTGCAATTACATATGTATTTTTTCATAAAAGGTTTGAGGTTGTCTTGGGGTGTTGGTTTTCTTTGTCTAATTAAATTTTGATAATGTAAATGGTTTTGAAATGAAAGGAATAGTTGTTTGAAAAATGAGTTTTGGAAGAATATATATGAAAAATGTTTATATACTTTTTATATGGAAATAAATTATTAAAAGTTTGTTTATTATTTGTTTGGTGTTTGTTTGTTATTTTTTTTTATTTTTTCATTATTTTTTTTATTCTATCTTTGTTTTTTCTAAGAATGTCTCCTTATTTTTTTGAAAAAGTTGTTGATTAAAATTATAAAAAATGTTATTTAAAAATTTGTATTATAAAATTTAAAATATATTTTTGTATTATTATTTTTATTAAAAATTTTTATATTTTTTAGTATGATTTATTTATTTTTAAAATATTTATTTTATTCTAAAATAAAGTTATAATTTTAATTAAAATTTTAAAATATATGAAAAAATCTATTATAAAATATAAATAAATATAATATTAAAATAAATATTTTTACTCTATTAATATTTAAAATATTTTAAACTTATGAGTAAAAAAAATAAAAATAAAAATTTTAGTTTAGTTTTTTTTATATAGTAAATTATTGTTTTAAAAATATTAATATAAAAAATTTTGAATAAATTTTAAATTATTTATTTTTAATTGTTAATTTTAAAAAATTGTTTAAATAAAGTTTAGAAATATAAATTTGATTGAAATTATAATAATTATTTTTAATAAATAAAATAATTTTTCAATTAATATAAAAATAAATAGATGATTATAAATATGTAAAAAGAGTTGTGTGTGAAGATATAAAAATTATTTTATTAATTAAAAGAGTGTTTAATATTTTAATAAATTAAAAAAATGGTCGAGGCAAATAACAGAGGTATGGTTCGATTCTATATTGATTGATATTTAAAAATTTATGAAGAGAAAAATTATAAAAAAATTTTCCTTCATAAAATAAGAAATTTTACAAAAGATGAATGATGTTAAAGAGTGAATATACGGGAATACTATTTTGAGAAATATTAAAATTTTTTGCATTTTGCATTAGATTGTAGATAGATTTTTGTAGATTATATTTAAAAAGATTGTTGTTAATGAGAAAATTTTTAGATAGATTTATGAATTGTTTAAAATATAAATTTTAAAATTAAATTTTTTATATATTTTGTCAGTTTGATTCTCTTGGGATGTGAAGTATTAATGAATAAAAAATAAAAAAGTAAATATTTTTAAGATAATATTTTTTAAATATTTTTGACGGAGAAATTTAATTATATTATGTGGAAAAATAAAATTATATGTATTTTTGGGGGGGAAATTCAATTTTTTTGGGGGGAAAAAAAATAATGTATTTTGGGGGGAAACAATTATTTTTGGGGGGGAAAAAACTTTGGGGGGGGGGAAAAGGGGTCTAAATGTGCCTGATGCCTTAAGATTGTTTTTGTGGTTTTGACCTGGATCTTAACCATAAACTCTGACCTCACAATATTAACTTAAAGCCTGACATCTCCATTTCTATGAGGGTAAACTAGCACAATAAGAATGCTAAAGCAGTATTACTAAAATCGAAAGGCTCCAGCTGACGGCATTGAGAATTACACAGGTCAATAAAAGTTATGAGCTTACCACAGAGATCATACCTGCCATCTAAGTATTTTAAACTCGTTTACCGTTTTTTTTAATCATACTTAGAGTCAACTTAAACCATTAAAAATTTTAAAAATATATAATAAAAACAAAAAAGATTAAAAAAAAAAGAATTTTTTGTACATTCACAACATTTAACTGCCGAATTCAAACTTTAAATAATATTTTTATTTAAACCGATATTATATCGTGTCGTATTTAAGTTAGAAGCAAAATGATTTGTAATAACTAAATGCGGATCTAAGAGCTTATGTTTTATTTTTTGATCAGCCAATTATTAAAATTGTTTGTTATAAATGTTTATAATAACGAAATATATATCTGCCCATATTTTTGCTTACTAGAAGAAATTCTAAAATTCAAATTTTAGACAGATTATTTACAAATATCAGTGTCAAGTAAATAAATGATTTGAAAACATAAGAATGCATTCCCTTGATGGTATAATCATATTTTGAGTAATTTTTCAGCCTTTGGCTCCTTAAATCCGAACACAATGAAAAATGTTTTTTAACTGATTTTGCGACCTCGAAAATACTCTAAGAAGAAAGTATTTAAGGATGTTTTCAAAAAATATTTGTAACTATCATTAATCAAACAATGAGAAATAAAATACTTGAATTAAATAAGATAATTAATAGTTCAAACTCAATTTATTATCATTCTATATAATCAATTAAAATATATCAAAATAAAGCCAAAAAATGTTTGATTCTTACCTGTTCATCACTAAATTAACAACAATTCTTTTTTAAAACTTTGTAGTCTCAAGTTTGTATCTTGCATAATTAAAAATAGGCCTTGAGGGGTTCAAACTTTATTCAATTTGTATATTTTTTTTAATAAAAAAGATTGTTATATTTTTAGCTATATATCACCTGAAAAAAAAGATGTTTGATTATTTATTATAAACCTAATCATTTACTTAATTTTTATGAATTTTAGTTTTTCTATTATTAATTGAGTACGTCAAATTGCTACATGAATTGTTTAATTTTTTTGAATTTTTTATTGAAGTTTTTTTAACTGTATAAAATCAAAATTAAAAGGCATTGGGGAAATAAATAAACATAGAACAGTAAGGGCAAATTATTGACATTTTACATTTATTTTTTTTCTGTGTATCAATGTTTTAATTATATGTAATTTTTGACGATGAGCTCGAGAACTTGGTTAGCGCCCTCGGCGTAATCCCGAAATACAATTAGATTTTCGTTGCTAGTGGCATATTTAGCTGCTGCATTGACATCTTCAGTTCCGATCACAATTATGTATACGTCGTCCATCTCTATTCAGTTTTCATATATTAATAAATAAATTAAACTAGCATGTGTTACATTATAGCATGGTGATATAACACACATCAAATACCAAATTTAGAAAAAATATGTTTTATTGAAATAAATGGTTTCATAAAAGAATGCATCCCCATCTAATCTCATATATGTTTTTTGTTCTTCTTAGTTTCCGTCTTTGGCTCCTTAGATCCGTCTATAACGAAAAATGGCCATTTTTGACCAAATCGACAGATGTAAGTATATCCTTAAAAAAAAAAAATTTAAAAATCTTTTTTGCATATAAAAATCCCTAGTAACTCATATATTTAATCACATATTATGGAGAAATTTTTTACAAATGTATTAAGCTCTTCTCATTTTCCTTTATTTTTGTAGTTTCTTTTGCCTTTGAATTAGTTCATCAAAACCGATAATTCGTTTTTTTAACCAAATTGGCAGATTTTGCTATATTAATATTAAAATTCAAACCTAAAATTACTTTTTTTATTTCAAAAAGAAAATAAGCCGCATCACAAGTGTTTAGTAGGATTAGATTTAAAACAAGTTTGTTATGTTAGTGTGAATTTAATTTAGCTTTTATATAATACAAAAGAAAATTTTGAATTTTTTAAATATTATATAAAACAAGCAGACCATAAATCATATATTAATTTAGTAGCCCTAGTTTAAACTTTAAATAACTCTCGATATGTAACACAATTTAAATATATTTGAAACTTATGAGCTAGTTATATAAAGCGTAACTGAAATTTTATAAAAGTATTAAAAATTTTTGAACAATGTTACAAATATATAACATATGTTAATATGATAGAGATTAATATTTTGAAATGATATTGTTAATTTGAGATAAATAAAAGTGAAGGTAATTTTAATATTTCATGATTTTCTTTGGGTCATTTCAAAGTCAATCAATTGGCCATTCAAATTAACTAATTTTTATTAATTAAAATAGCCTGATCAATAAAGCAAAGATAATGAGAGCCATCAAGTTTTCTAATAAAGTGTCAAAATTTTCAAGCTTAAAGATTAAACAAAAGGACAAAATATTAACATATAATGTTTTTTTACACCATTTAAAAGTTTGACCGTAGCCTTGGAAATCAAAAATAATTTGTAGAAAAAATCAAAATATGTAAAAAATCAATTTTATTCACCCTATTGAACTTACATAACCCTAGGATTTTTAGAGATTGTAAAAATGCAAGGATAATTTTAACTGCTATGAAAAATTCATTTGTATATTATTTAGTAAGTATTTAAAACAGACACGCCAAACGCGCGTGCCAACGCGTAAGAATTTTAAAAGGAAAAAAAACATTTCATTTTTTAGTTAGTTTTTTAGTTGTAGTTTTTTGGTGGTAAAAAAAGAATTATTTGCGGTGTGGTGCCGCTAGGGATTGTGAGGAAGATTGGATATTTGATGCAGTGGAATTAATAAATTGTTTGAACTATAAAAGTCTACAACTAATTATTCATTCTTCTTATTGCCTATGCCCTAGAGGTATATACAAATGACGTTCTTCCAGTGATTAAATAAGTCCGAAAAATAATAACATGTCCCATTTTCACCTTTACCTAAGCCCTAATAACGATAATATTTAACCTTCCCCTCTGGCCCCCGAATCATCCCAAATAATTATCTTTCCCTTTGGCCTCCTCCCAAAATGTTTAATGCCCAAATAATAGCTATAACCCTCCCCATTTTTTTAACTAACTAACACCACAAATAACAATATTATCCGTCCCCCTTGGCTTAAAATTTCATAGCTCAGATTTCGTCGTATTGCATATGTCTGAGTACAAACGCAACTAATTTCCATGTTGGTTAAGTATTAATATGGTTATTAGTTTACCAGCCCTCTAGGTTTAGTGGATATAGGCATTGATATAAGTTTAAAAGCCCATAATTATTTATTTTTTTGGTTTGGTTTGTTTTGAGGAGGCTAAGGACCTCTAATTGTGCAAAACGAGCCTACTGTTTTTGGTTTATTTAGAGAGGCGGGCAAAATGCCCGAGTTTTTTGTCGAATGGATATATGAAATGATCCCTGAGGTTTATTTGGGCTGATAAATAAAATATTTGGGCTAATTGTAAAAAAATGGGCTAATTTATGTTTTTTGTCGGGCTATGTAGGAAACCCCTAAAGGAATTTTGATAAAGAAAAAAAATATGCTGTTTAAATAATTGTTAAAATATAAAGATCTATGATGTAATATTATGTAATACACAGGTCAATAATTTTTTGAGAGTTATAAGTTAACAGAGGTCAACTGCCATATTAGGGGCTATCAAATCCGCTCACCGTTTTTCCTAATCAAGCTTAGTAAGTAAGTTATAAACATTAAAAATTTAAAAATAAAGGAAACTTCCAAAAGATATAAAAACAAAATTAAATTGAAAGTTTATTTTTGCATTTTTATAATAGGTAAACTGTTAAATTTAAACTTCTAAATAGTATTTTTATTAGAACCCGATAATATATCGAGTCGTATGACGAGAAATATTTTATAATCTCTAAATGCCGATAGAGCTTAATATATTTATAAAAAAAATCTATTAGTGACTAAAAATATAAGTTTTAAGGGATTTAAATATGCAAAAATGATTTTTTAATTTTTTTAGGGTATATTTAGATCTGCCATTTTGGTCAAGAAAGGCCATTTTTTGTTATAGACAGATCTATGGAGCCAAAGACGGAATAAACTGAAAAACAAAAAATATATATGAGATTAGGCCATCTTGGGGATACATTGTTTTATGTTTTAATAATAATCTCGTTTCGGACATAATTATTTGTTGACTTGTCATATAATATGCAATTTCAACTTGATATATTTTTATTAATGTAATTGTATTATGTAACCCAATGTTTTGTAATGTGATTATGATTTCATACCAACACTAGCCATGTTAAATTTTGTTCTTAATATTAATGGAATAGGTAGTGCAATTCTTTTTTTTAAAAGGTTTACATTTTGTCCTTTTTAAGCGGTGAGGTGTCGTGCGATGACACGCCTTACGCGCGTGCCAACGCGCACGAAACCTTAAAGGAAAAAATAACAATTATTTTTTAGTTAGTTTTTTTAGTTGTAGTTTGATGGTAAGACGCCGGAAGGAATCGTAAGGAAGATTTGATATTTTGATGCAATTATATTAACAAATAGTTTAAAACAAAATGTAAAGTCTGAATAATTAAATCTTTGAAATAAATATAAAAGTTTACAAGTACTAAATTTTTAATGTCCTATTTCCCAGAGGTATATCAACAATTGACTTTTTCGCCCCAATGATTAATTACGCCCTATTAATAATAATCCCCGTCTTTTCCCCCGCAAAGCACGTTCATAATACCTTTGGTCCCCGGATCAACCAATAATAATCTCTCCCTATATTAGTCAATAGTAAAAATAATCTCCTCTATCAAGTTACGCCAGCTGGTTTATAAAAGCTTGCCCATTTTTATAAAACCCCACCTTTTGAAATATGTATTTTATATTGTAACATAGTTAAGATCGTTAACAAATTATGTTTAGATATGTTAAAGGTCCTAACAATGAAATTATAGTAAAATTTAACTCAACTGTTATGAACAGAGCTGGGAAAAAGCCCATTTTGGGGTAAAAATATTTTTTTTTTTTTTTAAATTTAAAAAAAAAAAAATGTTTTTATTTTTATATTTAAAAAATTTTAAAAATTTAAAATTTTTTTTTTTATTTTTTTTTTTTTTAAATAATTAATTTTTTTTATTTTAAAAAAATTTAAAAAAAAAAAAATAATTAGTGGAAAAAAAAGTTTTTCCCCGTTATGAATGATATCTTTAACTTCGGCCGTTGGTTCTGGAAAAGTTTTTGCGGCTGTAAAGAGCATAATTTCTTTTCGAACCCGGTAGCCCATTTGACAGAATTTCTTTATACGCGGCTGAAATAGCTTTGTTTATGTCGGGAGTCGCGTCAGCTTGTTAGTTAAAATTACAAACCCTATAAAGTCGTAATCATCTATATTTCTATCCAATTTATCAATTTGATGCAAAAGTTTTTCCATTTTTTTAGAGTTTGCAATCATATGAGTGTTTTGGTAAAGTGTTTTGGGCAAATATTTTTATTTAAATCAATATTAGTTACAAAAAAATTCTTTTATTTTTTATGGTCAATTTTACTAACTACTTTAATAAATTTCCAATTTAAACAATAAAAAACAAATATATAAAGAATATAAAAAAAAATAATATTCATGCTTAAAAAATTACAATTTTGTTTCCATGTATAAATGTATAATTGAAATTTAATCTGTCTTTCAATTTTTATTTATTTCTACTTGCCTTTTTTTCAAATCGAAAAAGTTAATTTTTACCTGTATATATATTTTTTGCTTTATTTTTTTGCATGATTAAAAGGATTACTTTGATTGGGGCAAACCGTAAACTTGTAGGTAGCTGGCTTGCCCCGATGCAAAGGGATGGTGATTACAGGTTCCGAACCACTGACTAACGATCCGACCCTGTTGTCTGTCTTAGAATCACCCGGTGTAGATTGATATCCCAACAAAGCCATTTTCTAATTAAGAAAAGTTTGATTGAATTATTTACAAGAACATTGCAATTTAGTTTTCAATTAGAGTTTTTAACTGACATAGTTAGAATGTGAGGTTAAAGATCAATAAATTAAGCTGTAAGTTTTTTTTCATACAAATTTTTTAAGTTACATTACACAGGTCAAAATTTTTCGATAATCATGTGTTAACTATCGAGATCAAACCTGCCACCTTAGGGAATATCAAATCCGTTTACCGTTTTCCCTAATCAAACATAGGTCTGTTATAAACATTAAAAATAACATATATGAGATTAGGCCATTATGGGGATGCATTCTTTTATGTTTTCATAATATTCACGTTTCTGACTTATAATTTTGTTGAACTGTGTTATATGTATTATTATTTAGAATACAAAAAGTTGAATAAGCATTCAGATTTAAAAATACAGGAATAAAATTTTTAATAAAAAATGTAATATTGAGAACTAAGGAGCAGAAAGCAAAATGAACTTGCATTTTGTTAAATTATTTAATGGTACGTTATTTTGAAACTAGGCTTCTTTCAATTGTAAAATGGGACACACACATAAAAAGAACGGCCGCCAAGGCGCTAAGCCAAATTGAAAAATGCCTTTATAATATCTATGATTTGTTTAATTAAATTAAAATTTGTGTATTTATTTTGCAAAAATGCATTATTAATTAATCAAGTTAGAATTTTTAGACTAAATTTAAAATAATTATTTTTAAGGAGATTAAGCATTTTGTTAAAAGAGTCAGTTGTGTCGCAGATTGGCTATGGCTCAATGCAAACACCTTGCGTTTTAATAAAATCTAATAAATTTATTTATTATTTATTAGGTTAGCTGAGTTGGGCACGTGTAACGCCAATTTCGAAGGGTTAGGTTTCACTTTGGGTAAGGGTCTAAATTATTATATAATCAAAAAACAAAGATAGGTTTTTAGCCAAAATTACACACGGGTACCTGGTAAAAAAAGATGGTCTTAAAATTGCTAAATTAAAATCGTCTATATAAACGGTATTTGTATACCGTTACGAGAGTGTCAAGCAAATTGCTGTCCGGCGGCTGCACGCAGTTGTCTACGATGATCATTAAATCTACCGGACCGCACCTAGGCCTCATTAAGCGTATGAAGTCAATTGGGTAAAAGGTGGCGATAATATTAGACGAAGCATCTTCCGTATGGCTAGTCGTCCATTTGCGATAATGGGAATCACCTTTTATTAAGTTATATTTTGTAGATGTTTAAAAACTTGGCCTTACAAATTTCTTTTTAAGCAGTAAACTAAAAACCAGCTATAAAAAGGGCTTTTTTCAAATATTTCTACTAAAAAAACCTTATTCAATGGGCCAAAAGGTGATATATGATTTTTTATATTTTCTTAAAAAGCCCCATTTTTATTAAAATACAAAGAATTTTTTTTGAGGGATCTATATAATCGCAACCTTTAAAAGAAACAAAACTTTTTTATGCTTTTTTTCCTCAGTAAGTTTTTAGGGGGAGAGGGAGAGGGGCACTTTAGGAACCAGTGTCATTTCCCACTCAGCTTTCATAATATATTTCTATTACTGTTATTTAGGCAGGGCAGACGAAACAAATTTGTTAACTAATGCAAAATCAAATAGAGCTAATAGCAAAATATAATATCACAATAAGTAAAGTAAATTTACCTTTCTTTAAAATAATGATCTATTTTATCACTACAAGCCTATTTTATTTTCACAAAAAAAACGATGAATATAAGGTTTAATTTGGTTAATTTCTTACCATCCCAATAAAAATAAACAAATGGTTTCAGGTTTCAATCATACCTTTCCATAGGGGCCCCATATCCCTTAAAGCTTTGACTCTTTTATCCCGAGCAATTGGATGAATATTACGGACGGGTTAAATGATTTGCTCGCACGCCGGCGACCCATGTTTTTAGCCTTGGTTCTAACATTTAGACATATCGTTTGAGATTTGTTGCCTAAGTAGGTGACTCAGAAGCTTGAAAGTGGTTGCACATTTATACTAACCCAAGAAAAAAGCTGCTGTGCCCGGATTCGGACTCGCAACCTCTTCCGTCTAAGACAAAATGTTTCCCACTATGCTATCTGAGCCGACATTTTAATAAAAAAATGCTTTAAGATTGAATTTTATTGCCATGATAGAACGTGACTTAGTATAACAGCGTAGTTTATAAATTTGTATGATAAAAATATTTTTATGTTTGATTTTGGGTTTGCCCTCGTAAAAATATGTTTGCATTGTTTTTCCCCCCTTCAAAAATTATTTTTATTACGGGTTTTTCTTATTTTGTGATTGGCCAAACTCTAGGAATTTGAAATGGCCAAAAGTTCATTAATTTTTGGGGGTTTGTCCCTACATCTCTTATATTAAATTAATTTTCTAGTTGGCCCAAATTAAATAAAAAAATTTTTTTTGAAGGTTTAAAAAACACGTTATTGTAAAATATTAAACATTATTATAAGTTTTTTAAGAATAAAAATCTATTATAAAGTGGCCAATCTATCTTGAAAAAGACATTTTACCATACATATAAAAACGCCTGCAAAATGTAGCGGAATTTTGACGCAATATAGTGTCATCATGGGGATTATTAAACCCTATAAAATATTTTCTCATTGATATTGTCAATTTGTGTTATAATACTTATTAATAGTATTTATAAGCTATACTATACCATGATTTATTCGATAAGATTGGATCCTTAGCGTTGTTAGAAGCTTTGTTATAATTACACGAATGAGCATTTTAAAAACTATTTACTTGTCTTAAATAAATTGAAAAATTATGAATTATAAGCAAAATATATTTTTTTAGAAAATAATTTAGTTTTGTAATTTATTTCCTTCATCATATTTATATGGTAATACGTACTAATGATTGACCCACATACACCACGTTTTGTCCAAAAGTCCTATATTTTTTTTAAAGAGACTGTAATTAATTCTTACTTAAAAATATCAACTTTTGAATGCTTGCAAGGAGCTCTTTAAGGGAACCACAACAATTTATTCAATAAACGATGTACCAAAAAATTAGACATGAACTTTTGAGATTTTGTAAAAACATATAGAGAATATATATGGTAAAAGCTTACCATATATAAATCAAATGGTGTTATAATTTTAATTAACAAGTTTTTTTAGATGCATGCCATAAAAAAATTTAAAAATTTGCGTAAAAAAATACATTAAAAATTATTTAAAAAATGAAGCGCGTTCAATGTCATTTTTATTTTTTAATATATAAACGTTAAGATATTTCAAAGAAGCATTTTATTCTTCTATTTATTCTTTTTTCATTAGGGCACGTGCAAAATGAGTTTTTATTTTCGTAAATCTTGAAAATTTTTAAAAAAAAAATTTTATTTCAGAAAAAGCATTTCATGTGCATAATATAAATTTTTTTTATCAATTTTTTAAAAATTTTTTGTTTTTTTGCAAAACAATTTTTTTTTAATTTTAAAAATATCACAAAAATAAAAACTCACTTTGCACGTGCCCCTAGGCTCATGTAAACACTATTGTGCTCTTAAATAAGTGACCAAATTTATTAAAAACTCCTCCGTTTTTTAGGTCTCATTAAATTCATCCGGGCCTGGTTGTAGAGTGGCTTTGACGGGTTAGTGAAAAAGATTTGAATAAAATCCTATAGCGCATTTTTAGTTTTATAACACGCGGACATATAAAATACCTGATGCTAGCGAATGATGGTAGTATAGATATAAGGCTAAAATTGATTTTCTATTAATTGAACATTCAAATTTTATCTGGACATATAAAAAATTTTTCTTGATTTGCCTCATGCTCTAATTGCAATCTCTCCAAACTTTTGTTATTCTTCTTTCATTATGTGGATATAATTACGTTTGTAAATGTGTAAATTAATCAAAAATTTAAAATGATATGTCTTGCTGATGTTCAATATTTGAACACAAGGTATGGTATGGTCGCAATGTGTTGCTATAAAATACACTAGTAAAAATTTAAAGTAATTTTTTGTTACTCTAGTACAAATTTTTAGGACGAATTTTTATTTCCAAAAATTAATTTTCAAAATTTAAATTTATTTTATTTTTAATTTCAAAAAACTTTATATTGAAAGTTAGGTGCATGAACTAAGGCAAATTTTTAAATCATTACGTTTTATTACAAAATTAATTTTTTTTTGAAAGTTTTACAAGAATAATAACTTAATTGTGCACTTAAATTTAATACTTAAGGAATTAAATAAATATGTTTTGACTTTGGAGGATAGCATATAAAATTTTGTTTTTCATATTCTCGTAACTTTATTATATTTTTTCTTTTAAAAAATTTGATCAAATATTTGATTTTTTTTTATATTCTTTTAAAAAATTTGATCAAATATTTGATTTTTCTTTTATATTATTTTACTAGTAATATTTGAAATAGTAATTTACCATTAATTAGTAGCATGTTAAATTTAATCCATGCATTCATTTATTTGAGTAATGTCCTGTGTAACTAAAATTTTAGTGATACAAATTATTTTGTGCAATAAGTTTGTTATTTTAAATTTTGGATTAGTTTATATGTTGAACGAAATGCTTAATATAATTAAAATAAGTTATTTTTAAGTTAATGGCGCAGTACTTAACCAAAAAAAAACAAAATTATTTTGTTCGTAAAAATTTAATTTTGACTTTGGCCATTTTTGCATTCCATATTAGCAGTAATTTAATTAGTAATTTTTGATGACGAGCTCAAGAACTAAATTCGCGGCTTCGGAATAATTCTGAAACACTATTAAGTTTTCGCTGCTGGAGGCGTATTTAGCCGCGGTAATTAGATCGGCACCATTAAGTCCTATTGCTATCATGTACACGTCGTTCATTTCTTTATAAAAATAAAGGTTGAAATATTAAAATAAGGATGCATTACAAATTGACTATGTCTTCTTCCTGGTCGATAAACAAACTTTTACTAATTACGCAATTCTAAAATCGATTACACTGACAATAAAATGTGAACAACTCTAAGCATCATTTACGGCAACTATTGTTGGTCAAATTTTTGTGGCCCTAATCACGAATATGAAATCAGAATTTCAGCTTTTACTTCAGATTTTTGGTTATTTTGTGTTAAAATTTTTGGGCTTCTAAATCATAAAATCTATGGGTGTTAACAAATACAAATATATTTAGATAATGGAAATATTTATTATCTTGAAAATAAATTGTTAATAATCTTAGATTATAACCCATTTTAGATATGTTTTTTATAAGGAATCTGCTAATGATGTCGATAGATTATTTTTAAAAAACTAATAGTTAAAAATTTGTTTTTTTTTCTAAACTTTGAATAAGGTTTAAAATTTATAGGAGGAAAAGAACTAAACTTTGAATTGTTATCGCAACAATTTTCTTCACAAAACAACCAAAAAATCGTTGATGTTGTTTTTTTTAAAGTATATTTTTATGAAAAAAGATTTTAACAAACGCATTATTGCATTTCACCCATGGTGCCGGCACAAAAATGCTATTTAATCGACTTTAATTTTTTTTATTTATTTGTTTTAAAAAAATGTCAAAACTTAATAAGATATTACCTTCTCAAAATATTTAACAACATAGTACTTATGAAAACTGTTTTCTATTTATTATTATTAAAATCCTTTTAATGTTTGCTCAAAATTAAAAAAAAAAGAAAAAATTATTTTTATTAGCAACAAGTGCATTTATCAAAAAAAAAACACCAA
Source organism: Acutogordius australiensis (assembly GCA_030555515.1). Classification (NCBI taxonomy): domain Eukaryota; kingdom Metazoa; phylum Nematomorpha; class Gordioida; order Gordea; family Gordiidae; genus Acutogordius; species Acutogordius australiensis. The sequence continues at coordinate 6,150,842 of CM060245.1, forward strand.
TCTGAATAACATTTATAAACATTTTTAAAAAAAAAGTTTCACAGTATTTATATATCTAAAAAATAACATTTCTGAAATTGTCATAATTAAAAAAAGGAAAATGATTTTTGAAAATTATTAAAAATCTAAGGCCCAAAATAATGTGTGAATAATAAAATTTCAGATGAAACACTGGTGCTGGCAAGTGTTCATATATTTTGTTAAAATGCTTAAAATGACCACACCGAAGAGGAAATAATTGATTACAACACATATATTGACCTCAGCTATCCATAAATTTTTTTTATCCAGAGCTAGATTATCTACGCCAAACGCAAACTTTTGTTTTTAGAGAAAAAAATTTTGGTTAGTTAAATTTTTCATGAATTGTTTTACAAACTTGTTGGAATTTTTGTTGTACACCTCCTCAAAATTCACTTTTTAAAATTTTAGATTGTTATTTAATATACCAAAATAAATAGCGCTAAATACAAAAAATAGGTTTCTGTGATTTAAAGCAGTTTAGACTAGAGTAATTTTTAAATAACGTTTGTTGGTAATTGATATCAAATACATTTGTTAACGCGGCCTATGACCTTTACCATTTTAACTGTATTATCTATGTTTTACCCCTTAATTTTCTGTTATGTATTAAGTGGCGGCGAACATATTACATTTGTCCATGATTAAATATAAAAAAGCTAGAATTGAAATATATATAGACATATTATAAATATTTATACACAAAATCTTAACCTTAATCGTTAATAAGTTTCATATAAATATAAATGTAAACTTAAAAGTTTAGGGAGTGTTTATTTTAGTAGGTATTCTTACACGCGTCCCTTTAATCTTCGAAAGTGCAGGGCATCGGTGCGCATACAATTTATTTACTCTTATTCTCAAAGAGGCATTAATGCATCTGTTGATTTTTGACAATTTTCTCGTATATTTGACTATACTCAACCCTATTTTATTTTAAAACTAGATTTGAAGTTAATTCAGCGAGTTTTTTTTTCACCTCCACGCTATATAAGAGTTCGGGCGACCTTGAAGGATTGTAAACTTTCGTGTATTTTTACATACAAGCGGCGTTGAGCCTAATAATTAGATGGATATGCGCTCACCAGCAAATTCTAAAGCCGCTTTGAATATTCGAAGAGTCTAAACAACCTCAGAGAGTTCACGCGCGTCTTAAATTTTATTCATAAAACTTTGCGAAGCCTATCTTAGAATTAAAAGTGGCAAGACTCAAACGGGTAAGCCTTTCCTTTGGAGGAATCTATTTACTATATAAGTTTTTGTTTCACTATCAAAGAAAATGATAATAACGGCATAACTGTTTCGAATGATATCGGTAACGTCGGAAGTCGGCTGCGGAAGAGATTTTGCAGCCGTAAAAATTATCAATTCCTTTGTAGAATTCTGGAGCCCATTGGTTACTATTTCGTTGTATGCAACTGTAATAGCTTTATTTGGATCTGGTGCCGAGTTATCTGAATGATGATTAAATTGAATTTTAAGTTTTTATTTGTATGTCTATTGGATAAGAAAATCACAGCAACTGATAAAACTTGTAAATCAAATTGAGATCTCTCTCAATTATATTAATGGACCGATCTCTGTCTCTCTCTCTCTCTCTCTCTCTGGTTTTATAGATCTGCTATATATAAAATTTTAAAAAAACATAAATATTACAAGATTCTATAACATTCAAACTAAAAATTTAGTGTGCGTGGACAAACTTAAAACCCTTTTTCCTAACATATTTTTTTTAAAAAAAAAAAGTTTTCTAGTTTTTTTTCCTAAGCTTTTGAGCGCAAACAAATTATTTAAAATAAATATCCGTCAATATGTATATGGTCAATTCCACCTCAATCCAACAAGTCCGGGAAGGGTACCCCTTTTGATTTGGCTGAAGTTTTGCATGGAGGTAGTATCTAAGGGTATCTCATAATCTGGAATTTTTTTTGGCCGGAAGTGATTTTTGACGGAGATAGGGGCAAAAGAAAAAAAATCGCAAGGTAAATTTTCACATTTGATGCAACTTTGGGAGGTTATAAGTCAAAAAGTATTATAGCTAGAGACGTAATTTTTTTTATTTTGAAGAGAACAATAAGGGCTATCTTGCATGTGTTTATTATTTTAAAATACTTGTTCTAAAATTTTAGAATTTTATAAAGATTGTTTTCAAAATAACTAAAAAAGCATTTTTTTAAATTTATTGAAAAATTGCTAAAATATACTTCTTAATACTTTTTAAGTATTTGAACTCAAAAGTCTGGGACCGACATGACTTTTTTTAAAAAATTCAAAAATAATAATTTTTTTTTGATTTTCAGACAAAAATTTGCTCCCTGCACTATATTAATATATTTAATGTGCCAAATTTGATTAATTTGTAAGAAGTTAGACATAGGGGCAATCATTAGGCCATAACAGTTTTATTAATTTGATTCATACTATTGTCTTGGAAAGAAAAAGGGAACTTTAGATTAAAAAAATTGGTAATTTTCAGTATTTTACTCCTAAATTCAAAGTCGACTTTCTATGTTACTACCAAACCAATTTAAAAATTTGAAAATGCATTTTATACATAAAACATTGCTATATTAACATAAATTTTCCCCAACATTTTTTAACGTACCCATAGCTTGAAATAAAAACAAAAGTTTGCCAAGAATTTTAAAATTTTAGGGTGTAAAAAATAAAAACTTAAAATTTGTATGCTTATATTTGTTAACTTTTACTAGTCCTTTTTAGTTTTATGAACAATATTAGAAATTGTAAATATTCAATATTTATCCTCGGCAAAATTCAAACAATTTGTTTATTTGGGAGGATTTTAGAAAAATTAATAAAGTTAAAAAATTTGTAAAAATTTATTTTTTACCTTTATTTAATAGTTTTTAAATGAAACAGCCTCAACAACGTTAAATATGATAAAAAATAGAATATTTGGCCTATTTAAAATATTACGTTTTAACAGATTTTCTTTTTTTATGATTATCAACAAACTTAAAATAAACGTAAAAAGTCAATTTTTTTGTGATACATATTGACAAGGTTCTTTGATATTATAAATACAAAAAAAAGTCAGTTATAGGGTTAAACAACTTTAAATGATTATAACGGGCAGAATTAGCTTCAATGATGAATTTTAAGACTAAATAATAGACCCAATTTATAAATAAAATATAGACATTCAGTTTTTTACTAATTTCTACTGCCAAATATGTTTTTGAAAGGCTATTTAAAACAAGGCATACTATATATATCTAACCAACCTTAATCAAGTTTAAAAACCAATACTTTTAGTTCCAATTACATCTTAGTTTTATAATATAGACGCACTAGACATATTAAAGAAAGAGGAAATACCACTGTTACTTGATTCTATAGGCATATGGATTTGGGCATTGATTAAAAGTTTTTTATAACTAAATGCGTTCCTAACAAATTTTAACATAAGAATATGTTTTAATAAAAATAACAAATTAAAAATTTAATTAAAAAAATGGAATAATTTTATAATCTCCTTTTTTTGTAATATACCTATCTCGTTCTATATATTTTCTATACATAACATATATACTATTTTTTTAACACTTAAACAGGCAAATTATGACTGATTATATAGGTTCTAAATATTATTAGTTATTATGCAAAAATCATAAAAAAATAAGCTTGTACAGACGAATAAAATCTACCTTAGTTTTTTGACACCTGAAAATTTGCTGATTTTTGGCAAATTTAGGTATTTTTATTGTAGCAGCGTCAAAATCGAATGAAAGGTGGGGCTATTATATGTTATTAAGCAATATTTGATCTATAAAATGAATGTTAATATTAAAAAAAGGTTGGATAGTTAAATAGAAAGTCGAATTTGAAAACAGTCAAAATTTTCAATTTTTTTGGTTTTAAGGTTTACTTTTTCATTGTAAATTTAATAACAGTGGTAATCAATTAAATCAAGCTATTATGGTCTAACATAATTGCCCATATGTCCTGCTTTTTGAATACTGTCAAATTTGGCACATTTGCACATTCTAATATAGTGCAAAGGGCATAAATGTGTACCAAAATTAGTGCAAAAAATTAATTTTTTTAAATTTTGTAAAAAGTCATGCCTGTCTCTTTTTAAATCATATATTTATTAACATTATTAAGGGCCATATTATATAAATTTTTCAGAAAATTTAAAGATACGTTTTTTGAGCTATTTGTGTCTAAACTTGACTTTAATTTTTTGGTAACTTAAAAAAAAATTTTTTTAAATATTTTTTGCATCTAAGGTAGCCCTTATTACGATCTTCAAAATAAAAAAAATTATGACTCTAGCTACAACATTTTTGATGATACATGCGCGCGAAGTTGCCTCAATTTTTTTTTTGCAAAAAAATGAAAAATATTTTTGCTTATATCTCGGTCAAAAATCACTTCCGGTCAAAAAAAATTTAGGTTTATATCAGCACCCAAAAACCCTACCAGTGTGCCAATTTTCAGCCAAAACTGAGTTTTCAAGAGAAAAAGTTTGACGATTTGAGGTGGAATTGACCATAATTTGACCCTCTCTTCTCGGCAACCGAAAGATGGCGATTACTTTGATTGAAGCATGCGCTAAATTTGTACGTGCTAGGTCGACCACGGCTTAAAGGAACCGTTATTACAGGATTAACGGCACTCACCATGTATCCGACCTTTGTATCTGTTTTGGAATCACCTTGAGTCACCTGGTACCCTATCAAAGTCATTTTCTAAAAAAAACACAAAAAAAGTTATATGGAACAACATAAATTGAAAAAAAAAACAAAGTATGCAGAATTATTTAAATTTTGTGCATTTAAGTCTATTTAATGTTTAACGTAGTAAAATTTTAGGAAAATTTTTTTTAAAGCCCTAGAGTTGATTTTAATTAAATTATATAAAAGTAAACTCAACCAATTAAATGTTATAGGGGAGAGCTGGGCGAGGTGACGGATGGAGCGAGGTGAATTTTTTAAATATTTTTGGCATTGTTAAATTAAATTGATTTAAAATCGATTCTAAAATATATTTTAATAGTCACAACCTAATTTTGGTGAAAAAAATTCTTAAATTTAAAAAAAAAAATAGGTTAAAAAAACTGTTTTTTGGGCACTTTTCAACAAAAAAACTTTTATATTGTTTTTATATTTTAAAAAAAATATAAATGAATTTAAAAACTGAAAAAGGGTTTTCTTTATAAGAAAAACAGTTTTTTAATTATTTTATTTGTTAGTTTCTCTAAAAAACTATATTATTTGATATTGATTTTGCATAGTTAAAAGGGGGGGGGGGGGGGGGGGGGGGCGATGTGGTGTGGGGCGAGGTAATTTTTTTTATTTTCATCAGCTGGTTATTATTATGAGAAATTACAAGCGAAAAACATGTTTACAAGACGAAAATTCAATAAAATTAGCTTTGGAAGAATTAGAAACCGCCAATAGTATTAATATTGCAACGTCAAAAAAGTGATTTTTTTATTTCTGTTTTAGATTTAATTTAAGCGAATCTACATTACGAAGAAGGTTTAAATCTAATCCTAATAAAAATTACAAATATATTTTTTTTCATGAAGAAAAATCATTAGTGGAATATATACTTGAGGCTGCAAGAATATACCATGGATTAGGCCCAAAAGAAGTACTTTTATGTGTTTTTTGATGTAATTTTTATTAGATAACTAGGCTTGAATACTCTTATGCAGTTTATTTAAAAAGAAAATCCCTAACAATTGGTTAAGGGATAAAAAAAGTGGTAAGGATTGGTTTACCCTTTTTCTTCAAAACAAGGAAATATCTTTAAGGCTTTCAGAAGCCACAAGTATTGCCAGAGCAATAGGATTCAATCCTAGTAGTGTTGCAGGATTTTTTGACAATCCTATTAAAATTATAGAAGAAAAACAAATTAGTCCAGAGAATATCTGAAACGTTGATGAAACTGGGCTAACCACAGTTCAATGTCCAAAAAAGATTGTAGCCCAAAAAGGTGCTAAACAGGTAGGATCTATAATGGGGGTGAAAGAAGCAGCCTTGTCACTCTTTGCCTTGCAATTAGTGCAATTGGCACTTACATTCCGCCCTTTTTTGTGTAAAAAAAGATATTGTGAATCTTTTTTGAGTGATGGCCCCATTGGAAGCAAAGGTGTGGGAAATAGTTCTGGTTGGATGCAAGAAGGAGAATTTTTGATATATTTAGAGCATTTTTACAAATACACAAAAGGACACAATCTCTTAATTCTCGACAACCATCTATCTCATTGATCCATAGAAGCAATTAACTTCTGTAGAGAAAAAAATATAACCCTCGTAACATTGCCACCTCACTGTCGTCACAAACTACAACCCTTGGATAGAACTGTATTTGGACCTCTTAACTATTACAATTCTGCATTGGACATCTGGGTTAAAACCCATTTCAATCAAATATTTAGAATCTACAATATCACTTCAATTATTAAGCTGCATTTGCCAAATGCAGCTTCACATAAAAATATTATAAGTGGTTTTAAATGCACTGGAATTTATCCACTCAATCCAAATATTAACAGTTCTGATTATGTTGTTTCAAATGATATGGATTCATTGGGTATAATTGTATATATTAAAGTTTAGAACAGAGATCCGCAAAAACCAAAATTTGGGAGCCCGGCCCGGCCCGGGTTTAATTTTTTTACCTTTACGCCGGCCCGGCCCGGCCCGGGTTCAATTTTTTTTGCCTTTACGCCGGCCCGGCCCAACCCGGTTTTTTTTAAAATTTTTGAGCCCGGCCCGGAAGAAAAATTTTAAGCCCGGCTAAAACCCGGGTTTAATTATTTTTATAATTAGATTCTTCATTCTCGTAATGGTGGAGGAAGTCTTATTAGTGTATTTTGTTATTTCATTCTCTGACAGTTTTGTTTGACATTTATGCCTGCTAAGTGTTGAGATTCCTGTGCTATGGCTGTATTTTAAAACCTCTCTACAATTTTTGCATATAACGTAATCTAAAAATTATAAAAAAAATAAAATAATTAAAATAAAATTGGTTCAATTGATATTATACCTAATTTTTTGTTGTCCTCAAAAAGGAGGTTGAAATTGGTCCAGACATAGATTTGCCGTGGTATTGGATTTTATAACAATCTTATCTTCAATTTTTTGTTTTAGGTCCATATTGGGAAATTAATTTTATCAATGAATGAAAATTATAGTGAGAAAAAATAGGCCATTTAATCTATATTAAAAGAAAACTTATTTACAGAGAAGTTATGTGTAATGAAGTTTAATAAAAAATAATTTAATAACTAATTTTATATATATTAATTTATTTAACCAACCCGGGCCGGGCCGGGCCGGGCCTACAGCCCGAGCGAGAAAATTTTTTATTAGGTCAGGCCCGGCCCGCCCGGATGTTAATTTTTTCCAGTCAGCGCCAGCCCGGCCCGAAGGGGGCGGCGCGGTGTTCCGGGCCGGCTGCGGATCTCTGGTTTAGAACAATCCACAAATGTAGAAGATAATGTTGAAGATATGCCCAGCACAAGTGGTCTCACAAATATTATAGATATGAATGAGTCAGCAATTGAACAAAACTCAAATGGTGCATATTTTTATTTGACTTTATTTTTTTATAATATAGTGGCTAATGTGTTAGCTCTTGAACACACTAATTTTGATAGCTTGAATGAGACAGGGATTGAGCAGAGATTAAATTGTAAATTTTGCTTATATTTAACCTTATTTTATTTAATTTTAGTGAACAATCCATTAGAGCCTCTGCCAGTTCTCTTAGATAAATCTAAGAGAAGACATAAATCAGAAATTTTAACATCTTCCCCTTTAAAAAACCGGTTAATAGAAAAAAAACTAATAAAAATGAATCTGGAGGAAAAAAACAAAAAGGATTCCTACTGTTAAAAAGTCGAAGAAGAAAAAAACAATCATTTGAATAAATTTTTAAACATATAAATAAATTTTTATAATGATTTTATGTAATAAAAATATATCATAACTCTTTGTATAACATTTTTCATTTCATTTGTTAATCAATCGCCTCGTCCCCTTCATCCGTCACCTCGCCCCATTCATCCGTCACCTTGCCCGGCTGTTGGGGCGAGATGACGGAAAAAAATGATTTTTTTGGTTAAAATATCGGTTAAAATCAATTAAAATTTAAGTTTAATACAATTTGGATACAGTATTAAAGTACCTATCTTTTGAGATAGATCGAATTGATCCATTTTATAAAAAGTTATAATCAAAAATTAAAAAATCCGTCATCTCGCCCCGCTCTCCCCTACATTCGAAAAATATATTTTAAAATTAAAAAAATATTTTGAAAATTACAAAAAAATTTTAATAAGGGCTGAACACCAACTCATTAATTTACATTAATTTTTTATTTCTTAAATCAAGCCATTAAATTATCTTGATGCAATTTCTTTATGAGTCAGTGACAGGCCGCACTGCTCAAGAGAGAATCGTTTTCAACTAATTTAAAACCCTTGAAATGGCACAAAAAAAATTGAGTAGCCTTTGTTTTATTATTTATTATACCCTAGATAGGAAGATCAATTGAGCTCATGTCCACAATCATAAGTTATACATTCAGTTAAAGTAACCATGAGCCTATTTTTTAAAAGATGGGTGACTTCCAACAAATCTAAAAGCCGTATATATTCCTAAACAAGACAAAGAACTCTGGCTCATTTACCTTTGCAGGGTTTAGTGAACACTTATTTTAAATCTTTTTCCCCAAAGTAGGTGGCTGACACATAATTTGCCTCATTTAAAACTACAGCAGACTCTACAGAGTTAAATGAGAGCATGATCTTTTAGGCCAAAATATTCATTTACAACTTTGGGAATCATTTTCTGTCACGCCTCACAATTATTAATCCGATTTACGTCAGTCCAACCTTGTTGTCGAGTTAAAAGAGGCAAAGCCTTAAGAGAGTCAGCTGACTTCTTAAAAATTATAAAAAAAAATTTATAAAGGAATCTCCAAAACAGGTGTCCATTTATTTTAATCATACCGCAATAAGAGTGTCAAGCAAATCGCTGTCCGGAGCTGGCACACAATTGTCGAGGATAACCATCAGATCAATCGGGCCACATCTCGGTCGCATTATGCGGATAAAATCGATTGGGTTAAACGTTGCCACTAGGTTTGTGGGCATGGTCGATATAGTTGGCCATTCATTCCAATTCTCATAAGGTCCGTGATGGTCTTCAAAAGCTATTAAAGCAACAGACCCATGTAAACATTAATATTAGCATTAAAAATAATTCTTTTAAATTTTAATAAGGAAAAAATGGTAAAAGAGAATGCCGCAAACATAAACGCCTATCTAGGAAACAAATACATAATTCATGCAAAAAATTAAAATATAAGAAAAGCAAAAGTTAGTCTGAAATACAAAAACTATCCTGTTTTAGTAAAATTGTTTTAGTAGAATTTAAGGATGTTGTTATTTTTTGTTGTTGTTTGTTGCCCTATTCGTTGGAAGTTAGTGAAATTGAGCTCGAGGGCAGCTAGGGTTGGATTGATCCAAAGATCTTTTTAGGAGAAAGGAAACCCGCGGTAATTTGGGCCTATAAGCTAGTGTTGTATATCGTCAGAGGCTAATTTGCAGTCGTAGCAGATATCATTTAAAGATGGGATACAGACGCGCTCGAAAGTTTTGATTTAGGAATAGAGTAGCTTAGAGGAATATTCACATTTTGAAATATTAGCCACAAATTATTTATATGAATCACAGTGTTTTTCGAACATTTATTGATTGTACAAATAATTTGTGCTTTAAATCATGTACTAACATATCTTACAACTCGTTTCGTAGAAATTTTGATTCAAAAAAGTATATTTTTGTGTGATTATTTTATATTAACCTATCAATAAAATTATCTAGAAATTTATTAACAAAAAATTACATTCGGGTGTAATTAGGGATAGGTAGGCAAATATAAATGGAAATTATTGAATTTTTGTTCTATTTATCATAAAATTTTATTTCAGCTGATATTAGCCATAAATTAAAAAAAAATATGTTTTCAAGATATTTATCAAACCTAATTTGTTAATATTCTAATCTTACCATGATAACTGGCAGCTAAAACCGAGAAAATTGATAAAATCGTTGGAATTATCATTTAATATTGATTTTTTCCCCTTGTTTAAATAAATAATATTAAAAATTTTAATCTTGCATAAATAAGAAATTTGTTGTTATATAATTCATGAGGTGACCTAGGATAATTTACAAAGGACGTACAAAATTTAATTTGTCAAAAAGGCTTCTTCTTTAAGATTTAGGACGGTCGGTATATTATAATATTATAAAGGAATATATAATTATATTTCACCTACTTACAAGGTAATTATATCATATTTTTATAAAAACTCATAATTCATAAGGTGTTTTTGATACGGCATTCCTTCTATTAAAAAAAAATTTTTAATGTATTATAAACTTTAAAACTTATGATTATATTTAGAATTTTTTTACATGTCGACAATTAAAAACTTAAGCTCAGGATAATAATTACTTATATTTCATTTTCAAAAAATTGTGCCCTCTCTCAAATTGCATTGTTTAAACCAAGCCTGAGAATTAAAATAAAAGCTAGCCCTTAAAGGGCAATTTTGGCATTGTAAAAAAATAATTTCCTTTATTTTTTTTCTTAATAATGAAAGGCGTTTTGTCTAACAGGCTTTTTGAAATATAAATTTTCCTTCAATTTATGTCGAATTTTAATTCCCTTTTTGCAAAATAAGTATATAAACATATGAAGCATCTTTATATAAAGCAGTTTTAGCATATTGCGCCGCTATTGATAGAACTCTTAAACGCTAGAAAATGCCATAAAAACAAAAAAAAATTATAAGATGCACCTCTACTTGAAAAAATTAACGTATATGGGCGCGTTCAACTCATTTAATTTTTTTAAAAAATTTTTAAAAATTTTAAATTTTTTACCTTTTGATAGAACGCTTTTTTACAAAAAGTCGCTAATTTTGGTAGTTAGCATATAAATAGTTTTTCCGTGAGAAAAGTTTTTAAAAATTTTAAAAAGTTAAATAAAATTTTAACGCACCCTTTTGAATATAAATAAAAAATATTTTTATTTAAGTTTCTTTATTAAAGGTATTGAGTTTCTTTTTTGTCATTATATTATTTTGATTCTATATCGAGCGAGCTTAAAATTAATAACTAACGATCTACTAAGATTTTTAAAATAATAATGGTTTACAGCTCGACAAATTTCAATTTTAAGTTTACGTTTAAGACTAAACCTGCCAATTTAGAAAATCAGCCACAAACATCAAAAATATTTGTTTAAACATAGAATTAAAAATTAATGAAAATATTTTTAGATAAACTGTTACAGCTGTATAATATATTTGGGGATGCCAAAATTAAGAAAAACTTAAAAGTTGATAAGATTTAAATATTCTTAAAAATTTCTCAGTTTTTGAAATATTTGTAACAATTAAAAAGTTCCAAAATTCTATCATTTAGATTAAGTCTGGCTTTTTTCAATTTATAGAAAATAATAGAAAATTATAAGAACTCTAAAAAAAATGAAAAAATGTATGAAGTCTTCATGGGAATAATTTTTCCAAATGGCAATTTTTTTATACCTTTTATTTATATTTGCCCACCTGTGTTAATTATGTCTTAATAAATTTCTAATCTAATAAAATAAAAGATATGAAATGATTATATATGCAACAATTTATTTCAAAATTACATGACTTAATAAACTTTACAATATATGTATATATTAATTTAATATTTTAATTTTAAAATAAAATAAAAGGGCGTGTATATGAAGCAAGTGTATAAAAAATATTTGTGCCAAGAATAATTAAAAAATTGAAAACATATAAAGTTTAGGCTGCGGCTAATAAAAATAAAATATAAAAAAAAAATGAAAGCATTTGATTAGAGTTAAGATAGCTGCTATAAAAAAATATAAAAAAAATTTCTAAATTTGCTGGACATACCCAAATACGGCCAATTCATATAAATTTTTATTTTTTAATAGCTTTTAAAATTTTTTAAGATTGAATACAATTTTAAATTATCGTTAACTGTAGCCTTAGTCATAAAATAAGCTTAAAAATAAGAGTTTTTAATGTTTTTTCAAAATCAAAAAAATAATTTAATAACACAGCTGTTGGATAAAATCCTAATAGCCGTTTTTTCAGATCGAATAATATTACTAAATTACGTGAGAACGCCAGATAAATTAAGTCAGAATTTCAAGTTGAGAACGACGTTTTTTCAATGAGAATTTTTAATAATAATAAAAGTAAACGAGCAAAGTAGTATGTGCGATAACTCAACTTCTGGTGTATATTTTTTATATGAGACAAAAAAAGTATATATTATAGAGGCCAAGGATAAAGAATACAGTTTTTACTTGTAATTAATAATCAATTTCCAAAGAATATATTACTAAGACAATTACCAAAAAAAAAATAACACATTTGCACCTACTTCGAAACTCATCTATAAAAATTTAAAAAAACTTTTAAATCTTATTATCATCTTTAATTTGATCTTTATAATTAATTCATAACGCTTAGAATGCCCTTTATATTTTTTTATTACTTTATAAAAAAAAATTTTTTTAAAAAGACTGAAAATATTAGTCTGCTGAATTTAAAACTTAAAAATTTAAAAATTTTAAATTTTCTATATTTCATTTTTATAAATCAAAAGAATGAAGTTTTAACTCGCTGAATTTGAAATTCCTAAGTTGGCCTAAATAAATTTTAATTATGAAAATGTGATGAGCAACAAAAAGCAAAAAAAAACAAAAAATTAATAGAGTGAGCTTTATTGTTTAAATATTTTTTATAATTAACAGTTGTGTTACTTAAAATTAATTCATACATTAACAGATGAATTTAACGAAACAAAAAAAATCTTAAAATAATAATTAAATTTTATAAAAAAGCTTTCGGCATTTGTTCAAAATCTTTAAAAATTTATACTAAAATTTAAAATAAAAACTTTTGAACCCTACCCAAAGTTCTACTGAATTTCCATGGCACACTAAGCGGACCATTAATTCAAAAATATTAGGATAAAAAAATGTACTTGCATAAAAGTTAGGTGCATTATTAAAGAAAGTAAAAAACTAGTATTTATATGCGTAAGATCAAAAGCCTGTAGTTTTTGCAAGGACTTTCCAAAGATTACAATCATTTGATCAAATCCAACAATTGGCAATAGCTGTCATAAGTCGAAATGTCGTTTAGTTGAGTAGGCAAAGAGTTCAAATTGGAGGTCAGGAAGTTAGTTGATAGTGCGACCCCGGCGTACACGCTAGCACCTTGAGTTTTCATTTTGTTAGAATTAAATTTTATATAAAAAGGTGTCTTACGATCATATTTAATACGTTATGGCCAATGAAAAATCAAGATTGTGTCAAGCTATTACAGTTTGTAGGTGTGTCGATTTAATGAGGTTTTGAAAAAAAATTTGGGCATTTTTTTATTTTATATTATATATCGAATGTTAAACTACTCCCACCATGACCTTAAGCGCTTGTAAACTTTGTTATTTTTGTGCCCTTCAAGTTACGTTGAGCCTGGTTAATAGTTGAATGAGAGACCGCTAACGTCTCAAAACTATTCATATTTCTGAGAGTCCAGGCTTAGAAACCTAGGTCATCACCGGCACGTATTATCATTTAACTGTGTTGGACCTGCTGTAAAGTTAAAAGTGGCAAATCCTTGACGAATAGACCGTTTCTGGTGTAGGTGCCTATATCACAGGGATTATTGACATTTAATGGCTGAAATTTTTAAAAGGGTGAAAACAAATATTATTCGATAACCTAAAGCTTGAATGCTGACTACTTGAGTTGAAAAAGATTTTGGTGGAACTCTTGGAATGAGAACGTTCACTATTTTGGTGGACCCTGTTCTCCCGGCATTTTTAAACATTTGTATAGCTAATGCGAAGGCACGGTCAAGTTGAGCTGTAGTCCCTATAGAATATATTACATAGGTTCACAATATGTCATAAACGTGAATTTTATGAAAACATAAAAGAATGCATCCCCGTGATGGCCTAATCTTATATGTGTTTTTCGTTTTTCTTAGTTTCTTCCAACTTTGGCTCCTTAGATCCGTCTATAACGAAAAATGGCATTTTCTGACCAAATTGATAGATCTAAATATACCCTAAAAAGAAAAAATTTAAATATCTTTTTTGCATATTATAATCCCTTGCAACTTATATTTTTAATCACAGATAGAAAAAAATTTTTTTATTAATATATCAAGCTCTTACATAGGCATTTAGATAATACAAAATATTTTGCGTCCAAACTAAACTACGACACAATATATTGTCGGGTTGGCAAATTTTAACAGTTTAACTAATATGAATATGCAAATATAAAATTTTAATTTATTTTGAATCTTTTTTGGTTTTTTAACCTTTTTTTCTATTTTCAATGTTTATAACTAACTGACTAAGTTTTATTAGGAACGGTATACGGATTTGATATTCCTTAAGATGGCAGGTTTGATCTCTATAGTTCATACCTCTCAAAAAATTGTTGACCCGTGTTATAAATTAAATTTTAGTAAAATTATTCGTTGTGATTAAGTAAATGTACTGAAACACTTCTTTAAAATAATTTTAAATTAAACTTTGATATTCACTTAATTATCCAAGTTTATTCTGCGATGGAAAAATAAAGGGCTTAGCATTTATTATCAATTAGTGATCATTAATATCATTTTTATTGATCGTGCACAAAATTGCAATAAAAATCAGGCCTGTATGAAAATAAACCCCAGGCTCCCTCCTTTTATTCCTCACACATTAAAAAAGATAGGATGTCATATTAACGATTATTTGGGCTCAAACTTAAAAGAGCTTCTAAAAATTTATGGTCCTGCGTATCAAATTACCGGTGCATTCGGTTTGTTTAACAACCGTGATCCACTGATTTAAATTAAAGGGCCACGATAGACGATATAGCAACACAGGCACATCCGAATAGAGAATCAGTCCGAATCTTGTATTAAGGGGCTGTTTGTAAATATTTTTGACCATGACCTATAAAAGATATTGAACTTTTTATATTTTTTCATGTACATTTATTAATTTTTAAACATGTTTTTTATCTTTTAAACAGATAGCGTCAAAACTTTGAAATAATGTGTATATCAAATTCAAATTTAGCAAGCCTCTTTTCCATCTAGATTTAGTACAAAAGGTGGCTAAAAGATTGCTGACGACGTCCTAATTTGGTGAATTTTTAGTTAACCCGCGCGATAAGCACTATAAGGTCTGTGCGGACCCCAGCACAAAATATTATTTGGCTAAATTGACTTTTTAAATTCTAAACAAAACTAATAATTAAAATTTGATCAATCTAATAATAAATTTGTTTAGAATTTGGAAAAAAATTAAATTAAGGTCTATAACTCGTCCCTTTCAATTTTTAATGTTAAAAACCATGTTATTGCCTCTATTTAATTTTAACTTAAATAATTTCAACATTAGATTTTAATTATTACTAAATAAATTTAAATTATTAAGCATGCAAAATGTTTTGTATAGTTATTATAAATTATTTTTTTTTCTTTTTAAAATATCTAGTATAGTAAATAATAGCCAATAAATATTTTTTAAATCAAAATATTTTTTTCCATGAAATTTTCTAAATATGTTTTACTAGACGTAAAAAATCGATTTGATCAATTACACTGGACAACAAAAAAAAACTACTTAAACGATTTTTTGAGGGTTTTGTAGAGAATTTTCTTGCGATAACGATCCTGGGTTTAGTTTTTTTTCTAAGGCCTCCAATTTTTTTTAAACCGCGTCCAAAATTCAGAAAAAAAATCAAAAAATTTTTTTTACTATTAATTCTACAAATAATCTATTGGCATATTCAGATTCCTTATAAAAAAACATATCTAAAAAAGGTTATTACATAAATCTTTAGCAATTTACTATCAAGTTATTTAGGATCAAAAAACGGAGTTTATGACAAAAACCACTAATTTTACAAAAATGAAAAAATAAAAAAAAAATAAATATTAAAAAAAAATTTAAACCTCTTACGTTAATAATGAATGTTTTCGTTATCTAAATATATTTTTAAACTTTTGTTACTACCCATAGGTTTTGTGATATAGAAGCCCAAAATACCCCAAAAATTGAAAAATCTCAACTTTGACACCGAATAACTAAAAGTCTGAGGCCTTGGCTAAAATTCTGATTTCATATTCGTGATCAGCGCTAAAAACTTGACCAAAAACCATAGTTGCCATAAATGTTGCTTATGGTTGTCCAAAATTTGTTGTCCAGTGTTATCATTTAATTTATTGACATGTAATTAATGTAATTTGAAACAATAAAAAATTCCAATTTTTCAGATATTTTCCTACTTTGTGTCAAGTAAAATTTGCTATATATTGATACATATTAGTTTATAATTAGAGACCACGTAGTTCTCTTCAAAATAATTAAAAAATAAAGATTATAGCTATAACTTAAAGTTCTAGAGGTTTAAACTTGGGGTACGTAAGGACCACACCATAGCATTCTCGTTACAAATTAATCATCCTACCATTCGCGGGATGAGCTGTTTATAATTTAACAATTTTATCTCAATTCTAAAGAATTTTATTTTTTAAAAAAAGTACATGTTTATTATGTTAAGAACTAAGCACATTATATTTTATTTTTTAAAAAAAACTCGCAAAAATCAAAAAAATGACCTTTATTTCAGGCTGGCTTTTCAAATAATTTTGAACTTTGCACTTTGTCAATCAATTTATTCCTTTTTATTTAAAAATTAAAGAAATTTAAGTAAACCAAATTATAAAAAAAATATAGAATTTGTTTTTAGAATGATTTATGCAAAAGTTAAATATTAAATACATCTATTATTTTAATGATCAGTTAGAAAGTGGCAAACAAATTTTGCAAAAATTTACAATTTTATGTAACCTACATAGGATGCTGGTTTTCCACGACATAGTTACCCCAAATTTAATGATAACAAAAGCAATTAAATAGCCTCAAATTCTAAATAGATTTAAATATCGCCTTTTTTTGTAGTTCATAAGTAATGAGATTAGTTCCACACCACTTATTATATCTAAAAAAGATTAGACATAAAGGGTTCCCTTCATATGAAAAAAGATAAGATAAAGAGTGGGGTTGAGGAATAGTAATAAAATTTTAATGTATTAGCATGATGCACTCAAAAGCTTAATAAGAGATTATTGTGATTCAGAAAATGTTTTTGTTGACTACAGGAATGACTATCGCCCAAAATTTCTTTATCTTGCCTGTGGCCCTACTTCAGAGCTGATATAAATTTGATCTTTTGATTCACTTAAATTTCAAATTACCTTAGAGAAAATTTACCTGAATCGCATTTTTTTGGCATTGACAATCTGTCTCACTGGCCGTGGTACCATCCATGATGTAAATTGTATCTTCTATAAGATAATTAAATATGATATTGAAGTTAATGAATCAATATATAGTTAGATATCTAAAACAAGAATTTTTATATGGACATATTATCCTTTGTTAACCAAATTGACCGTTTTGTGACCTCGGGAATACCCTATAATAATATCCAATAATAGGCTACAATTTTAAAATTATAAGATAAATAAAAAGATCTTCGCCAGCCTGAGATGTATAAATTTTATAAAAAAAAATACTATAGCTCGGTCTCCCGAACCAAAGAAGATAGATATTAATTTATTCAAAAAGAAACCACCACATTGAACAGTTTTCGTCTCCTTAGACCTGACCCTAACATTTGACACGGTTAATTACAATACTCTGTCTCATCTAATCTACGATTCAACATTACCAGCCAATATTATTCGTTGGCTTTCCAATTATATTCATGGCCGACAGGTTATACCAATATTCGCAACATAAAATCCAAATCTCGTATCGTTCGTGAAGGCCTCCCTCAAGGCTCAGTGCTATCGCCTGCGTTGTTCAATGCTTATAACCAGGATATTCGGCCCCCACCAGTCAACATTAAATTGCCTCTTAATTAGACGGCATTACTTTTTTTACAAGCGGCCCTCTAATTGAATCTTTATCAATTTCAATTAATAGTTATTTAAAACCCCATCGAAGTTTTTCTCAGAACGTTGCCTGGTGTTTTCAACCTCAAAATCTTCTGTAACCTTATTCATTCCTCACACTCATCAGGTTATCTACCACCCAAAAATTTTTATCAATGATTCTGCCCTACCACTCGTTAAATACCCTAAAATTCTTGGCATAACCTTAAATCCCTTACTTACATTTAACAAACATGTTGATTCTATTTCCGAAAAAGTTAACAGACGTAATTACCTACTAAAAGCCATAGCCGAATCTACTTGGGGCCAAATAAGGAAACTCTCACGTTATAAAGCAATATCTAGGTCAATACTAGACTACGCTGCCCCGGTCTGATCCTCTAATTTTTAGCACAAACTTTGCAAAACTGCAACCATCTTAAAATTCGGCCCTTCTCACCATCTCAGGTTACCACAAGCTTTCTCCGATTGATTATCTTCACCAAGATTTAAAAGATATTTTAAACCTTGCTAGGCACCGGTTAGTTTTAACAAATACGAACATCAGGGGGAAAATTACTTTCTTGTAATTTTTTGAAATTTTTATCAAACAACATCTGTTCTTCTTAGATATCAATAGTGTATCAGTTGATCTTAATCCTAGTCTATTTATTTTAACAAAATGATACATAAAAACTCAGTTTCGACAGGTAACAATGCATAGGAATATAACAATCATTTTTGCAAGTTGTCTAAATAATTCACAAATAAGAAACTGTTTCAGTATTTTATAATGCATCCAAAATTTAGTTTTAATTGTCATTAAGTTATATTGTTTTAATACCGTTAACCAAGACGACATTTTTTACCTTCTATCCTGACCATTGCCAATTTTTTAATCCAAACACCTATTTATTTTTAATAAGCAACATATAAATTTCTATTTTGTAAACTTGAAGGCACTCCTTTAAACAAAGACAAACAATTTTTGGTCCTGCGCGTCCATTATTTATATTTTAGAACTTTAGAGAATTTTATTTTTTTTATAGCTTTATTTTTCAGAAAAATGATTTAATTGCTAATAATAAAGATTAACGAAATTATAAAATGCGTAAAAACAAAATATTTTTTGTTTTAAAGATTTAAGTACCAAATTTTTTAAAAAACCTAATAAAGTTTGAATGCGTATATGTGCTTATTGCGACGTAAAGGGACAACTTGTAAAAATTATAAAAATTCAATTTTTTTATGTATTTTTAAAAAATATTCTAAAGAGTTATGTGCATGCAAAATTTGGCAACTAATTTAAAAAATGAATTCATTTTAAATTAAAATTTTATGTAATTTTAAAAATTTTACGAAAATAAAAAATCGCATATTACGTAGCAGTGTCTCCTACTCCGGGGGGGGGTAGGAACCAAGCGGTTCCAAAAAATCGGCCGAGGGGGGTAGGTATTCGAGGGGGGTAGGTATAGTTATGGGGGGTATTTTAAAAAGGAGGGTAACTATAGCAGTCAAAGTGGGTAATTTATTTATAATATTTTTCTCAATTTTTTACACGTCTACACACAAAACATATATAACACTGGTCGACAAAAAATGATTTCATATTTTAGACCAAAAACTTTGGACATTTTTCTAGCGCAGTTTTTTCTGCTAAACATCATGGTGCTTTCCGTTTTTTCCTATCTAATTTAGTTTTCATTTTATTTAAACATCATGGTGCTTTCCGTTTTTTCCTACCTGATCTAGTTTTCATTTTATTTGCTATTGAAGTTGTCAAAAAGTAACTTATTGGGATATTTTTACCTAAATTTACTATATCAAAAAATTATTTAAAAATCTTGCAACTCCAAAGCCCATTGTTTGATATGGGAGCCACAATCTCTTTAATAAAATGCACTATATCAAATTTGAATAAATTACGAAGTTTGTTTAATTATATTAAAATGCAGATTAAAAAAAATTTGAAATAATCAATGAGGATACCTCTTAATTTTGTAAAGAAAACAATGCTAATTTTTTAAAACAAAAACGCGGCGAGGTGGACGTAATCAAAAGGTAAAAATAGTATATAATTTATAGCTACCGTATTAAAACATATGTTAAAGCTTCGGATCTTATCTTGATGCAATTTCACGAAAGATTTAATGACGATACTTTACAATTTTATAAAGGAGTCTCGTATTTTACCACAGCTTCATTAAAAAAATACAATGAAGTAAATGTGGAAAATATAAACGAGATATGTGCTTTTTACGACCTTGACCCTTATTTGATTTCTGAAGAAATGAAAATGTTTATTCCGTTTTTCCGCCAAGCTTTAATAAATGGAATCATTTCTACCTAATATTTGAAAGGTTAATATTTTTTTTTTATTCTAGAATCAAAAAATACTCCAGAGAGTTTCTGTAACTATTCGGAGGACGACGTTGAAAAAAGTGATGAGGATGATGATGAAACCTTGTTTAGTTCAGATGACAATTTTTTACTACCTTATGGGGCTTTAAATAAAACATACAACAGTTTTGAAAACCTTAAAAAAATATTAAAATCTTGCTCATAATAACGATCTCCAGCTGTAGCGCTGAGAGATCAATGAGCAAGATAAAATTAATTAAAACTTCTCTTCTTAACAAAATGGGAGATATTTTATTCCAAAATCTCCTTTTGTTAAAATCTGAAGAGGACATTTTATTGCAATTAGATAATGACTTAATTACACTGGACAACAAAATTTGGACGACCCTAAGCATCATTTATGGCAACTATGGTTATTGGTCAAGTTTTTGGCGCTGCTCACGAATATGAAATCAAAGTTTTAGCCAATGCCTCAGATTTTTAGTTATTCGGGTCAAAGTTGAGTCAATTTTTGGGGAATTTTGGGCTTCTATATCATAAAACCTATAGGTAGTAACAAAAGTTTAAAAATATATTTAGATAATGAAAACATTCATTATTAACGTAAGGGGTTTAAATTTTTTTTAAATATTTAATTTTTTTTTATTTTCGTAAAATTAGTGGTTTTCGTCATAAATTCCGTTTTTTGATCCTAAATAACTTGAAAGTAAATTGCTAAAAGTACTATGTAATAACATTTTTTAAATATGTTTTTTATAAGGAATCTGAATATGCCAATAGTTATTTTGTAGAATTAATAGTAAAAAAAATTTTGTGAATTTTTTTTTGAACTTTGGACGCGAATTAAAAAATTAGAGACATTGGAAAAAAATCTAAACCCAGGATCATTATCGCAAGAAAAATCTCTACAAAACTTTTAAAAAATTGTTTTTGTTTTTTTTTGTTGTCCAGTGTTATCATTAATTTTAAACATTTATATCATTTCATTATAATAAATAAAAAGAATTGATTTGAAGTGGCTGCTTATAATCAGACAAAAAATTGGGTGGGGGGGGGGATAAAGTTACCCCCGAGATTTTGCCGAGGGGGGTAGCTCTTCCATGAAATTTGAGGAGTAGGAGACGCTGTTACGTAGTATGCAATATATTACAAATATCAGCTCTGTTCTTCCATTTTTATATTTCTCTCCCCATCTACCACTAACTATATTAAAAAAATTTAAACTAACTTTCACTGTTGCATTTTTACGTTGACCTAAAAAGGAAATATTTGTTCTTTCGTTTAATTTCTTAAGTTGCAACGGTAAAACCAGTTTAAATTTTTAAAATACAATTAGTATGGAAAGGCACCAAAATAATTGGGGGGAAAATGGAAGAATAACAAATTAGTGATAATTTTTGAATGCTGCAATGAGATTTTATTTTCGCTAAATTTAAAAATAACATTTTATTTTGTAGATGAATATTTTTTTATAAAAGTTGCCACATCGGCATTACACTTAAACAAATTAGACTTATGAACAAGCAGTGGAATGGAAGGTATTGTCATATACAGGGCTGGGAAAACAATGAGCCAAAAAACCTTGGCTCATTTTTTCCTAAAACATAAAATAAGAAAGGGGGGCAAATATAAAGGGCCAAAATAAAAATTCAAAAAAAGCCCTTACTAAGAAAAGGGGCAAAAAAACCCACAAAAAGTGGCTCTTAAAAAGAGCCCCAAACCCATTTTATGTTTTCTATAATAATTTCAAAAAATTTTGATGGGTGGGTTATTTTTTCTTAAAGCTCCTAGGAGTTTTTTTTAAGAAAAGGGGCTTTTTTTAAACATGCCCCTTTTCTTTAAACAAGAAAAGGGGCTTTTCTTTTGCCATGCCCACGAGTTTGTGGGCATTTGGAAAAAAAACCATGTTAAAAAAAAGCCCATTTAGTTTTTTTTCCCAGCCCTGGTCATATAGGCCATGTTTTTGCCTTTTATATGTATTTCCATTGCTAAAATTGATATATACTCTTGCACATTCATATTTTATAAAATCGTATGAGCCCATTTTTTCAAAATCAATATAATGTAACATGAAAATTTTTCGGTTTAATATTTAAAAATCTCAGTCACATCATAAATACATATTATTCCAATTGGTTAATCATTAAATATTATGAACGGCTCAGAAGCTTAGAAAAATTTAAAAATTTATTTTTATAAGATTTTTTTTTCCAAAAAAATTAAAAATATAATATTTATTTATTATTAAATATCCGTCAATAACGAAATTACATAAAATAATTAATTGAAAAATAAAAGATTGCGTTTTGCAATTTATATCAGAATATTTATATTCGTAAACATAAAGCTATCCGATAACATTTTTCACAAATATCTAACAGAAAACTTTTCAATTTAATATATATTTGACCGTGTGACATTAAATTTGTTATGTATAAATATGCTTACTTGTATCGATCAATAAGAACATCTAATTAATCATTAATCTTTTACATATTTGCCTGAGGGAAATTTTTAATTTTTGGTTCTCCTATTTTGTGTTATTTGTAAATTAGGTTTTTTTTGTACAAAAAAAAGCTATCTAAGCCAGCAATGAAATATATATTTTAATGTTACCAAACATTGGTGTAGGAGGGGGGGGGGGGGGGGGGGGGAAACGCCCCCCTCCCTAAGCATGCTATATCCCCACCCAAATTTAAAATTTTTAGTGCACATCCCCCCCCCCCCCCCCCAACTAAAATACCAATTAAATATAAAATTAAATTACATTTAAAATATTTTTAAACATTTAATTTTATAATCTCCCTTCCCTTCAAATTAAAATACTAGTTAAATAAAAATATTAAGAAAATTTCCATATTTTTGAATGATTGTTGCGCTCTAAAAAGACCAGGGACGTACGCAGAACCTTTTCTAAAGAGGGGCAAAAGATTTCTAAAGGGGGCATGGGACACCATATAAATCAATTAAAATCAAAATCAAAAAAAAATTTGTCTAAAAAATTACTGAATTCGGTCAAACGCAAAATCCCCGAAAAGCGGCAAATTACATGTTAAAACTGTGCTATTCTTGAGGTTGCAAAATCTGTTAAAAAGGCCATTTTTTTAATATGG
This sequence comes from Acutogordius australiensis, assembly GCA_030555515.1. NCBI lineage: Eukaryota > Metazoa > Nematomorpha > Gordioida > Gordea > Gordiidae > Acutogordius > Acutogordius australiensis. The sequence goes on from CM060245.1 coordinate 6,174,376, forward strand.
ACAAATTTAAGGAGGGTAAGGCTGAAGAAACTAAGAAAATATATATTTCTGAGATCAGGTCATCATGTGGCTGCATTATTTTATGTTTTCCTTAATATTTAATTTTCTGACATTAATATTTGTTGACCTGTGTAACTAAACATTCTAGGATTTTAATAAATAATCCATTTCTTCAAATTATCAATTTGCAATATCCCCAATAATTAAGAGAAAAAATTAGAATACGGGTCGCTTTGCCATGTTAAAGATAAAATAAGTAATAGAAAGTTGTAATCAGGATATGTTAAAAGAACAAGTTTTTTAATTTTAGTTAATTTAACCGGAGCGCGTGGCAACGCACAAGAGAAGCCACGCTCACGAGAAACCTAAAAAAAATAAAAGAAATATTATTATTATTATTTTTGGTAGTTTTTTTAGTAGTTTTTTTGTGGTTGAAAAAAAGGATTTTGTTTTATGTTGGCTAAGTGCCGGTCATGAATTCTATGTTTGATGAGATGAAATTAATAAATTGTTTAAAAGAATCATAAAAGTCTGAATTTATTTATCCTAATTCTTCTCGCCCTATTAATTATAATCCCCATATTTGGCGCACCACCCCGTTATTCGGCAATCTCCCAGTTTTTGACAACGGCCACGAGATTGTCAATGAAGTCATGTTTTATTGTAATATAAAAATGTTTGAGCGTTATTACGAGTGTTTTGCATTGAAAAAATTAATCTACCATTTTATTGTGCGTTTTGGTTTAACATCTTACAATGGGCTTGTACGGGTAGTATTTTTGTTTTTTGGTGAAGATGTTCAATCGGAGAGAGCTTGTGGCAACCTGTGATGGTGCGAAGGGCGGATTTGGGAGTGTTGCCGTTTTGCGAAGTTTGTCTCTAGATATATTAGAGGATCAGACCGGGGCAAAGTAGTTTAAAATGACCTAGATATTGCTCTATGACCTACTGTGTGAGTTTCCTTATTCTGGCCCCAAGTAGATCCGGTTATGGATTTTAGTAGGTTGTTCCGTCTGTTAACTTTTTCGGATATAGAATAAACATGTTTGTTAAATGTAAATAAGGTAAAAGTTACGCCAAGAATTTTAGAGCTGATGATTGAAAAGCATGATATTCTAAAAAATTTTATCTTTTTTTATATGAAATGATATAAGTTACGAGTGATAAAAAAACTATTTTTTATATATATATAGTACGGAAAGCAAACATTACGACAAGCAGTTAAATTTTTTGAGTCTTCATAAAGGTGGAAAATATATTTGCTTATTTGGAAAAAAAAATTTGTCTTTAAATTTAACCATCCATAGCAATGTTCGATGTTTTGGCATATTCTTCCATTGTTTCCAAGTTAGCCCTCAAATTTTATCTTGGAGGTTTGTTTTCTTTTCATTTTTCTTATATCCCACAAACACAATATATCTTTGTGATAACAAGAAATTGTGAGTTTTAACAGAGATATATAATATTTATATGACAAAATTTTTACTATATGATTAAAGTTTTTAATATAATGTCTATAAAATATTTATACTAAATTTTTTATTTGTAATATACAAGTTTTTAAGGTGAGCCGTTTTTTATTAAGGACTTTTTCAAAGTATAATATCAATGCAAAATGTCGTAATTAGACAGTCCTAAACACGTGCCAAGCCAGTTCTAAAAACCAAAGCAGGGAAAATGCCCATTTTTGGGTCAAACTCATTTTTTTATTTTTTTAAATTTAGAAAAAAGGGGTATATGCTTTAAAGAAAATAATTGTAAAATTTAAGATTTTCTGCTTAAATTCTGTATTTATTTTTAATTAATTTTTTTAATCCGTCATAAAATTTTTAAAAAACAAAAATTTGAGTTTAGTCAAAAAATGGTTTTTTTCAGGTCAGTTAAAAACAAATTTCCAAAAAAAAATTGAGTGAGTGACTGCAATTGGAATATAATATCTTAAATTTTTGGCTTGAATTCTGTATTTTTTTAATTTGACTACCAAAAAACATTATTAAATTTTACAAAAAAAAGGCAAAAATGTTTAGGGTGACATGCGTCAAAGTCATCGTTTCTATACTAAGTTTTGAAAAAAATAACAATCAATTTTTCTTTGTTCTATAAAAAAATCAAATTTTATTTATCTATCTTTTTTATGATAGCAAAAGTCAGTCATAACCAAGCCATTTAAAATAACCTTCAAGACTAATAATGTAAATTGTCCCGTCCTAGTTTTCAAATCTTTTTTTCGCAACCCTATACGCTGAATTCAAAAAACTTGTGTGACCACTTGCAAAACTATATGAACATATAATTAAGGAATATATCAAAACAGTACCTCCAAAAATTATACCGACAACTGTTCGATATTGTGTAACGAACTTGATGGCGCACCCTATCATATGATAAACGTTACAGATTCAAAAACTTTCAATCTGTAAGATCATATCCCATCTTACTACACAGGTCAACAATTATCAATGTCAAAAAAATAATGAAAACATTAACATGCCCATAATGGCCTTTCATATATATATTTTTCGTTTTTCGTATTTTTTTCTACAACTAGCTATATCCGTCCTTATAATATGGCCTCTTTTGAATTGGCAGCTTTTACTACGTCGATACCCTAGGAAAATAAAAACGAATCAAATATTTATATATTATTTGTAACATATATATTTTTGATCTTAATTGATGATTTCGGCTCAAAATCTCAGTGGCAAACCTTCCTGTCTTACACGCAGGAGTTGCGAGTTCGAATCCATGCACAGGAGGCTTTTTTCTCCTAGGAAAATAGTAAACATGTGTACCCACTTTAAAGCTGCTGAGTGGCCTGCTTAAGCAGTAGACCTTAAACGATATACTAAAAGTAAGAACCCAGTCTAAAAACCTAGGTCGCCAGCGTGCGAGCAAATCCTACTATTTAACCCTACGGCAATATTAATTGCTTTGCTCGGTTAAAAGAGTCAAAGCCCTAACGGGTATGGCGCCCCTTAAAAGGGAAAAAGTTTATGTTTTTTAATTTATGATAAAAGAAAATATATCAAGCTCATTCATCAAAGATTATACACAATTGGCACTTCAGCAAAAATTTGATATATTTATTAAAGGTTATTAAAAATTATATTAACAATTTGAATAAAACATTTCGACAGTTTTAAATATAAAAATAATTTTTTTCAATTTTTTTTTTGTCGGCACATTCTCCACAATTTTCAATGTTTATATAATTGTTATTTATTAAGTTTGATTAAAAAGCGGCAAGCGAACCTAGATATTCCTAAGATGGCTTTTGTTTAATCTCGATCCCAAAAATTTGTTGACCTGTGTAATATTCTTTCCATACTTGTTTCATAACAAATTATATTTAACCTTTTTCAAGTGAGTCTTTTATTTTTTATTGACTGTAAATAGATATGTTGACCTTAATTTTAAAATTTGTTTGTTTATAATAATTCATAACTAGTACAATTATTTAGCGTTTTTTAAAAATTTATAATAATTTTGATATAGTTTTTGAAAAACAATAATGAAATCCTAAGTTGAATTGACCATTGCTAAGTTAATGATAATTACTTTTTATTGTAGAAAAAAGAATCTGACGAATTAAAAAAAAGAAAATGCGTTAACTTAATTTTATTTATATAAAAAACATTTATTAAAGAATTTTTATAAATTAAAATTTTGTTTGCATTAAGAAATTGTATAGGTTTGGGTATAAATCATATTTTTTAAAATCAAATATATTTTTTTGTTTTATTTTTTTATTTATTTGTTCAGGACATTATTAATAGAGATCGTTGTATTGTGTATTTAACACGGGTCGGCAGATATTAATGCAAAAGATTGAACGAATATTTTTTTAGGTAAATTAAAATATTTTAATGACATTTGAAAGCGCCTGTAGGAAAAACATAACTAATTTTATATTTTGGATATTTCGGTGGAAACAAAGATTTTCGATTTGTTCAAGATATACTCTATCAAAAAAAGCAAGCATATGCTGTTTATTTACCATTTTTGAAAAGATGGGAATCACGACCGAGGTATTGGATAAATTTTCAAGCTACACTTCACACATTTTTGCTTCAATTCATGGATACGAAAAAATTGTGAGTATACCAGTTTACGAGGTAATAAATAATAATTATTATATAATAAAAAAACACGGTAAACAAAAGATTAGAATTTCAGAAATATTTTAGTTATTTAAGAAAAATTTTTATGTGTGCTCTTTTTTTAATTTTTATAATTAACAAATATACATAAAAAATAAGGTTAATAAATGTTAACATATTCTGTATTTATAAAAAAAAATTTTTATAAAAGGGAGGAAAAAAAATTATTTTGAATAAATTTAATATAACATTTAAACTATAAATCTAAGAATTAAAGCTGTTTGAATTGCACGCATTTTACTAAGAAGTTTTTTTATTGTTTGGTTAAATAATAAAAATAAATTTCTATATAAGACAAACAAAACATATAAAATAAGAAATACAATTTAATTTTTTTGATAAAGGAGTAGTGTGAAACACAAGATTCTAACGCCAAAAAAATTAAGTTAGTTTGAACTCTTAAAATATCCTTATTTTAAATTATGATAAATAAGAACATAAACGACTTATAGAGTTTTTTGTAGTAATTTTTTTGCAAAAACTATCTTGGGTTCAGTTTTTTACAGTTCTTCTAATTTTTTCTAACCGGCCAAAAAAAAAATAAAATTATAAGCAATTTTATTCATAATTAAGTTTCTATTTTTTTAATAATCTGGAAATGCAAAATATTGTTTTTTTCTATTTTCTCGAAATTTTCATAAAGAAATAATTCTATCTTAATTATTAAGGTCATATTTTTGATACTTAATATGAATATAATATCAAAAACTTAGCCAATGCCTCAGATTGGTTATTCGGTGTTAAAGATGAGATATTTTTTTGAGGTATTTTGGGCATCTATATCATAATATAGTTAGTAACAAAATTCTAAAATTATATTTAGATAACGGTAACATTTATTATAAACGTATGGGTTAAAATTTTTTTATGATATTTAATTTTTTTTTATTTTTTTCTTTTTATAAAATTAGTGGTTTTTGTCATAAAATCCTTTTTTTGTAATAACTTAAAAGTAAATTGCTAATTTTAAGCTATAGCCCTATTTAGATATATTTTTTGATAAGGAATCTGAATATGCTATAGAATAGAAAATTAATAGTTAAAAAAGGGCTATAGCTTAAAATTATCAATTTACTTTTAAGTTATTTGAGAACAAAAAAAGGATTTTATGACAAAAACCACTACTTTTATAAAAACAAAAAAAATTAAAAAAAATTAAATATTATAATTTAATTTAAACCCCATACGTTTATAATGAATGTTACCGTTTTCTAAATATAATTTTAGAATTTTGTTACTACCCATAGGTTTTATGATATAGATGCCCAAAATACCCAAAAAATAGAAAAATCTCAACTTTGACACAGAATAACCAATCTGAGGCATTGGCTAAGTTTTTGATATTATATTCATAATAAGCATCAAAAACATGACCTCATAATTAAGATAAAATTATTTCTTTATGGAATTTTTGAGAAAATAGAAAAAAACAAAATTTTGCATTTTTAGATTATTAAAGAAATAGAAACTTAAATGAATAAATTTGCTTATAATTTAAATGTAGCGTCTTAATCTAGATATCTTTTTTATATTTTTTGTACATTTAGTTATACAAAGTAAATTATTATTTGATAATTTTATTTCTTTAATATCTAATTATGCAAGGCCGTTTATCGTTTCTTTAGAATGGCATAGTCTTCAAATCAAATCATTTCTCATTTTTTTGATGTTGGCCGTTAAATGTTGATATTATTAAAATCTTAGCCAGATTAAATATAATGGCAAGTTTTTATTTCTAGGACGAAAAATTGGAAACAATATTTGAAAATTTCCGAAGTTTGATGGAGGTCAATAATGTAACTAATGTATACTTTTAAAATATGTTTTAAATCACTATAAACTCATGTTCAATAATTTTCCATTATTATGCTCACAGTATTTAGGTCGGGCCTTTAAAACTTTTTTTAAGATTTAAAAGCCTATTTCAAAGTTAAACTCTCAAAATAATATTACACAGGTCAACAAATGCCAATGTCAAAAACGTGAATTTTATAAAAACATAAAAGAATGCATTTCCATGATGGCCTAATCTCATACATATTTTTCGTTTTCCTATTAGTTTCTTCCATGGCTCCTTAGATCCTTCTATAACGAATAATTATGGCCTTTTGAAATTGACAGATCTTTATACCCTAATTAGAAAAAATTTAAAAATCTTCTTTGCATACAAAAATTTCTTGTAACTTATATTTTTGATTACAAAAGATAAAAAATTAATTTTTATGTATCAAGCTCTTACATCGCCATTTAGATAATATTTTGCGTCCAAACTTAAATATGACACGATAAATTATCAGTTTTAAATAAAAATGTTATTTAAATTTATTTAACAGTTTAACTAGTGTGAATATGCTAGAAAATTTCAATTTATTTTTATTTTTTTAGTTTTTTAACCTTTTTTCTAAAATTTTTAATGTTTATAACTGTCTAACTAAGTTTGATTAGGAAAAACGGTAAACTTTGATGTTCCCTAAGATGGCTTTTTGATCTCCGTTGTTACATAACTCTCAAAAAATTGTTGACCTGTTTAATAGCAAGTGATAGACATTAATGACATTAGTAGAGTCGGGCCCTAAATGAACTAACGTTTTATAATAAAAAAAAAATCCATTTTCTTTTCTCACCCGCTAAAAAAATTAAATGCTTTTTAAGCAACATTTTTTTTGGCGTTGCCCAGAGAGTAATAAACCTACCTCACCCTCAAGTTTGTTAATTTCCTGCGAATCATTCTTCTAAAATACAATAAAATCTATACAAACTGTTGATCACAATTCCTATTTAGCCAATGTATTAAGGTACTATTCATCAGCTACTAAAATTGTGTTTAATTAAACCCATCTTAGGGATTTTCAAATCCGTTCACGGTTTTTTTAAGTTAAACCTAGTTAGTCAGCTATAAACATTAAAAATTTTAGAAAAAATGGCAAAAAAGCTGTAAAAACATATAAATTTCAATTTTTTTGCACATTTACAAAGCTAATCTGGTAAATTCAAACTTCAAATATAACTTTTATTAAAAACCGATAAAATATCATGTCGTGTTTAAGTTGGGTGGCGAAATATTTTATATTAGCTGATGTAAGAGCTTGATATTCTAAGAAAATTTATATTTCATTATTTAATATAATGACTTTATTTAAGGAAGTTTTATATAAAAAGATATCTAAATTTTTTCTTTTAGTGTATTCGATCTGTCAATTTGGTCAAATATGACCCCTTTTTCGATATGGACAGATGTAAAGAGCCAAAACCGAAAGAAACTTAGAAAATTGAATATATGAGATAAGGGCATTATGGGGATAAATTCTTTTATGTTTTTATAAAATTCACGGTTGGTCTATCGATATTTAATGACCTGTGCTATTAATAATTTTAATTGAAAGAAACGGAAAAAAAGAATTGAATTATAACAGATAACTTGGATTTATATAACACTGTTTATAAATTATTTTCCATTATATAGATTCATCTGCGGGTAATTTTGGGCGACATCTATTTTTACTTAGGGATGTATAAGGCTGAACCAGAAGAAAAGAAAAATGAAAAATACTATAACCAGCGTGTGGCGCTTGATGATTACTAAGGCTACCAATCCATAACAAATTGTAAATTAGCTCTAATTCCAATTATTATATATAAATGCAATTACATTTTTATTGGTGTTGGAGAAAATGTCCAGATTTTTATTTTTTCAAAATTCGAGCATTTTAAAACATTTGCTTCCAAAAGGTGCGGTTTCTTATATATTTAAAAATTTGTACCGATGTTGTTTTTTGGTTTGGGTGTAATTCTATTAAAGCAACATTATAATTATTGTACACTTAATTTGTTCTATGCTATCATAGGCGCTTAAACGCTTCCATGAGACGTCGTTATAAAATATTGTTTAGACGAAAACGCTTATCTTTATATAATGTTTTATTATGCCTATTATTACTTGTTACTTTCTTATGTAAAATTACGTTTAACAACTGCTGATGCTAGCCTACTAATGGTAAGCAAATTTACTTCCAAATTTTTGAGAGTTATGAGCTAACTACATAGATAAACCTGCCATAATAAAAATTCTCAAATCCGTTTGCGGTTTTTTTTTATCAAACTTAGTAAAGCGGCTAATTAAAAGTTTTAAAAAAAATGTCAAAAAACTTAAAAAAAATTTAAAAAATTATTTAAAATTTTTTTTTTCATAACAGCTAAGCTGTTAAATTTAAATTTCAAATATTTATCGTATCGCATTTGATTTTGTATGCGAAAAAACGAATTATAACTGCTGATGTAAAAGCTTGATATGCTAAATGTCTCATTATTAAATTACAAGAAAAAAAATGGTTCTAGAATTTTTTAGGGTATCTTTAAAGTCCCAAAATCAGATAGTCAATTTAGTCAAAAGGTTTTTTGAAATGGACGGTAAGGCGCCGAAGGCAGAGGAAGTTACGAAAAATGGGAAAAAATAGATTCATGGGGATGTATGTTTTTATGTTTTCTAAACTAATTGATATTTGTTGACCTCTGTTATATATGTAATAGTTTTAATGTAAAAATCAATGAGAGATATCTATTCCATAATGTTTGAGGGCAAACCATAAAAGTATAAAAATTATTCTAGGCCTGACAACTATAACTTTCACTGTTATGTCTAAGATAGATCTATAATAATAACATGTTATGGAAATTACAATTTTCCCTGCTGCAATATTTGTCAGAATAACAACTCGATCGGGCCACCTCCCATCCAGATTATCCGTTGAGATGAATGGATTAAATATTGTTAGATTGTAAATACCTGTTTTTTTGCTGTATAATCGTATTAATTTGTACTATAATATCAATTCATAAACTCGTAATTAAATGTCGTTGATATTAAAAATAAATTGTAAATAAAAATAAAAATATTGCTAACTTCTTTTGAAGAAGGTAACCACTTGTTACCAAAATATTTTTATTTTTTTTATTATTTATTTTTAATATTAAGTAACCTTATTTATTAACGAGTTTAAAAATTTATAAATTTTAAATATTTTAATCTCGTTTTATTAAATAAAATTATACTATGTTAGTTCGAGCTACCTTGAGCGCATGTAAACTCTATTGTGATTAACAGTCTTGCTAAGCAACGTTGAGCCTGGATTTTAGTTAGAGAGGTGTGACTGTCAACGAATCCCAAATGCGACTTTTATTTTTGAAAGCCTAGGGCTGAAAAACCTAGGTAGCCGTTACGTGTTTAATATCATAAAACACAGGGCCCGTTTTGTAATAAAAAAAAAGAGGCAAAGTCCTAACAGGTCCGTTCGGAAAAAACTCAAGAGGAAACTTTATTTTCAAAGCCTTGTTATGTCCATGTAATATAAAATAGGACATAAATCTTTATCTTAAATACAATCCTTTTTTGGTAAAATTATTATACATTGCGGCTCATGTGAGTTTATGGTAAAATGTCATGCTATGTAATAATGCTCAAACAAAACTTCTAACGACTTATAGTTTACGTATAAGGTCTGTCAAAAGCTCCAGGTGGTTGTTAAATGAGGGGTGCGGGAACTCTTCTATTCTCCGGAGTTTTCTCATTTTATACTCCTCGAGCTCATTCGTATTAGTTTTTAATTTTTTTGGAAAAGTTTTTTATATAAATAGGGGGATACAGCCACCAGATGTTTCTACAACGATGTGACAAATGAAAAACGAGAATTTTTTTAATTTTAAATGAAAATTGTGAGATAATAATTGATTAAATTTTTTGTTTATAGGACTTTAAATTTTAACTTATTATAACAAGCTGATAACATTTGTCAAAGCTCTGGATAATGTTTGCAACACTATTTATCATTATCTATCAATTTCGCCTGTTGGAATGGTGTCATTAAACTAAATGCAAATAGTTTGATACTAAATTAATATTATTTGATTTTTTTGGTTCTGGCGTCGTGTGTTAGTAATCCTTATATAAATTTTTTCAATTTTAGGTTCTCACCGTTTTGCCGCAAATGTAATTATTGAATAATTCAGAATTTATTTTTGTAACACCATTTATGAATGATATATTATTAGTTTTTGTCAATTTGAACCTGCTGAGATGATTCTACCGAATTGTCCCAAATATCTATAATTTAATATTTTATTAATTTGTCCTAATTTGTTCTTTTTTCATGTATTACTAATTTTTTATAAAAATTTGTCAATAATAGGCAGATGTTTTAAACTAATTTATTAGACTTAAAATTTTAATTGCAATTTTTTAAAGTCGCAAAAGCTAGATTAATATATAACATTTCGATTATACATATTGCGCTGAAGTTTATATAAACGCTACTGCGCCACTGGAGTAAACATTCTTTTGGTATGGCAATTTAAAACCTATATGCCTTAGGCCATGTGAAAAATCAGTTTTTTTTTAAATTTAGGAAAATATGATTTTGTATCTGAACGCATTTTTTAAAAATATACCAGATTTAGTTCAGGCACATGAAATATTTTCACTGAGATTAAAAAATTACTATTTAAATTTTTGGCACTTTAAAATTTTACAAAAATAAAAACTCACTTTGAGCATGGCCTTAAAAGAATTAATTTTTAGACTGTTATAATATCTTTATTTCCAACCGGTTACGGTGTCAAGAAGTTTAGAAAAAAAAGTTATTTTTAGCCTAATCGCTGATTTGAGCTATTTCGTAAAAAAAGTATATTGTTGATTCCACCTTAAATAGACAAATTCCTTTTTAAGTCTTAAAATTTGGTGTAAATTCTTTACATTGTTAGGGTTTTCGCGTCTTAATAACCATATTTTTTGACCAAAAGTAGTTTTTGTTCAAGATTTTAGTCAAAATTTTTTGGCAGAATAAGTTTTGAGACAAACGTTGCCAAAATGTATTCTTAAAATTGTAGTTGGAGACATCATTTTTTTTTAATTAAAAATATATCGATAAATTTAAAATAAATTATGTCAAGTTCAAAAGTTAACAGCAAAATTTATATGTTTTTTTTAAATTTATACAATATAGCGTTTAATAATGTTGTGCGCGCGCCAAAAAAAACATTTATTTTTTAGTTTGTTTTTTTAGTTGTAGTTTTTAGTATGAAAAGTAAGTGTTTGCGTTGGCTTGGTGCCGAGAGGAATCATGAGGAAGATTCGATATTTATATGCAATATGATTAATAAATAAACCAAATATAAAAGTCTGAAAAAAAAAATTTTTTGAAATGAATATAAATGTCTACAAGGATTCATTATTCTTGATGCTCATGTACAGGTATATAAACAATTGACCGCTCTTAACCCAATGCTTAAAAACGGCCTGATAATAATAGTTTCTCTTTTTTCCCCCGGAACATGTCAATAATTATAACTTCCCCTTATACCCCAGTTTTCGTCAATGCTTCGCATTACATCTATGTTTCAGGATTTCGTCAATATTAATAATAATCCTTTTCTTTAGCCCCCATATTATCTCAATAGCGCAGAATGATAACTTCTCCCTTTGGCCCACGTCAATAATAATAATTATAATTTTTTTTTCAAGTTTCAACAAGTAGTAAAAATTTTATGAATTTCAGAGTTTAGAACTAGGTTTGATCTGCGAAAGTGTAATTTTATGTTTTATTTCCAAGACAAAATTATGTCCTTTCCACTACACAGGTCAACAAATTAGTGTTATAAGCTAACTACAGAGATCAAACCTGCCATCCTAGATATACGAATCAAACTTAGTTATTCAGCTATCAACATTTAAAATTCTAGAAAAAATGTCAAAAACAAAAAAGATTCGATAAAAAACAAATTGAAATATATTTGCATATTCACAACAGTTAAAAACATAAACAATTAGTTCTGAGGTTTCCCCTTTTTTTTTCCCCCAATGGGGGGGCCCCCCTTTTTTTTTCTTTTTTTCCCAAAAAAAAAATTTATTTTAAAAAGGTAAAAAAAAAAAAAAATCTGGGGGGGGGGTGACTTTTTTTTTTTTAGGCTCTTACTTTAGGCATGTCGTTTAAGGCCTACTGCCTAAGCAGGCCACTCAGCAGCTACAAAGTGGTTACATTTGTATACTACTTTTCCGAAAAAAAAGCCGCCTGTGCACGGATTCGAACATTTAAACTCCAAAAAATATATAAAAACCGATAATGTATCGTGTCATATTTAAGTTTGGACGCAAATTTGTATTATTTAGATTCTGATGTAAGAGCATGATATACTGAAAAATTTTATTTCTCATCATTTGAGATGATGAACATATGCTACGAGGAATGTATAAAAAAAGATTCTTATATTTTTTAGAGTACTTTTAATCTCGAAATATCGGTTTAAAGGCCATTTTTCCGATAAGGACGGATTTAAGGACCCTAAGATGAAAGAAACTGAGAAAAACGAAAAATGAATAAGCCATCATGGGAATGCCCTCTTTTATGTGACTAAATTCTCCCTTTTCAGACATTGATTTTTGTTTACCTGTGCTATACTAGAAATGTGCGTTTTTAAATATAAGCGGTGCAACTAGATTAAAATTTAAGTTTAATATATTTCTATAACATAGTTAATTAAGATATATAATAATAAAATGAATATTTAAACCCTTTAAAAACGTGGTTTAGTTTCCAAAATAAACTTTTTCCTTTGCATACTCCCGATTTTTTTGGGCTTGGCTTCTGCCAAAAAAACAGAATTTGTCAAATAACAACAAATTTTAAGGTGACAAAAAGCCAACGCATACTCTATGCCTCTGCAGGCCCAATTTTCCTGTCTTTGTAAATTAATAAATACATAACCTATAAAATCATTCATTTTGCTTGTTTGAGTATCAAAAAATTTAATAATTCATGCATATAAGAAAAATGTCTGGAGAACGTGAATGAAAAAAAGCAAACAAAAGGAAGAGTGTCCTCTTTTCTAAAAAACAAGATTAGGGTTGGCAAAAAACCTTCGAGCGATGTATCACAATAAAAACAATAATCCTTGCAACAAATTTCATATTAGAACATTTAAAAACTTTGATGGGAAAGAGGGGTGTGAAAGAAGGGTGAGTGAGAATAACGGTTTATAATTGTTTTTCGTTTTATAGTCGCCTCTTAGTATGCCCTGCAAGTGAGTTTTAATAATTTTGGATCTTATAACCTAATCTTACTGCCAAGATAAGACATGATTATGATGATGGCAGATTATGATTTACCATGTGTTCTTTTGTTTATTCAATAAACCTGCATATAGACCAACCATTTTCCTCTGTTGTACGGCCTAGGGTTTGGCATACTTGACCCTAGCCACACCTAATAAGACTCAACCATCTATCTTATGACATAGCTCAGGAATAAATCCCCACCTTTACAATTTTGTCAAACGTGATTATGTGGATAGCAGATTATGATTTACCATGTGTCCTTTGGTTATTCAATAAACCTAAATATAAAATTAGTTTGTTCTACTGATGTTGTACTTCCTAGGTGTAGGCGTTCCCTAACCCTAGCCTAAATCTTCAAGACTCAACCATCCTTATTATGACTCAGCCCAGGAATAATCCAACCTTTGACACTTACCTAAACTATTCATACCTTACCTCAACCTTAGATTTGTCCTCACCAAACCCAAAATTTAAATTACCTTCTAATAGTATTATGTATAATAAGAATTATTATTTGAGTGCGTGGTCTGTGCCTTGTAGCAAGGTCAATAATTCAATTATAAATCTTTTAACAAAATTTATTATGTTACAAAAAAATTTTTTTTTAAATATTTTTCAAGTTTGGATGCGCTTGTTAGCCTCCTAATTAATGTGGCAATTTCGATTTTGTCTAGCATATTTGTAATAGGTATACATATTTTACGATACATGCCTTCTTTAAAAAAAATTGTATTTTTAATAGCTCATTGAACCCGTGACAGAGTTTGTGGGAGGCTTCATAAATGAATGAAGAAGGATGCAGGAAAATACGTGCTTGCGAATTTTCAACATTTTTAAATTACGATATATAAAATCTTGTAATCAAAAGATCATCAAATTTTTCTGACAAAATTTGCCCTTTTCTTTGGATGACTTCTCCTCGACTGGCTGCCATTATTCCATACTTTCACAGGTATATGTTTAAATCAATTTAACACCTTTCTATTTACAAAATAAAATATGTAAATTTTTAGTCCAGGTGATAAATAAAGGTACATTTTATGTTACGATTGTATAGGTCCGGCATATAGGCCAGAATCCAGAAATAATAACATGAATATACATGACTAATATTAACGAAACAAAATTAAGTTAAAGAGAGAACGAAATATAAAATGGATTTGATTTTAGTATAATGTTACGAATTTTTAAGTGGAATACTAGCCCATAATTTTTAAAAAGGAATTAAGTAGGCTTAGGTAACCCAGTGACAAACAATCCTGTCTTATGCGCAAGAATGTGAGAAGTTCGAACCCGTGCGTAACCATTTTTTTAATAAAAATAAAACATAGGTGCAATCATACTTTGAAGCTGCTAAAAAACCTGAGTTAAAGCATTTAGCCCTAAAATATATGTCTAAAATGTTAAAGTAAAAGCCCATGCTAAGTAAGCATATGAGGAACACAAATTTTGCGATAATTATCCTGGTCGGGCAATTTAATATATTTAAAGCCGCCCCGAACGGATTTAGTGGTCCTGTATAGATAGGTAAAGCGCAAACTCAGTTTTTTTAATGTGAATACTGGGTTATTGTGATAGCTTTAAATTTTTCTTACGGCGCTTACCAGGATTTTTGGCTGAGTGACCTTGTAATTGGTTAATTAATCCGGGAATAAGAATTTAGATTATAGCCAAGGATTGGAACTAGTTCCAGAACTCGGAACTTGAAACTCGAAAAACTCGTCTTTTTTTTTGAAATAGTACTCGGAACTTGGAACTTAGTACCAAGGTAGTGGAATTCGAGGAACTCGAGTTCCATTCTCGAGTTCCATCGCGATTTATTTCAAATATCTTAAATTATACTATTTAAACTATATATTTTCTAAATAATCCTAATCAGCCTTTAAAACTGTTAAAGAAATTATTTAAAACGTTTTTATAATCTTAAACATTTATAACCCAAGCTTGACCCAGGCAAATAGGCGGTGTAATACTTTTGCGATTATTTTATTACAAAGTGATAATTCAATAAAATTATTATCAGATTTATGATCAGCGTCTAAAACTGGTCTGAATAACAAATAATAAATTTTTATATTTGTAAATTACTTTATAACCCTAGCTTAAACTAAGCAAATAGGCGGTTTAAACCCATTGTAATTTTTCAATCAAAATAGAATTATTTTTTAAATAACTAATATTAAAGGATTCTTACGAGGTTTGTGAAATTTATGATTTCAACTCGTTCAATCAACATTGATCTCAACTGTGCTTCGCACGTAATTCAATTAGCAGTTAAATCTTTTTTAGTCAGCACCGAAATAACTTTAGCAATCAAGGTAGCAAGACAGCTGCTAAGCTTAAAAAACCTATTTTATCAGCAATGTTAAAATCCCAAAATCTTCCAAAATCTACTTATGCATCAGGTGAGGTGGAAATGGACTTACACCTATATAGAAAGATTAATTAAATTGAGACCGTTTTTTGATCAACACAAAAATATTTTAAGTGAGCTGGAAATACCCCATGATATTTGGAATATTTCAAAAATTAGTCGAAACATTAGGCCCCGCAGCAATCTTAACATAAGAGATTCAGGCTCAAATTTTAGATGTTTGCAATTTTTTTACAAAATAATTATTTCTGCTAAGCAGTGTTAAAAACCCAATCAATTTCTTTTTTTTCCTGCATTTTATTGAACAAAGAGAATTCCAGCTTTTAGATAATGAATGACATGCTAAATTGTGGCCTGTTTCTAGATAAAAGATTCTGCTTTAAATTAAATAATAACAAATGCTAGAAGGCTAAAAGTTTCTGAATTTTTTTTCATCAAAATCCCTCTTTCTTCAAAGCAAAGATTTAGGTAACCACGAGGAAGAAATTATTTTGATTTTTCTGGAAAGATGACAGAAAAATTTTCACTATTGGAAAATGTTTTTAAGAAATATGTTATAAGCATGATGACCTAAAAGCCCGCCTGATATACGAGCAATTAGACATAGAAATTTTAAAATACGAAAATTTGCCGCGTTTTAAGGCGGATGAAAATATTAGACGCTGGTCGGTAGCCAACAAAGCTGAATTTCCGCTACTAGCTAACTTAGCTTTAACTGTTGTATCGGTCCCTTTGACCAAGGTCAGTGTGGAAAGATTATTCTCTTATTTAAACTTTATATTAGATCCCCAAAGCGGCTAAAGGATGATATTTTAAATGATATTCTTTGAGTTGGAATGAATTTTAAGCTAAATAAATGTTTACATTTTATATGGTTTGTATATTGAATGTGCAATGTTAAATATATCTTTTTTATCTCTTTAGTAAAAATAATTGGAACTTGAGTTCCGATATTTTGGAACTCGTCAGTACTTCCAAGAACTTAGTTCCAGATCTTTTAAAAATTATTTCAAGAACTCGGAACTTAGTACTAGCTTTTTTCAATAAGTTCCAATCCTTGCTATAGCTCGAAGTATTGTTGTGAATATCATATCAAAGGTAAAGATGAATTATAATTTCTGGCATAATTTAGCACACAGGCCATAATAAAATTGCCGTCCATATTCAAAAATAATTGGATCCGATATGTCAGCTGAATTTAAAGTTATCGCCCGGAAAATTTTAAGACGCGTTCAGAGTTTGTTTTTTCTATTAAAATACTTATGATTCTAAATTTTTAGTGTTTGCGTGAAAAACATTGTTTATAATATATTTCATTCCGCTCGTGGGGACAATTGCTCTAAATATATTTAAAAATAAATTTATTTCTAGATCCAAATAAACTATGGGTTATTTTTTGAAAACTTAAAACAAATGAACTTTTACACGTCCTTTTAAACTTTATGGGATGGGCCGCGGGTTTTATATTTGAAATTTAAAAATTAAAAGAGGCTAAGATTTTAAGATTTTTAAGATTTTTAAGTAATGGAACTAACATAGACCCTTATATCAGGGCTAAATTAACTCTAAAGTTTAATGAATAAGTTTTACATCACAATTATTTTTTAAAAATATTTTTCATGTATACTTTAAGGCACCTTTAAAATCATATTTTAAAGCACAAGTTCTTTTTTGCTTTTTTTAGGATCGCATAAATAAAACTAACCAAATCAGTCAAATTGTGAAACAATATCGGTTTTTGTGAATTTGAAGCGCTCTTAAACGTATTTTTCACCTCTCATTCAAATAGCATAAGAAATAATTTCAATGCCTAAGAAAAAATTATTTTGAGCTTGCCCATAAAAGCTGCAATCTTTTTAGGCCAACCCTCTAATTAATATATAGCCAAAAGAACTTATTTGTTCAGCGTTCTCGATTTGCAATTAGATAAATGACCCCAACGTTATTTTTTCTATATGCCCATTTAAAAATCAGGGTCACCGACATGACATAAGCCTCATACCCCAGCTCCGGTCCCTATTGC
>CM060245.1:6192235-6300208 GCA_030555515.1 Acutogordius australiensis
TAGGGTCGATAAAGGAAAAACCCCGAAAAATTAGGCAGTTTCCTAATTGGAGAACACTATTTTATACTTATAGGGCATAATTTGTAGGTGAGACTATGTCAAAAACTGACGTTTCAAACAAAATTATCAACGTTTTACCAAAATGCCGCAAGCAACGGCCCTAATATTTCAACTGTGGTGCGGTAATATGCGACGCAGGTATACAGATCGATACTTTCACTTCCGGCCCGTTAGGAGTTCCTCTTTCCGGTTAACTCTCATACGCATCATCGGTAGCCTATTCCTGCTCTGGCTGAGTACCATGGTCATGCTATGGACTTACCTGGGCAGCACATCTGTGCGTTTGCCCGACATTCCTAAAACCGAACAACAAAAGGGTGACGAAGTTGAGGGTAAAACATCTAGATATTACCCTAAAGGCTCATATTACAAGGATCGTACATCCGACGAATTTAACTATTGGGCGCGCGAATCTCAACAACAACCCAAACTAGGTAGATTAAAATGTTTTATAAAAAAGTTTTAGTCTAGAAACATTTCATCAGGCCTGGGAAAACAATGAGCCAAAAAACTTTGGCTCATTTTTTCCCCTAAAACATAAAAAAAGAAAGGGGGGCAAATATAAAGGGCCAAAATAAGAATTTAAAAAAACCCTTACTAAGAAAACGAGCAAAAAAAACCCACAAAAAGTGGCTCTTAAAAAGAGCCCCAAAAAACCCATTTTATGTTTTCTATAATAATTTTAAAAAATTTTGATGGGTGGGTTATTTTTTCTTAAAGCTCCTAGGAGTTTTTTTTTAAGAAAAGGGGCTTTTTTTTAACATGCCCCTTTTCTTTAAGCAAGAAAAGGGGCTTTTCTTTTGCCATGCCCACGAGTTTGTGGGCATTTGGAAAAAAAAACCCAATACTTTTTAAAAAAAAGCCCATTTAGTTTTTTTTCACAGCCCTGCATTTCATATGGAAAATTTTGGTGGTCATTTAACAAAAGCTCAGATGGAAAAAGAGAAAGGGTTTTGTGAATGCGCTAAACCTATGCAATTTTAGTTTAAAACCCTAAAATTTATGACTAATTGAAGTTGTATTTTGAATAAACATAATTAGTTTTTTGAAAAAATTATCCTATTAACAAAAAAGAGCGTTTTAAAAAAATACAAAAAAAATTAACTATGTCAAATTGCAAGTATTTGAGCAAAATTAAATTCTCATATTTTTATATAATGCATATTTAAAACGCAAACATTTGTAATTATTAAAATAAAAATATAGTCCAACTAGAAATTAAAAATATTGCAATTTCTTAAGCTCTACAAAATACTCATTTTTATCCGAATTTTATATGTAACTATAAAAGTCTAAAATTACCTTAGAAAATCGTATAAAAAGCGTATTTTTATAATTTCTTTTGTTTCCAAATTTTTAGGTACGTTAATTTTTTAATACATTAAAACCCTTAAATTTGAAGTAATGCCATATCGTATAGGAAATAAACATGTTATCCAACATTTCAGCTAATGCTTAGATAAAAATCCGTCTCATAGGGTTATCCCTGTCTCATATACAGGGTATTCCTTAATAAAACATTTTTTTTTCATAATAGCACATAGCTACAAGCGGAGCTGGGAATAAACACATTTTTGGGCAAAATTTATTTTTTTATTTTTGAAATTAAGAAAAAATTTAGGCCTTTATAAACAAGAATAAAATTTAAAAAGCTCTAGATTTCCTGGTTATGTTCTGTAGTTATTAATTGTCGATTTTTTTTAATGAGTCATAAAATTTTTGAAAAACAAAAGTATGAGTTTAGCCAAAAAATGGGCTTTTTTCCAGCTCTGGTCACAAGTTGCTGAGAAACTTGGGTAAAAAAGAGCCATAGTCCTAAACAAACATGGCCCCGGGCAAAGATGAAACTCAAAGAACACAATTCTTGTTGCCTTTTTAGATAAAAATCAAAATAAGGGCACCAAAAATCATATCGCTGGGCTTAAATAAAATTACTTCTGTATTCTAAAAAGTCATTTTTTTGAGGATTTATGACAATTTTTTCAATAGTTTAAACACAAAAATATATATTACCATAAATAAACAATTAATTAATCCATTACCGGATTTGACTGCAGAGGTTGTATTTTTCCTATTCAATATCTTTTCCTCAGATTGAAGGAAAGGTTTTACAAGGTCATGTATTATACCGTTTTTTTTAAATTTGTCTCACGGATATATAAAGAGACTTTTACATTGACCTGTTGACCCCGGATTACATCAGCATTGTAATTTATAAGTTTTAGAGAACTGAAAAAAACAAAATAACAAGCCTACAAATTTGTCAACGGCGTTAAATAATTTTGAAATTCATAAATAAACTGCAGAATCTTCACTTGGCAGGAAAGGTTTCTACGATTATACGGATAAGGAGTTGGAGGAAAAACTGGCCCGTTTGGACAAGCAATATTATGGATTACCAAGTACTTTAATTGTATAAGAGCTCCGATCCTTAATTTTATACATGGACGCAAATTAGAGATTTGTAAACTAAATACGAGAAATTAGGGATGTTAAAATGCATTAACAGCGTAAAAATTAAATAACGCAAGTCAACAATTTTTTTGAGAGTCCTGAGTTAACTAAAGAGATCAAACCTGCCATCTTAGGGGATAAAAAATCCGTTTACCATTTTTCCTAATCAAACTTAGTTAGTCAGTTTTAAACATTGAAAATTATAGAAAAAAAGGTCAAAAAAACAAAAAAGATTTAAAAACAGAAAAATTGAAATTTTATTTTTGCATATTCTCAATAGTAAAACTGTTATATTCAAACTTTATATAATATTTGCATTAAAAACCGATAATACATCGTGTCAAGCGAAATATGTTGTATTAAATGCCGATTTAAAAGTTTGATATATTAATAAAATTTATTTTTCATTATTTGTGATTACAAATATAAGTTACAAAGGATTTCTGTATGCAAAAAAGATTTTTAAATTTCTTTTTAGGGTATGTCTGGATCTGTCAATTTGGTCAAAAAAGGTCATTTTTCGTTAAAAACCGATCTAAGTAGATAAAGTCGCAGGAACCTAAGAAAAACGAAAAATATATATAAGATTAGGCCAACATGGAAACGCATTCTTTTAAGTTTTTATAAAATTCACGTTTCTGACATTTAAATATTTGTAGTCCTGTGTAAAGTAGCAAATCATACAAAAAATATTTGAAATCATATTTAATTTGAAGTTTCAGTTTATATTCAATAAGGGACCAGCACTTTTAAGATTTTAGTCTGAATGGAGATTCTGTAGAATAGACCAATATTATGACTAAGGTGTACGTTTATAATATAAATAAATTTTGAATTGGATTAATGGATATTTTATTTATTACGGCCATCAAGATTAAATTATGTAAAAAGCATAATTTAGATTAAATATTATTTTTTTTGTTTTTTATCAAAATTAAATTGACCGTGATCAATAAAATGCGCGTTATAAAGGGTTGTCTAATATTTAATGCCCTATGTTATTTTAGTTGTCGAGATCAGTGGAATTAACTATACTCGTTATATCCCAACCCAAGCAAATGCCTCTGATGAATATCTCGTGTTTTCCAGTAACGATCCCGTATTCAACCGCGCCCTACCCGACCGGTTTAAAGCTCGCAAAGTTTTTAAACTTTAAAATAAACCCTCTGCTTGGCTGAAATATAGGGGGGAAGGGGGGGGGGGGGGGGGGGCAGTACAGCGAATACAAAAAAGGTGGATTTAAGAAAAATCTAAAATAGTAATTAAATAAACATGTCAACAAATTTTTGAAAGTTTATTTAACTACAGGGATCAAACCTGCCATCTAAATAAATATCAAATCTATTTGTATTTTTTAATCAAACTTAGTTGGACGTTATAAACATTGAATTTTTTAAAAAAAAAGGTTAAAAAACAAAAAAGATTCAAAAACAAAAATAAATTTAAATTTTATTCTAGCATTTTTACAATAGTTAAACTGTTAAATTTAAACTTCAAATAATATTTTTAATAAAAACCGATAATATATCGTGTCGTTTTTAAGTTTGGACGCAAAATATTATATTCTCTAAATGCTGTAAGAGCTTGAAATATTAATAAAAATTTCTATTATTGATCAAAAATATAAGTTACAAGAGATTTTAATAAGCAAAATATTTTTAAATAATTTTTTTAGGGTATATTTAGATCTGTCAATATGGTCAAAAAACGAAAAACACATATGAGATTAGGCCATCATGAGGATGCATTCTTTTATGGTTTCATAATAACCTCGTTTCTGACATTAATATTTGTTGATATTTATAAATTAATTATCATTTTTATTATCAAGTAAATATTTGATTGCCAATGGTAAGTTATTTGGCAGAATAATCATTTATATGTGGAGACTTTACTTTTAAGACAAAAGTTCATTTAAACATACCCCTAAAATTCTCCACGCTTTCATTTAGAAAGCACTTCAAGATGTCTGTGCAGCCAATCCGCACCTAAATCTGGCTAAGAAGGAACCGGGCGTGGAGTTGCACTTCATGCAAAATTTCCAATTCGACTTCATCATAGTCCACGAACAGCTGAAAATCATGTGGTGCATGACTCCTAAGAGCGGAAGTACTCTCTGGCGCAAAATTCTGATTGCAAAACAGTTGGGGGGCCTGAACGATCCTTCCGACCTTACGAATATGCCAACTATATTTGCAAAAACGGCTAAAATGCTAAGTTTTATCTTATTAATTTAATTGAACAATCGATACTTAAGCTCTATTCTTAGAGTGTGGAGCAATGTGGAACTGCTGTGCGGCAACTTCCATCCAAAAGTTAATAGGGCTCTAAATCCATCCTCTTGTGACAATACCATATCCAAATAGAAATGACGCCGCATTTTCCTAACTATTACAGCAAAGAGACTACTAATTGGGCTAGATTTATTCGCCTGTTAAACAATGCCCTCCATCTCTTGAAAAGAACGGTACCCTCAAGGACACAGCTTTTTAGGCCTAATTAAATTAACTCAATTCTTTTATCTTATCTTCTTGAAAAGCAAAGAAAATAGTTTTATTGCTTCGAAAAAATTAGTTTTAAACTTTTAATGCAGAGATTTATTAAATGTCAATTTGTTTTATACACCTCAGTTTTTGGGTTGTAATTAGATTTCTGATTGGATTTACTTGAGTTCGTTGCCATAAAAATAGCCATTTTTACGAAGAAATCATTAACATGTTTTGTTGTTGTTGTTTATTGCCCCATTCGTTGGATGTTGATAGTAAGAAATCGAGTTTGAGGTCAGCTAGGGATAGATTGATCCAAAGACCTGTAGGAGAGATAGGAGGCCCGCGGTTGGGGCATATGAGCTAGTGTTATATGTCGTCAGTTGCTGATTTGCAGTTGTAGCAGATATTATTTAAGGGGTCCAGACGTGCTTTGAAATTAGAAAATGTTTTAAAACTTTAATATAATGGGTGGGGGATCTAAAACGCTTAAATAAATAACACAGGTCAACAATTTTTTGAGATTTATTAGTTAATTACAGAGATCAAATCTGCCATCTTAGAAAATATCAAATCCGTTTACCGTTTCCTGATCAAACTTAGTTAATCAGTCATAAACATTATAAATTTTAGAAAAAAAGGTTTAAAACCCAAAAAGATTCCAAAACAAAAATAAATTGAAATTTTATTTTTGCTACAATGTTAAACTGTTAAATTTAAACTTCAAATAATATTATATAAAAACCGATACTATATCGTGTCGTATTTAAGTTTGGAAGCGAAATAATTTGTATTATCTAAATGCCTAAGCTTGATATATCATTATTAAAATTTTTCCATTATTTGTGAATAAATTACGAGGGATTTTAATATAAGAAGATTTTTAAATATTTTCTATTTAGGATATATTTAGTTAGATCTGTCAATTTAATCAATAAAGGCCATTTTTCTAAGACGGATCTAGAGCCAAAGACGGAAGAAACTAAGAACGAAAAACATATATGAGATTAGGCAATTATGGGAATGTATTCTTTTGTGATTTCATAATAATCACGTTTATGATATAATAATTTGTTGACTTGTGTAATGTTTCGAAGCGAATACATGCGTTATTAAGCCGTTTAAGGATATCAATAGGGACCGACTTTGATGTTTTTAATAAATGAGCACGCTGTAATATTCCGTCTTCTGGGTCATTTCGAAGGACAATATGGTATTGGCAGAAAGACGCTCTTATACCCACTAACCAAGTGTTATGACGCCGCATAGCAATTTCAATCACACAAAACAAAACTATGCCTATATATTATTCCAGTATATCTGCCTGACCACCATTGTTAGAAAGCGTTTTAACGAGGTTTCAAATCAGAGTATCTCATTTTTTCTATTATACGAAAACAAAAACTAAGATTTATACATAAACATATATTTTTATGTACTTTTGCATTTTAATAACCTTATCCTCAAGTTATAACCATTTTTTTTTCAATTTGACATATTTTAGGCTGGTACCCCATACAAACTGCATTGAGAATGTTAAAGACCTACCCAAAATTTATGTTCACCCGGCATCCTTTTGATAGGTTGCATTCATCTTATACGGATAAAATCTTGGGATCAAATAATTTCGTAGTTAATTCCATCCACGAAGAAATAAAGGATCAGCTGAATAAACGAAAGAGACACGTCATCGGGGATCGAGAAGTCGCCCAAAACTATTCAAGTTAAAGTTTGTAGCTTTAATAGAACAGTTATGAAATTCAAACTCTTTGTTTGTATGTTTATTTATTTATTTTTCCCGTTTTATAATTTCTTTTTTAGATTTTACTGAAAGATCCGATCTATTGGCGGCACCTAAATGGTTAAGAGACGCATTATTTGTAGCTAATCAAACAAACAAAGATATTAGGGTAATAAAAAAAATTCTACTTTTTGTATAATAACATATTAAAAGGTATTCAGAATTTTAAACAAAAAAAAGTATAAACTTCATGCAGGAAAAACTTTAAACATATAATTATGAAAAAAAAATTAATTTTACCAAAAATACTCCATTTACCACAATTTATTAACAAATCGTGATACATTGTCGATTATTCGATGTAATTATAATGAGTTAATGCCCATCGCCAAAATGCCTCACAGCGTTTCACTGAATGACTTTGTTATATAAATAATTACAGCAGCGTCCTATTTCTCTTCCTTGGCCAAACACAAAACTTGAAAGTTTTGATTCTGCCAACGACACGGGAGAAGATATTTTCGATGAGCCTGATGAAAGTTTGGAAGATGAAAGACCCATAACTATGTCAGAATTTCTGACTTACATTACACAACACGAAACGTATGTATTCACATTCAATAATAATGAAATTACAAAAATAGGCCACCATGTTTCGAGCCATGTCTAGTTTCGTTTTAATTTTTATTAAAAATGATTATAAAAACGCTCGATTGATGTTAAGTGTATTTTTTTCACTATTTCGGACGGATTGATAGAAAGCGCGCATAATCTTTTTGATAACAAGATTGCATAGTTCTTAATTTAACGAAAAAAATAAGCCCATTTATAAGGTACAGCTATCATAACAATATATTCGCCTCTTGTTTAACATTCACATATTCTAAGGTTGGTGATAACACAACTATACATGTAAATGGATAAAATTATTTAGCATGATTCAAATAATCTTAACAAATTAGATCTAAAATTTATGAATAATATTGATTTCGCAAAAATTACGCGTTTTTCTAAAAAGGTTTGAGTGATGTTCATTAGCCATGATATAAGTATAAAAGCATTGGATTTTTACCAAACTAACATGATTTCTAATTTTCGTTATGTAATTTAATTTTTATTTGGCTATTAAGCTTAAAACTTTTATCGAGTGTGGCACAAATATTTTCGAAATTTACATTTGAAATTATATATTTTTATGACAAGCTGTAAGGCCAATTTTAATTACTCTACATGATCCACACGCATGATAAACATACGCCCACAAGGAGGTATACGTGATGCGCTAGCAAAAATGCAAACCTCACATTTAACTAATTTTACAGCTATCTATTCCGTTTAGATTTGATATATAATGTTTTGAGGTTAAGGTAGAGTTAAGGAATATTGTTAGGCTAAAGATATTTTAAAATTAGGGTTAGATTTTAATTAGTTTATGTTAAGATTTAGTTTAGTATCAATTCAAATAGTATAGTAAGTGTTATATTTAAGATGAATTAATCATACATGCATGTTTAAAGACAAAGCAATTGTGAAAATGTGGTGCGCTACCCCCTCCTTTTGTAAATCATTCATGTGAAACGTTTTAATATGCAATGAAACTTAAATCTTTATGACAATACACCCCTTCTCATTATCCCCTAAAAATTCGTTACTTCCTTTATAATTTTCCTACTTTCCACCTTTGATGAATTCTAGGGTCGCTACTGCCCGCTGTCGTATTATATTTTTAAAATATGGTAAATTTTTAACCTGTGATCAAATTTTATTCTATGAAAAAACTTATTGCAAAAAAACATGGCAATTGTAAATAAAATCGGTAAAAGTAGTTATAAATTAAAAATTTCTTACATGGAGCACGTATAAATTGAGTTTTTATTTTAGAATTTTATAAATTTATTTTTTTTTAAATTAATTTAAAAATTTTTTTTTTAAGAAAAAGCATTTTATGTGCATAATTTGGCAACTTTTTAAAAATTTGCGTTTTATTACAAAATAAATTTTTTGTAATAAATTTCACGAAAATAAAAACTCTGCACGTGCCCAAATTTTAAGAATTATTCTTCGAATGCCTTAAAACACGCCTAAAGTTATTTTGTTACATTCACTAGATTTTTCCCTGGCACCTCTATGAACGAGCATTGGCAACCAATGTATAACATATGCAAACCATGTGTAATTTCATACGACTTCATTGGTCAACTAGAGAAAATGGATGAAGAAGGCCGTGTCCTGTTTGATCTCCTAGGTAAACTCACAAATTATGTTCCCTAAGAGGCCACGTGGTAAAATAAACCTTTATATTCAGTTTTAAATATGGCCACGCGCAATTTCGTTAAAAAAAATTGACCTTTGTGATCTCAGAGGCGTTTTTAAAAAAACTACTAAAAAATTATTTCTAATTTTGTTTAGTGGAAAATGCCAAAGCCTTAAGGGGTACGGAGGCCTCAAAAAAGAAGAGGCAGTAACGACGTGGTTTTTTAGCAAGTACTACTAATCCTGCATGCAAGAATGAAATATATCAAAGCGGATACTTTAATTTATCATATCGGCATAACTTTTCCTCTTTTACGCACAGAATTATCTGTTCTTCTTAGAAATTACTGGTGTATTTAATGATTCCAATTCCAGTTTATTTGTAGGCTAGCTTGGGGATCAAACAGCAAATTTTTTTACCTCCTTACCAAAAAAGAAAATTTTGTTTAGTGAAATTTTTATAATCCTAGCAATATTTAGTAAATGTTATAATGTATGAAAAGGAGCATTAAGTTGTCAGCAGGTTTTGGGGGAAATTTTCAATAAAAATTAAGTCTTATCTACCAATATCACCAAATTTTTTTTGACCAATTGCGTTAATGTTTAAAAAATTCCTTAAATTTAGCCTTAAAATTATTGTTATATTAAGGACCAGTGGGGCTATAAATGGTAAAAATGTCTGTCAAAAAACTACAATTGTAAAAGCTATAGGTGATGTATTTAATATATCCCTTTTTCTTTAAATGTAAAACAATGGGATTTTCAATTATTTAAAGGCATATTTTAACGCTTTCTAATAATGGTGTGTCAAGGCAACGATGCAAAATGCATTTAAATAGCCATTAGCCATGTAATCTTATGCTCATTTTTTTTAGAAATTAATATTGTATCCATAGGTGTATTAAAACTCTTTAAATTTATAAAACCTAATTATAGGTTACAACCAAACTATGGTTTTCCCGGGCGGGCAACCTAATCACTCCTATAAAAAAGCGAATATGACAAAACCTATCTTTTCTCATCTTGATCGAGCCTTGTACGACAAGTTGAGAAACGACATATACGGCCTTGACTTTGCCATGTTTAATTACACCGACCAAGGGTACACTCCTGCATCCGTAAGTAGCCAAGCCCACCACGAAACAAGTGAAAAGATGGAATTAAGTGCTGAAACGCTGCATGAACTTAACATTAGCCGTCGTGGGCCTTCTCGGAATAACGCTGTGGCCTCTAACCGAGACATAATAACGGATAGGACGGGTGTTCGAAATGCCCTAGAGGAATCAGATGAGAATATCGATGATCTTGTATCCCGCGAAAAAGAAATGGAAATCTTGATGAATGAGGCTGTTTTGAAAAATGAGGCGGATGAAGAGGCGGAAAATGAGCCGGAAGCAATTGACGATGTCAATATAACACATCCTGAACATTGGAGTGAAAAAAACACCATTTCTCATAATTTAAATGATCAAGATAGGAAAATGCTTAACCCACTTACCTATCATTTTGCGAGTTCCAGTAAAAATAATAATAATAATAATAATCAAACGCCAATTGGAGTTAGGTATATTAAAAATCTTATAGCAGATAAAAATACCAGTATTAATTATAATAATATAAATAAGAATAATAAAACGGGTGCTTACATAACTAATATCGACAAATTACATCTCCCATTCAATAAATCGTCAAATAATTACACTTTGAGCTTCTTAAATTTTGAAAAGGCTTATAAAAATGACAGCCAAGCTCTTAAAACTCACGAAATCCAAGAGTTGATTAATGTTGCAAAGAAGGCTACTGGTCTGCGTAATTCAAATAGCTATAAAAATTTTCTGTATGAATATGATTTAGAAGATAGTTAATTCCTTTGTTAAATAAGGCTGTGCATTCAAAGTTCATTAAAATTTTACTTAAAACGCAATTCTGCAAAAAAAATGTTATTTTAAATATAAGCACTTGCAAATACTTTTTCTAAAATTTAATTTTTTAAGTTTTTAACACAATAAAAAAATTTTTTATGAAAGTTTTATATGCATGTATGAACGTTGAATGCGGCCTTGTTTGACTTGGTGCTTCATAAAAATTTAATGAATATACCTTATCATAATATAAATTTTATATACATTCAGTAAAATAATGTTATTAAATATAAGTTGCCTCGTTTTTTACTTGTAATCAGATTGCCTCTACCCTTGACTACGGCTAATACTCTTTTCAAAATTGTAAATAATTATATTTAAAATAAAAAACAATTTAACGGCCAAGATCAAAGAATGAGAATTAATGTGTTTGTGTTTTGGTCGAGGATATGCCCAACAAAATTTTTTGAAAAAACAAATTATTTTTAAAATTTTAAATACACTAGCCACTTCAATGTTATTCAAATGCATGCAAATTTTTTTCGGCAAAACTTTTTTTTCTACTAGCCGCAGCCCTTTTTAAATAAATTTTAATAAGCATAGCATACCTTGGAATTGATTTAATAACATTTTACATTACTATGGCAAAAATTACGTTTTTTAATTAGTGAATTTTTGTATCACCCTCAAAAACTCAACGCCGACTGTCATAAATGTTTCATAAACTAAAGCAATTTTTAATAATGTCTCTAATTTTTATTTCAGATTAGTGTGATTTAATAACAAATTTTGACATATTAACTAATTAATTAAAATCAACTGATGATTATTTAATTATACTAAAAAAGGTTAAAAGGTGCACGTATATCACAGGTCAACAATTTTTTGAGAGTTATGAGTTAACTACAAAGATCAAACTTGCCACCTTAGGGAATATCAAATCCGTTTTACCGTATTTTCTTAATCAAACTTAGTTAGTCAATTATAAACAATGAAAATGTTAAAAAAAAGGTCCAAATAAGATTCAAAAACAAAAATAAATTAAAATTTTATTTTTACTTATAACCAATAGTTAAACTGTTAAATTTAAAGTTCAAATAATATTTTTATTAAAAACCGATAATATGTCTTGTGGTATTTAAGTTTGGACGCGAAATATATTGTATCTAATATGCCGATGTAAGATCTTGATATATTAATAAAATTTATGATTCGTTATTTGTGATTAAAAATATGAGTTACTAGGGATTTAAATATGCAAAAATAATTTTTAAATTTTTTCTTTTAGGGTATATTTAGATTTGTCAATATGGTCAAAAAAGGCCATTTTTCGTTATAGACGGATCTAAAGAGCCAAAGACGGAAGAAACTAAGAAAAAATATATATGAGATTAGGCCATCACGTGGGTGAATTCTTTTATGTTTTCATAATAATCTCGTTTTTGACATAAATATTTGTTGACAAGCCCTCCACTATCCTCCTTTTTGAACTTTATTGTTTAAAGACATAAATTTTGTTCTTAAATCAAAAAAAAAGAATTTATAAAAAGAAAATATAAAACAATATCCAAAATAAAATGTGTATTTATTTAATAGAAGAGATTGGCGGGAAAAATAACATTAATTTATGTAATTTTAATTTATTTATTTTGGAGTGAAGGATTGTAAGAAAATGTAATTGTAATAATCTAGTATGTGTAAAATTAATTTTGTTGGTGAGAAATTAAATATATCGGGTAAAAACTATGTGAAATGAGGCCATCGAACATGTTTAGTAATAATAAAATGCTGTTAAGAAAATTAATCATGATAAAAAATAAGCTGAGAAATATTAATGTCATGGTGACAACAAAAAAAAACGAGCAAAAATTGATAAAATATTTTTTACATTTTTATCGAATAAGATGCCACGCACAAAATCATAAATCAAGGGTCAAAAATCAAATTCAAGTCAATTTTATGATTATTTATATTGTCAAGCTTACAATAATTAAGACAAATTATATGGTATCGTAATTCAATTGCTACGCCTTTAACTTACAAACATTTGTACCTAGAAATTAGCAGAAAAAATAATTTACAGGTATGTAGTTCCAGAAAATGGCAATTAAATCGTTATATAAAATTTCAAATTTATTATTTAACCCTAATCCGTTCAGAAAAACAAAAAAAAATCTGTAATTACCCTAAATTGCAATGTTAATTATATTTATAATGCCATAAACATGTATTCTTTTAATTTTGCTTGTCCTCTTTTTCAATATTTATAGATATGTTAAAAATTTTATTTATAATTCTTCAATATTATGAATAAGACAGAATTATCCTGAATTAGTTAACTCATTTCCCCTTTTTGAAGCTCATAGTTTTTTTATTCTACCAGAAATTTTAAGTTAAAGTCTAAGTTTTTACATCTAAAATCTTTATTATATGATTTTTAATATTTTTTAACACTTACGGAGCATATTGAGTTTGGACGACCTTACACATCCTTTATGGCAGCTATTATTTCTGGTCATGTTTTAGCTGTTCTTTACATTACGTATATATAAATTCATAAGGGGTTAGGATTTAATTTAATAAAGTCTAAGGGTAGTATCAAAAGGTTAATATATTTAAGTTACGATTCATTTGAAATAGACTTTAGAATTTTACATAATTCTATTTTTCTTTTATTTTTTTTTTATTTTCTGTTTTGATCAAATAATTCGTTGTCTGGTCTTAATTAACTTGAAAGTAGATAGTTAGTGATTTTAACGATAAAACCTTTTCAGACAATTCAATTATGATGAAAACATTTTCGAAACTTAATACCTTTATAAGGTTATGCTTTGGATTATCAAAAAGAATGGGAGGCATTAGGAAAAAAACTATTTTTGGGATCGCAACGCCAAAAAATTTTCTACACATGTAAATATATGTAAAAATGCTTTTTTTTTGTATAATGTAATTATATTAGCATGACACTAAGTAGATATTTTTAAAGCCTTCAAAAAAATTTTAGGAATTGAACTAAAAGATGATTATATCCAATTTATGAAAGAATATGAAAAATTAGGTCATATGAAACAGAGCGGTATAAACAATCCTAATCTTCCTATACTCTACTTACCTCATCATCCCATAATAAAATATACCAGCCTAACAACAAATTTCGAGTCGTATTTAATGGATCAGCAAAGTCAACATCAGGAATATCTCTCAATGATGCGTTGATCTTAGGACCGGTAGTGCAACAGGATTTATTGTCAATCATCATACGTTTTTGCAAGCATAAATACGCGATTACGGGTGACATAGAAAATGTACAGACAAATTGTAATTGATCCACTACAATCCCAGCTTCAAAGAATTTTATGGAAGGAAATAATTTTGAAAGCATAAAACTTTTGAATTGACCACACTTACCTATGGGACCGCTTCGGCTTCATACCTAGCCACAAGAGTTCTTCAACAGTTAGCCGTTGACGAAGCTGACATTTCCCTTAGGGTCTAAAATAGTAAAGCAAGACTTCTATGTTGATGATTTGCTCACAGGAGCGTCGAATTGTGAAAAAGCTCGCAATATAATACAGGAAACTAAATCACTTCTGCAAAAGGGCGGATTTAATTTACGAAAATGGATGTCCAACGATCCAACACTATTTTATGGTTTGCAATCAGGCATAGAGGACCGGTATGTGATAAATTTGGACATCAAAAATAATACAAAAACGTTAGGGTTACTGTGGAATCCTAGTGATGATACATTGCAATTTTTGGTAACCGATGATAATGATAATGAGTTCACCAAGCGAAACATACTTGCAAAAATAGCGCATATATTTGATCCTCTTGGTCTCATTGGGCCAATAATTACAGTTGCAAAATTGGTTATGCAGCAATTTTGGAAATTAAAGCTTTCTTGGGATGACCCCATACCTCTAGATGAGCAGTCAAAATGGATAAAGTACAAAGCGCAATATGATGTAATCAATAGACTTCGAATCCCAAGATTAATATTGATTTTGAATGCAGACATAGAAATTCACGCGTTCTGTGACGCCAGTAAGATGGCCTATGGGGCGTGCATCTACGCTAGAAATTTTATAAATCTTGAAATTTGTAAAAATTTAAAAAAATCTAAAATTAGAATGCTCTTTTAGGGCGTCCATATAACACAGGTCAACAACTTCTTGAGAGTTTGGGTTAACTACAGAAATCGAACTTGCCATCGTTTACCGTTTTACCTAATCCTTAGTTAGTCAGGTATGTACATTGAAAATGTTAGTCAAAAAACCAAAAAGGATTTGTTAAATTCAAACTTCGAATAATATTTTCAATAAAAACCGATAATATATCGTGTCGTATTTAAGCTTGGACGCGAAATATTTTTTATTATCTAAATGCCGATTTAAGATAATAAAATTTATTTTCCATTATTTGTGATTAAAAATATAAATTACAAGTAATTTTAATATGGTAAAATTCTAAATTTTTTTTTTACGGTATATTTAATCTGTCAATTTGAAACCTTCGTTATAGACGGATTTAAGGACCTAAGACGGAAGAAACTAACAAAAACGAAAAATACATATGAGCAGGCCATCATGGGGATGCATTCTTTTATGTTATCATAAAATTCACGTTTCGGACATGAATATTTGTTGCCCTGTGTAATAGTTTGTTGGCCGTGTGTATAATTAATTTTAAAATCATTAAATGACCATGAAATATAACAATTTTTTACCTTGGTAATTTATTACAACATTTACCAATACAGAAATCAATTCGCGGTGATTACACAGGTCGTCAAAAAATTTATGCGCAAAAAAAGAACATAACGCGAATGAAAATGATGCCCATGGTCTCATACATATCCTCTTCAACTATTTTCTATAAGAAAAAAAAATTTAAAATTTAAATATTAGAAGAGAATGCAAGAATTTTTTTTATATTAATCACTTGCAGTCATTTATCTTAAAAAATGAGAAAATTAAAGCTGTTTTATCAACTATTAGGTTATTCACAGTATCAGTCACCCAAATTTAACAAGAGCACGATAAATTATCGGTAACTAAAAATATTATTTAAAGTTTAAAAATAGCAGTCTGGTGGCATTTAATATAATGGATTTTTTTTATTATTGTTTACAAAATTTTTTTATCTTATTTTTATAGCTGGCTAATAAATTTTGATTAAACAGTAAACGGATTTATTAATTCTTTAAATGGCAGGTGCTGTCATTGAAGCTAACAAATCTCTAAACTTTGTTGACCCCTGTGACAAATAATTTTTCAATATACCCCTTAAGCTGGTTTTCCCTCATTCTATGGATTAATTAGTAATATATACAGACCAAGAAAAATATTTAAAAATAAAAAAACATGGATTCATTATTAAACATATCTCGAATGTCGATTAGCCACCATAACGACGTAGGGATAGATGCAATATTTAGATAGGTGCATAGTTTCAACGATAGCATCCCATATGGTCACACACGTGAATAGGCTTGTGAGGCTGTGGCGACTCGGCGAATACATGAGTGTAAGGGGGACAGTTATCAACAGGGTTGCAACATTTAGGTAAATGGAAAGTACGACAAACGCTCTACGCTTTTTGACAAATTCCCGAACATGACGGATGTCGTCTAACATAGTTCGCGGGCTAGCTTGAGCACCACTTGCAACCGACGTAGGGGAAACTGAGTTTTGGTTTGACATGCTTGTTTTGCAGGGTGCCTTCAATGACACCCCCATCATATATATTTCGGAGAATTTTTGTATATCAAGTCGGGATAGGCGGACCCAAGAGAGTGTATTCATTAGGGTAATGAGAAATGTAGGAGAGAGGTAAAATGCCGATACGTAGAGGGGATGGTAAATTCTGAGAAAGCGGGTCCATTGGGCGCTCTTAACCACGACATACAAGTTTTTGTAATCGACGTTGTCAGGTTCGCAATGCAAATAAGGACGAGGAAGATGTCCTATCATTTTTGGATCGGCCCGCCTCCTTTCGTAAGCCAATTGTACGGGCACTGAAAGGAACCCCGAAATTATGCAATAGGCCACGATATATATGTTGACTTGTCTCGTAGTTAAGTGTGGCGTGAATTGGTTCCTGTAAAATACCGGATATAGAACGCCGACGAATGCATCGAGGCAAATTAGCAAAAGAACAAAGGCTAGTGCTTGGTTGCCTGTTAACATGGCCCAGGTTTTAAGCCTTTGTTGCCATATAACCCCAAGAGTTGTGCACTTGATACAAGGGTTCGCCGTGTATTTTAGATAGATGACGCTACCCATATTACATAGGAGGACAAATAGGCACAGGGCACATAGCCAACTCAGGTATGTTAACACGGTGTCGCCGTAAGTTTTTCGAAAATTCTTGGCCCTCTTGTGATTAGCCGTGAGAAGTGTGAGGAGATAGACCACGCCTACGATTCCAATTATGGTCATTATTAGGCGAGCAATCACGAAAGCACGATTTGACAACCATCCTAAGGGTATTATACCGTTTTCCAATTGCTCGCCGCTAACAAAAAATGAATCATTTTGAGCGACAGAAAAGTTATTTGCAAACCGGTGCAACACTTTAATCAAATTTTTAGTCATTTTTCCTTAGTATCGCTATATAGCTACTAGGAACTAAGTTAAGAAGATCTTGTTATATATATTAATATATGTCTCAACGCATCCTTTTAACAGAACCAAGGTTATCTACATTTAGAATGTGCCAAACATAATATTTTCTTGCCATGAAAAACCATTTAAGTCACCCTATATTTACATGGCCTCATTTATAAGCTCTAGCCCTACAATTGGAATCGTACATGTTTTTGGCTCAAAGACCAATGGAAAATCAATTAACTTAACAATAATTAAAAATGCGATGGAAAACATTTATTGGTTAATTTGGTTACCAATATTTTTGAAGGACTAATTTTAGGTGAAATGGCTCACGATATTAAAATATTCTAAGTATTATAATTTAAGGCCGGTCCATTAGATTTCTGGCCTAATCGCATAAAATGACTGACTATTAGTAAACACAGAACGTATAACATAAAGAAAAAACGTCTATAGATCGTTTAAGTTTTGACTCTAAAGCTTTTTTGACTAAGGGGACTTGTGATTTTATATTTTCTTAAAACTTTAAAAATTTTGCAAAATATTATTTTGAAATAAAACGCAAATTTTTATAAGTCAATTTTAATCCTTATCCTTTTAAAAAAAATTAAAAAAATTTAAAAAAAAATAAAAATTTTAAAATTTTTAGTATTTTTAAAATTTTACGAAAATCAAAATTCACTTTTGCTCGTGGCCTAATAAAATGTTAAAAATGGGAATGTATTACCTAGTTTTGTAAATTATGTGCTTAATTAGCAATTTGCAAAAATTTTTGTCAATAATTTCAGTTAAGTAATTCACTAGAAAAACATGATAGTTATCCCAAAAGTGGAACGACCTTGAGCGCAAGAGAACTTTGTTATATGCTAAAATTTTATTTAGGGTCAAGCTTATTTAGTAATTTAATGGGTGACATCCAGCAATTGACAATGCCGCCACTTTCTGAAAATGTGCCTAAGACCTTAAACCAGGCCACCGGTAAGTGTTAATTACATTCTTAAGGGCCTGATGTTAAGTTAAAATCTAAGCTAGAAAAAAAAACCTTTTTTGGGTCAATTTTATTTTTCCAAAATATAGGGGTTTAGGTTTAATCAAGAAATATTTATAAAATTTATCTTTGCCTAAATTTCTTATATCTAATTACAGTTGACTTTTTTAATATGTCATAAAATTCTTAAAAAAAATTTGAGTTAAGCCAAAGAATGGGTTTTATTCCAGCACTGGTTCACCTTAACACTTTAACGGGCAAGCCGTTCTAATGGGTTACAAGGTCCCTAGGGAAATTTATTAACATTATTTATTATTCTCCTATTTCTGGCTTAAATCATCCAAGTTTATTAGAAACTCTAAATTTATTTTATTTAAACATTTTATGTTAGGACCGTCTAATACTCATGGACGTTTCCAAGCAGGTGGCGTCTATACTTAGTTAGCTCAAAAATTTCAATGATTACATTGGACAACAAAAAAAAACAACATAAACGGTTTTTCGAGGGTTTTGTAGAGAATTTTCTTGCGATAACGATCCGGTTTAGTTTTTGCAATGCCTGCATACCGCGTCCAAAGTTCGGAAAAAAATGTAAAAAATTTTTTTAACTATCAATTTCCAAAAATTTATTATCATCTAGATTCAAAATCTAAAAAAGGTTATTACCCAAAATTATATGCAAATTATTTTTAATCTATTTAGGATCAAAAAACGGATTTTATGACGAAAACCACTAATTTTATGAAAATGAAAAAATAAAAAAAATTAAATATATTTTTAAAAAAATAATATCCTTAAGTTGATAATGAATGTTTCCGTTATTTAAATTTTTTAAACTTTAATGAACTACCCAGGTTTTATGATATAAAAGCCCAAAATACCCCCAAATTTGAAAAATTTTAAGTTTGACACCGACTAAAAACCTGAGGCATTGGCTAAAATTCTGATTTTATATTTGTGATCAGCGCCAAAAACTTGACCAAAAATTATAGTTGCCATAAATGAATGCTTAGGGTCGTCCATATTTTGTTGCCCAGTGATATCCTTAAAATATGGCCCCGAGTATTGCTGATATTTCTCTTATAGACGGTCCGATTACAAAAATATATAATATTATACTAAAGTATTTGATAAAAAGTCAATTAGATATCTCGAAAAAATCGTAAAAATTTTCTAATTTTGAAACCTTTTTTTAGTAAGAATTTTTTTAGAGGTCAGGTCTTTATACTTAAAACTAAAATAATATCCAATTGCAAAATACACCTAATAATACTCATCAAGAATGTTTTTTAAATTGCCAGCTAAGATGGGCATCTTACTATGTAGTTGGGTATTTTTATTTAAATCATAATTTTTTCGGACAAAAACCTTTATGTGTTTTGGATATATAATTTGCACATAAGGCAGTGGCTAGTTAAAAATATATTTAATATGATAAAAAATTGTAACGTAATTGATTAGCAACATAATTTATAAGATGTATTTTTCTCAATTTTTAAATTGGTATTAGCCATAGTTTATTATAAAATATGTAACCATATTTAGATAATGAAACACTTTAAATTTTTTCAATAGCAGAAATTTGCGAGCACAAGTGAACATCAGTTTGGCAAATGGCTTTTTAGAGAAATACAATCTATTGAGAATAGTTAACATCTATTATATTATGACTAAAATTCAAATAACTATATAAAATCTTCAATATTCTGTACAAACAGGGATTTAAAAATTATTAAAAGAATAAAAACTAGAAAAACTACTATTTTTGTAAATTTTAAACTTTATATGTTGCGTCTAAAGTTTAAAAAATAATTTGCAAAGTTTTGTCAAATTAACATCAAGTTATTAATTTAATTATTGTCAAACTACTTTTGTAAGACATTTAGAATTTATTAAAATTGGCAAACGATCGGCATTGAGTTTCAATGGGATGAAAAAGCAAATTTTTTGCAAGTTACCAGAATTATGAATAAATTTACGAAAACAAAAAAAAACCAACCTAATCTTTAAGTGTGCGTCAAAAATAATTACAATGTCAAAAATTAATAGGCTTGAAAAATATCTAAATGCAATTGTAAAATAATCAACTAGTAACAACGTAGGTCAACAAAAATCAATGTGTGAAAAAAGAATATAACTATAGGAGGAAGTAACCACGATAGCCGGGTTTAGAAAATTCGTTTTGCTTCGTTCTTCTTAGGTATAATAAAATGGCTGAATTTAATCAAAATGCTAATTTTGCGACTTTGAGACATTTAAATAAGGTTAAACCAGCAAAAAATAACACTTGAATATATATTTTTAGCTCAATATATTAGTTTATTTTTCAACGATCTCAAAAAACACCTAAAGTTTTCTAAAAAGATTTAAATGCGAAAAAGAGCATCCGTTAAATTTCTGCATTCGGTAAAATACGGCAAATGGATTCGTTATTTAATTTGATAAAAGTTTATCTTGCTAGAAAAACAATAATTGTCCTATACGGACTCATCTAACTTAGTTGATTAAATTACAAAAAAATTTCAAAGGAATAAGTTATTTTGAATTATAAAAAAATAAGGTCAATCAAATTTTTAAATTTACCGCGAATGCTATGGTGTAACTTTTTATAAATCAGTAAAAAATATTTTTAATGAATTTTAAATTTATTTGACAAAAAGTAACAAAGAATCAGAAAAACTAAAAATTTTTATTTCTCTATATCGTTGTAAAAGCTTGATATAATAATAATATTTATTTCTCATTATTTTTATAAATACATGTTACAAGGAATTTTATATGCAAAAAAGATTTTTAGATTTTTTTTAGCATATATTTAGAACTCTCACTTTGGTCAAAAAAGGCCATCTTTTGTTATAGACGGTTCTGAGGAGTCAAAGACGAATAAAAAAACTTATATGAGATTAGGCCATGGGGATGCGATGTTTTAAAAAATTCAAGTTTATAACATTGATTTTTGTTGATTGCGCTTGGTCTAGTTTAATTCTATGTTCAAAACAACTTTTCTCCTTTCACAAGTAGGCGAGTTGAGCACGATTAAGCATAAAAATTATATTATCATATAAAAGGCTGCTCAAAAACATTTAAATATGCATAATGGAGGCAAATATTTTTTGTTAGGTAAAACCATAATGAATTAAATACTTAAAATCAACAATACACATTTTTTAGCTTTAAATGTAATTTTTAATTATAACTATCAGTGACTTATTGTGCAAAGTCAAGTGGAGAGGCCAGAATTATAAATCAAATAATTTTCCTAATATAGATTGCTAAATTAAATCAGCATAGTAATTTTTTGATTAAATTTAGACGATGGAATTACGTCAGCTATATTAAGTGAATAAATATAAGCTGTTGAAAAAGTTTTAATTATACAAAAATAAAAACTGGTTTTCTTGTTAAAACTGGAGCCACACTAAAGGCATTGTCAAGGTATTAAACAAAAAGGAAAATATGAAGTACGTGGCAAAATATTCAAGGTCAAATGGTGACACTAAATATGTACGAAAATAATTTAATTGGTCAACCAATCAAAAATTAACTAGAATGCTTAATAATAAAGATAACCCTAAATTATTTCAACGTTATTGTTGCGATTATTTCACTTTAACATTAAGCTAATTACATTATATCAATTTATATTCACCCTAACACTAAGCCTACCTCACCCTAACCTTAAGACTAACTTACCTAACCCTAATTAAACCTCACCAAATAAGCAAACTTCTTACTAAGCTAATATTAATCAAAATTTTACCTCAACCAAATGTTAAACTAACCCTAATCCAACTTTTCCATAACCTAACCCCAAACTAAACTATGTCACAATATAAGCATATATTATGGATTTTCGTTATTTTGTGCCATTTCGTGCAACTTTGGGTCCGCCCAACATGATGCCAGATAGGTCAAATTTTTATTGCATTTTTAGAATTATTAAATAAAAAAGTAAACACAAGGTTTTTACTTATCCCCTCTCCCGGCACGCAAATAACTGACCTTGATAATTAATGTCTAGTATAAAACACAACCAGATGATTGGTAAGTTCGTGTTTTAAATGGTGTTTTTATGTTTGTTAACTTCGTACTATAATAAATTGAACGCCTTTTGCCATTTTTAGTTGAAAATTAAAAATATCTACATAAAAATAGTTTTTAATTTTTTTTATATTTAATATTTTGTTCAATGTTTTTGATATCTTACATAGTTTAATTGGTAAACATAAAATAATTATAGATCTGGGAATGCCTGTTACTATATTTTTTAGCTTTTTTTATTGTCAGGTTGTAATCATTTTTAGGCTAATGTAAAATTGTAAGATGCTTATAAAAAAACATTTTAACTTTTTTATCATTAATTAAAATATTATTGCATAGCTCTATGTGGTACTCAGATAATTCCTCTTATAAAAACGTCATTTTGTACAGTTTTTGTTCGTTAAATTTTGTGTCTTTTTTGGTTTAAAAACTGTCACTCTTTAAAATTTTGAAATTATATACCATCATTATTTATATGAAATATGTGAACTAATTAATTTAGTTTAGAATAAGATTGCTGTATTATAAAAATTTATTTTATTCACCATTTTGCTTTTTTGAGCAGAGACACTCTTTTTGCCCTCTATTTATTTGTACTAAATTGTTATTACTTGACTTACTTAATATTTTATTTAGACGTTTAAGAACCATATGGAAATAACTTAAAAGAATTTATCCTTTTACCTTATGGCGGTAAGCGCGGGTTTTAATTTTTTTCAATAATATAAAACATAACTTATTTTCACATCAATCTAGCCTGCCAAGCAATTGTCGAACGGAAACGACCCTAATAAAAACGAAAATGAAAACTCTGAAACTTCGAATATAGAATATGATTTGCTTGAAACGTTGAACCCGTCTAGTTCAAACATCAGTGATGTTGAACAAGATGATCCTGCTAATGTTACTGCCGGATCCCAAGGAGATTTAAGCCAATTTTCAGAAATATTTAATGATGACAATCAATCTAATGAAGAGGAAGATGGGGAAGAATTATTTGGGGACAACTTAGAACAGTATCCTCATTCCCTTAATATATTAAAATTAAAACTCTTAACAGTCAAATAATTCTAAAAATAAATATTTTGTTTATTATGTTTAAAGCTGGGTAAACTATACCAAAAATAGTTTTTTTTTACACAGACAGTCATTTTTATGCATTTTTTTTTGTAGATTTGAATTCTCCTAACATAACCTAAAAAAATAAATTGAAAATTTTTATAATTTGCAAATGTCTTGTTTTCTTTTTTATAATCCTGAGTATCTAGGTTTTAGAGTTAGGTTGTAGAATATTTGCTTTGCTATACTAAAAATTTGTATTTAAAGGGAATACCGGGCCATCCCAGAACTTGATTATTATGAAATTGATGAAGCAGCAGAGTTAGAAGGAGGAGAACTTATGTCACCCTCAACTCGATTTTCAGCAGAAAGAGCAATTAGGAAGAGGGAGAGAGATGAAGCAATTGCTCGAGGAGAAATGAGGCAGGGCTTGTTTTATGGTAGGTTTAGAGAAAATTTTGATATGGATATAATGAAGACAAAATTAATATGAGGATTATTTCCCAATGTAATTTCATAAAAAAAATTCGTTTTTTTTAATTTATTTCTTAATGTGTTTTTTCTTAATTTTAAATAATCAAATATATTTTAAACAATTCAATTTTTTTTATTAAACCAAATCCTAAAGTTCTGGTTGTAAATTATTAAAATGAATGCATATTTAACTTTTCTCAAACTCTCTGCAACATCTTTTTTAATTATAATTTGCATTTGTTAAATTTACTGTTGTACTAACTTTCATTGTAATGTTCCATTTATGTATTGCACTTTTCCCTTATAAAATATAGGTATTTATATATACAAATACATTTAGGCTATAAGCTTACGCTCTCACTTTAGGCAAATTATTTTGGGCCTACTGTTTTAGCAGGTTGCCAATTTTAAAGTGATTTCACACCTATAACATTTTCTTAAGTAACAAACCATCTTTGCATAGATTTAAGCCAAAACTTTATTACAAAGTGTTTGCCACTTATATCTCAGTCAAAATAATCTAATACACCTATTGATTCTATAGCAAAAAACGGAAGATATTATTTGAAACATAATTTAAATTTTTATATTTTGACACATATATTTACTAGGAATCTCAAAGTAATGCTTTATTTAATAATAATAAGTTAAATTATATTTACTATACCGTTATGCGTTTCTATAATCTTGCATACTTCAGTTATATTTTTGCAATTTATATTTATATATGGTATCCCTTAAAGGAGACTCCAAAAATCGGCCATTATAACTTCAAGATGAATTTTGTTTCATTTATGCAAATTGTTTCAGATTTTATGTCGTAATTTGACATTTAGTTTTAACAAAAAAATATTGAAACAAGAATTTTTATAGTTATGTCTGACTACTCAAAATAATTAATTGATTTCAACATGTTTTGACAACTGACAAAAAAATAAAAATATATTTAACTTTTTTAAAATATATTTATGAGTGTGATCAACCATAATAACGAAAAGCTCTTGACTTAAAAGTTTTTATGTGTTTTAAAATAAATGTGCAAACAAATTTTGAGAGAGAGGTGTAATCATTATCCCGATCAAAAGTTTGAAATTTAGGGTATGTGATTTATAATACTTCTCTCATTACACATAACCAGATGACGAACTTATCGATGAAGATATGATGCCGACGGATGAGTTAGGCGAGACCCGTACCCAAAGACGACGAAAATTTATGCAAAAAGCTCAATTGAGGACTGGAGAAGACGGGGAAATACATGCCACTGAGATGTCTATGGAAGAAGAACAGGTGAAATTTTTTTAAAAATTTTTCTTTTTTTTTTTTAAATTTTATCCAAACTGTACTCTTTAAATAAAATAGTTATAAATTAATTTCATATTTTTAATTAAGTTTTGCTTTTAATTCTTTTTCATTTATAAAAAATGAATTACAAAATATTATTACATCCAACAGATATTAGATTTTAGCGGCATATAGTGCTACTTACTTATTCTCAATTCTCTATAACGATTTATGATAAATTATGATACCATTTGTTATTATTAAGAATAATTTATGTGTTATCATTAATTTATTTACACTGGTCGACGAAAATCAATGAGTGATGAAATTGAATATGAAACATTTCGGATAATCTTTTACTTGATGGCCTTTTTGCATATTTTTGTAGAATTACTTAATAGATATCAATAAAAGGGTTAAATATACCCAAATGGATAGAATTTGCGACCCTAAAAATACATTAAAAATATCAACAAAGGTTTTTTTAATATAGAAATTATCTGTAACTTTTTTTCATCTTAAATAATGAAAGGTTAAATTTATAATCAAGAGCTTTTCTTACATTATTTATTTGGCATTCCAACCTAAAGTGGACACAAATTATTGGGGCTTGGTCAAAAATATTATTTTAGATTTAATGTAATATTGCATTATATTTGTTATTTATTTTTCCAATATTTTTTTTTGCTTTTAAATCTTTTTTATTTTTTAACCTTTTTTTTCAAAAAAATAATGTTTATAGCTGGCTTACAAAGTTTTAGGAAAAATGGGCAAAGGATTTAAATTTCTGGCAGGTCTGGTCTCTAAACCTGGCACCCAAAACCTCCTC
The DNA here is from genome assembly GCA_030555515.1 of Acutogordius australiensis. Lineage (NCBI taxonomy): Eukaryota > Metazoa > Nematomorpha > Gordioida > Gordea > Gordiidae > Acutogordius > Acutogordius australiensis. The sequence goes on from CM060245.1 coordinate 6,218,381, forward strand.
GAACTGTGTTATTCTTTAATTAAACCCCAGGTGATTGAGAGCGTAGAAAATTTGGAGGATATGAAGGGTTTTAGCCCCCGTGAATGGTTTGCCATGATAGGACCCAAAACTGAAGCTCACAATCGTTTTAAACACTTTTTACGAACTTTCGTTGACGAGAAAACTAAACGTAACGTGCACAAAGAAAAAATACGTACAATGTGTCAATGTAAATTTGCATTTTTATTAGGGCTGGGAAAAAAAACTAAATGGGCTTTTTTTAACAAGTTTTTGGGTTTTTTTTCCAAATTCCCACAAACTCGTGGGCATGGCAAAAAAAAAGCCCCTTTTCTTGCTTAAAGAAAAGGGGCATGTTTAAAAAAAGCCCCTTTTCTTAAAAAAAACTCCTAGGAGCTTTAAGAAAAATAACCCACCCATCAAATTTTTTTGAAATTATTATAGAAAACATAAAATGGGTTTTTTGGGGCTCTTTATAAGAGCCACTTTTTGTGGGTTTTTTTCTGCCCCTTTTCTTAGTAAGGGCTTTTTTGAATTCTTATTTTGTCCCTTTATTTTTGCCCCCCTTTCTTTTTTTATGTTTTAGGGGAAAAAATGAGCCAAAGTTTTTTCGCTCATTGTTTTCCCAGCCCTGATTTTTATACCATATCCATGATACCAAAAGCTTTTTGTTTAAATTTAAGTTGCGTCCAAACTATAAATGAATAATTGTTAAATAATTAAAAGCGCATTTTCTACGCTCCTATTCAGTATATATAAATTTGTAAATCAAACTTCAAAATGGCTCAAATTTTATTTTGTCCAGCTCAAAAACGATGGTTAGGACTTTAATTCAAAAAGATTTTTTAGATTTGTATATATTTGACTGTAGCTTAAATTTAATGTAGACAATTGGACCCATATACTAAAATGTATATAAGTATGTAATTTTAGATATCACAAATTATATTTGAATAATTAGTTAATATGACAAGTTGGATGTCAAATCTACTCAGCCCTTATAATTTATTTGTCGAATATCACTTGTTTAACAATTTATATAAACGACTATTTTTTTTTGTGATAGTCAACAAATCCAGTCTCGAAATTGATTACAATCAGCTGTATAACGCCGAGCACTCCCTCGCCTATTTCTTGCCCGTTGTACCCATTGAGATGCTAAAAATTTTTGATAGCGTAATTTTTTTCATTTGTAGTCTGCTTATTTTTGTTTTGTTAGTATTTTTGTAGTGTTATTATAATAATTAATATTATCGTATTTATTATTATTATTATTAATATTATATAATAATTATTATTAAAATTATTATTATTAATTATTATTATTATTATTATTTTTCAAATTATTGACTAGCCAATGAATTCAAGTCATATTGTTTTTTTTTAAATAAAAAATGTAAATTAAAATTATAGAAAAATGTTCAATTTTTTTTTAAAAAATTTTGATAATTATTCCAAAACTAGCTTTTAGCTCTAATACCTTTCTTGCTCTAAGTTTTTCTAATTGAGATATCCACATACCCTACCATGTTATGGTCTTTTTCCATTTAAAACGGCGGCTAAATCAAAGCTATTTTTAAATTGTTAATGCTAAACGTTGATTGACTGCCATATAAAAATGTTTTATTAACTATTTATATATAATTAACTATTAATTTAAGATATTTAACTAGTCAAGCCTTTATGAAAAACACATAACTGTATCTGTTCGAATTTAAATTTTTTTTATATTTTTTATTAGCTTGATATAAACATAAAATTTAAAAAAAATACCAAATAGATTCCAAAATTTTGAGTGAATTTTTTTTTATTATAATTAAATATAAGAGACGGGCCATTATTTACTTGTTTAAGTTTTAGATTATAGTTTATTTTTTTAACTTTCGGCAATAATTTAGCTACTCGAAAATGAACTTTATAACTAATTTTTTCAGTTTCCTTTTTCATCGAAATTAAAAGCTATGTTTTATTTTGAAAAGATATATTGAAAATTTTTTTAATAAGTAATTTTGGTTGTATGTGGATAATTACAGAATTCAAAAGCCGAAATAATTAAATATTTTAAATATATATTTTTAATTTGACCGTGTATAATAAATTTTGGTTTTCAGATGTATTTTTAGGTTGACCGTGTATAATAAATTTTGGTTTTCAGATGAAAAAATTGATCAATTCAATTTTCAATTTATAATATTTTACATTTAACTTACAACTTATATTGAATATTTTATTTTGTTTTTATATTTAGGCAGCTAAAGAAGTCGTTCTTTCCCTTTTTCCCAATTACGAGCGCATTCAAACCGAAATAGCTGTGCGTATCGTTAATTTGCCTATCGAAGAAGATATTAGAGCTCTCAGGTGTGTCTTGCATCCTGTGATTAAATTATAAAAAAATGTTTGTTTTTTTTTTGAATATTGATAATATCTTTAAAATTACGATAAATTGTACCCTATAGGCTATAGAGTGAAACCAAATGGTATAATACTAAAATTTATGGCATCGTTATATAAAAATAACAAGTAAATAATATATTTACTGGCAAAAAATACTAAATAAAAAGATTTTTATAATAAGGGCGCGTTCTCGGTTTATTTACTTTCTAATAATTTTTATGAAAAAATTCGTAAAAAACAATGGTTTTATCTTAAAAAATTATTTAAACGGCAATATTTCTTAAGAGGTCAAATTGTAATGAACGTTAGCTATACGATTTAAATTTATAAATAGTAAGTTTTTTCTTAACCATATTAATCAATTGCACCGGGATTAGATAAAATTATTTTTTTATGTAAAAATAATTAAAATTCATATAATTTTTTATTATAAACTCTGAACGCCGACCGTTAAGGTTCTAACAAACATAAATTCCTATAAATAAATTTTTTTAAAAATTTTTAGCTTAATCTTAATATCGTAGTATAATTTTGTTTAAATTAACTTTTGTTTTGCATTTTAGTTTTTTTCATATAAAAAATGTTCTTTTTTGCATTTTGAAAAATAACTTTTCTTTCAATTAAACTATTTAACTTTTATACGTAGGCAAATACACCTTAACACGTTGATTAAAACAAACGGCGTAGTCTCTATGTCAACTGGGATCCTGCCTCAACTAAATTACATCAAATACGATTGCTTGAAATGCAATTTCGTCATGGGACCCTTTTATCAAAGTTCAGCTACACTACAGGGTCTTACGAACGAGATAAGGCCCGGTTCATGTCCCGAATGCCTGAGCAATGGACCCTTCGAAATTAATATGGAACAGGTTGCTTTAAGTGTTTGTAATCAAATGTTATATTTTATTATAGGTTTATTCTTTTAACATGACCTTCTTTTTAAATTTACAAGACTAAAAGAAATATTAACATTAAACCAATATATTTTTTTTAAATTAAAAAAAAATAATTCTAAAGATGAAATTTTAAACGCACCCTCGTGAATATAATAAATTTAGCATATCTAGGCATTTTTAATTACGACTTTTCCGAATATGCATGGCCTAGGCCAGACTTTCGATTTTTAAAAAAGTCTCTGAATTACTTTAAAATAGGTTTAATATAGAATTAATTGAGTCCTCATATTAATTTTTTTAGACTTAAATATTATTTATGTATTTTTAGACCGTTTATCAGAACTATCAACGCATTACGCTCCAAGAAAGCCCGGGAAAGGTTGCAGCTGGACGGCTCCCGCGTTCCAAAGAAGTCATCTTACTAGCGGACCTCGTGGACACATGTAAACCTGGGGATGAGATTGTAATTTATTTCTTTTAATTTGTTTCAACAACTCTCCGCCGTTTCAATTTTTAAATATATAAAAAATGCTCCAAAACATAATTTTATGTGTCTTCTTTATAAAATAATAGGAAAAAATATAGAAAATAGACCAAAATTAGTGTATTACACTGGAAAACAAAATTTGGACGACCCTAAGCATCGTTTATGACAACTATAGTCTTTGGTCAAGTTTTTGGCGCTGATCACGAATAAGAAATCAGATTTTAGCCAATGCCTCAGATTTTTAGTTATTCAGTGTCAAAGTGACATTTTTCAATTTTTGGGGAATTTTGGGCCTATATATCATATAACCTATGAGTAGTTAAAAAAGTTTAAAAATATATTTAGATAACGAAAACATTCATTATTAACGTAAGGGGTTTAAATTTTTTTCAACATTTAATTTTATTTATATTTTCATTTTTGGAAAATTTGTGGTTTTCGTCATAAAATCCGTTTTTGATTTTTAGATATGTTTTTTATAAGGAATCTGAATATGCCAATAGATTTTTTGTAGAATAAATAGTTGAAGAAATTTGGTGAATTTTTTTCTGAACTTTGGACGCGGTTTTAAAAAATTTGGCATTGGAAAAAAAACTAAACCCGGGATCGTTATCGCAAGAAAATTCTCTACAAAACCCTCAAAAAATCGTTTATGTTGTTATTTTTTGTTGTCCAGTGTAATCGGCTCAGAGAGCTCAATGACAAACATACCCTGTCTTACACGCAGGAGGTTGAGGGTTCGAATCCGTGCATTGCCCTTTTTTCCTAGGGGAACCCATGTGCAACCATCACTTTGAAGATGCTGAGTGGCCTCTACTAGGCACTTGGTCTAAAAAGATGTGCTTTAAGTGAGAAGGGTAAGAACGTAGGTTTCTTATTGCGACCACATAAAGTATGGGAAAAATCTTAAATCTAATTGATTTTGGCAATCTACTTTTCAATTTATGACTATTTGTTCAATCATATCATTTTATTTTCAAACAAACTTTAACCTTTTCTCATATATATTATGTTTGTTAGGAAATTATAGGAATTTACATGAACAATTACGATATGGCATTCAACACGCAACAAGGCTTTCCCGTTTTCTCAACCCTCATTTTGGCTAATAACGTTATAAAACTCAGCGGGGGTAGCTCGTCTAACGGTACAATTTTCAGTTTCTCTCTCCCCTTTTGGCGTTAACTTTTAACCAGAGCGTTCGGTATAATTCATACTTTAAACGGTTATCGAGGCTAGTTAAACAACATTATTTCTTTACGAACTAAGCCTGGAAAATAGGTTGACGGCGAACGCTAAATCTTATTTAATCTTGCGGGACGATATGGAAGTTTCATGGGTTTGAAAAATGGCTTCAGGCAATAAAGACCAAAATTCCGATCCGTTAGCCCGCCCATGGCTATGTTAAAATTTACCATGGGTTAAACCTAAAAGTGTAAAGGAATTACCGGCCGGACTGAAGTTTCATTCCCGCGTTGCCGTGTTTTTCAATTTTCATTAACAATTGATATATTTGTTATTACACGATTGAGGTTAGAGCTATTTTAAACTCTTTTTTTAAATGGATAAATTTTAAACAAAATATTTTTTAGTGCTTGTATTATAAAATTTCGGGCCTTAATAAATATGGCGGGGCGAGGCCTAAAGACTGTTCGGGCCTGAAATAAATTATGCTGGCTATTGCCCAATTAATATGCCTCTAGGGTGTGCCAAAATTTTTACAGTTGGATACGGTAAATGATTGCAGCCCATATTTCATATATTTTACATCTACATTTTAATATTTGGGTGTTTGCCAGATATGGATCCGTTTTCAAACATGGCCGGTACCAACTTTTTGGACGAAGACGTTAAAGCCATTATTGCCCTATCCAAGGACGAAAGAATTAGCGATCGGATCTTTGCTAGCATAGCTCCTTCAATTCACGGTCATGATGATGTTAAAAGGGCCATCGCTTTGGCCCTTTTTGGGGGTGAACCCAAAAATCCTGGTATATTTTTTTTTAATTTTTTGTTATTATAATGCATTTTTATGGTATTTTGCGGTAAAAAGCAAATAAAAATGAAACTATGGTTTTGCTCCCTTTTAAACATCGTCTAAAGGTGTAGAAAGAAACTTTTGTGGTTTTAGAGTTTTGTTTTACATGGTTACTTCTGTTAAATTTTTCCCTTTAACATTTCTAAACAAATATTTTTCAAGTTTGAAAGCTCCCTCAATTTTTTTTTCTTATATTACCTGTTTTTAAAACTCACTTTTTACTTGAATATTTATGCAGGTAACAAACACAAACTCCGAGGCGATATTAACCTTTTATTATGCGGTGACCCGGGGACGGCTAAATCCCAGTTCCTAAAATACATACAATCTCTTTCGTCAACCAATTACAATACAAGTAGTAGTAGTCAAATCTCTAACAGCAGTAGTAATAATTTCAAGTGCGTTTTCACCACTGGGCAAGGCGCTTCGGCGGTCGGTTTAACCGCCTACGTGAGGCGCCATCCCGTCACTAAGGAATGGACGCTCGAAGCTGGCGCCCTAGTCTTAGCTGATAGGGGTGTATGTCTCATCGATGAATTTGACAAGGTATATAAATAAAATTTAACCCTGGGTTTTTGTTGCTAAATTTTGTTTTTAATTTAGGGCTATGATTAGTTCAATTAGGCTTCATGAATGCAAAGTATTGCATCTGTTTTTGAGTAGGGCCTTAGTCAGAATAAAGATTTATTTTTTTCACATAAAAAATTAAAATTTTGTCCCTTAAAATACTATAGAGGAAGGAAACATTATTTTGCATTTAAATTTGATGTATAATCATCAAATTCTTGTATTTTAAACTATTTTCGTATTAACTAAATTTTTTTATGATTACACTGAACAACAAAATTTGGACGACCCTAAGCATCATTTATGGCAACTATTGTTTTTGGTCAAGTTTTTGGCGCTGATCACAAATATGAAATCAGAAATTTAGCCAATGCCTTAGATATTTAGTTATTTGGTGTCAAAGTTGATATTTTTTGATTATGGGCTTCTATATCATAAAACCTATGGGTTGTAACAAAAGTTTAAAATTATATTTAGATAACGGAAACATTCATAAATAACGTTAGGCGTTTGAATTTTTCTGTAATATTTAATTTTTTTTTATTTTTTCATTTTTATAAAATTAGTGGTTTTTGTCATAAAATCCGTTTTTTGTTCCTAAATAACCTGAAAGAAAATTGTTGATAATTTTAGGTAATAACCTTTTTTAGATATGTTTTTTATAAGAAATCTGAATATGCCAATAGATTTATTGGAAAATTAACAGTTATAGAATTTTTTGTGGATTTTTTTCTGAACTTTGGACGCGTTTAAAAAAAAATTGGAGGCATTGGAAAAAAAACTAAAACCCAGGATCGTTATCGCAAGAAATTCTCTACAAAACCCTCAAAAAATCGTTCATGTTGTTTTTTTTTGTTGTCCAGTGTTATTTAATTAAATGTTGTTTAATAGATGAGTGACCAGGACCGCACATCAATCCACGAGGCCATGGAACAACAGACCATAAGTATCAGCAAAGCCGGTATAGTTTCATCACTTCAAGCGCGTTGCTCGGTTATAGCTGCCGCCAACCCTCTCACCGGCCGATATGATCCTTCACTCACTTTTTCCGAAAATGTATCTACTTTTTTTTAATCACGGGCCCCTAATTTTTAATATTTATATTTCTACGAATCCCTTTCAGGTTTTTTGTTATTGCACGTAAAAGGTTTGGGTATATAATCGATTTTTGTTTGGAAAAAAAAGTTTTAAATAAATTTTAAGTTGCTGTGTGGCCTGCTTAGGTGTCATAAGTTTTAGCGTCATGCCTATTTCACGTTTAAAACTTAGGTCGGCGACCTGCAAATTAATTTTTTCATTTGATTCATCTCACACTTTTTTTTGTTTAACTTATCTCTTAAGGGCACGTGCAAAGTAAGTTTTTATTTTCGTAAAATTTTCAAAATTTAAAAAAAAAATTTTTCATAAGAAGCATTTCACATGTGCACAAATTATATTTGGCAACTTTTTAATCTGTGTTTTTTATTACAAAATAAAATTATATAATTTTGAAAATTTTACGAATATAAAAGTTCACTTTGCACGTGCCCAAACCTATAAAAGCGCCAAATATATTTTGCGACTTCGGAGATCTAGGTATCATTCAAATAATTAAGTTTTAATTCATTAGATTGGTGAAATAACATATTTTAATCACTTTCGTTTTCTAGTCTACAGGTTTCGTTTACTATAATTTTTATGTTTTGGAGATTATTAGCTCTTCAAGAGATTTACATATTTTTTATAAACTTGTGTATTGATTTATCGAAAGTACGTCTTGTGGGCTCTTAATAATTCCAAATAAATTTATACTCTTTGATTTAGCCGATATATTTATTCTCTCAGATTAACTTAAATGTACCTTATTAATTTACTTAGAGGACATTTCAGAGTTCATTCAGATTATAAATAGTTTTAAACAGATTTAATTTCTTCTTAATTTAGAACATATTTTTACAAAGAGTTGCCAACAATTATTTATAAATATCCAATAAACACCTTTTTTGAAGAAAAGTATATTAGAAAAGTTTTCGATAACCAAATTTAAAAATTTTTTTTGTAAAAATGAATAAACCCTTAACTACCAAATATATAAGGTAGTAACTTTTGTTTAAATCGAATAATATTTCATAAAATTGATAGGTTGACCTTTCTGAACCGATTCTATCGCGTTTCGATGTTTTTTGCGTTATCCGAGACACTGTTGATCCCATAGAGGTGGAGTAATATGCTAATATGTTTATATCATTTTCTAAACATACAAATTTTGGTGACCCTTTTTAATGTTATGTTTAATTTGGTTGGTTAGTTAGTTAGTGATTTTCCCAATCTGGATATCAAAATAAAAAAAGTAGTAGGTGTTTGAACTTTAAAGCAACCTAAGTTTTGGCTTTTTTTCCATAAATTTATATAATGTGCTGACATTTTAAGATCTTTTTTGGATTGTAATTATACTCATTTTAAATTTACAACATTTTGGTTAACTTGCTATGTGACTTATTTAATCTTTTTCGGAGATCATTATGCATTACAGGTCGACAAATATCAATTTCAAGAGAAGAAAACGTTTATGAAACTATAAATGAAAAAACCTTCATGATGGCCTTATCTTTTATTTTTTATTTTTTCTTAGTTTCTTTTACCTTGGGCTATTTAGATCCGGTCATAACGAAAAAGTGGCCTTTTATAAACAAATTGACACATTTTTCGACCTCGAGAGTACCTTTAAAAATTTAAGTTTTTTTACATAAAATATTTGGTACTTATATTTTTTATTTTAAAATGAGAAATTACATCTTCAAGTATACTAAGCTCTTATGGCAACATTTAGATTATACAATATATTTGGCACCCCAACCTAAATATGACTCAAATTTAGTATCGGTTTTTAATAAAAATATCAAATTTAGTATCGGTTTTTAATAAAAATATTATTTAAATCTGAAATTAGTTAAGTGTTTTATATTCAAAAATATTTTTTTCAATATTTTTGTTTTTTTTTTGCCTTTTTTTATTTCTGTTTTTATCTGATTTAATAAGTTAGATTAGAAAACGGTAAACAGATTTGAAAATCGCTATGAAGGCAGGATTGATCATTGTGGTTAGCTCACAAGTCTCGAAATTTCATTGGCCTGTATAATATATTTAATAAATTTACAGTTGTTCTTAGCTTTAAGCTGTTTTTATAGTTCCCGTACAGAACATTTAGTGCATTTAATATTTAAAATAGGACGAAAAATTAGCGAAATTTGTTGTGAATAGCCACATGCGGCATCATCCCACCATAGCTCGCGTCCAGAGAGACAAACTTACCCGTAACGAGCAAATTAATGGAGGAACTCGAGAAAAACAGTTGACAAACGGGACCGAAATTGATATAAATGATTATTTGCTCGACGAAGTGGTAAACCAGTTTTATTTCTCGGACTTGTATAACTTGTAAGAAGAACGGCAAGGTGTGAGCAATGTTTTGCCCCTTGTGAATGTTGGAATTTTGTTAGGGCTGTTGTGCATGCTGTAATGTTCACCAAAAATTTACGGTGTCTTTTCAATGGATACTAATGTTTGGTGGAACTTAATCCCATTGAATCTATAGGTATTATACCTCGCCCCACAACAAATGTACCCTCAAAAAATATATTTAGTTCGATAAGTATAAAGAAGTTTCCAGATATTTTTTCCTAATGAGACTTATCACGCACTCTAAGTTATAAGGCCTATCTCAAGGGCGGTTTTGGGATTCGTTAACGGGTCAGCCATTACTAACCTGGCTCAAGGCTGCTTAACACGGGTTTAGAATGCAATCAAGTCTATATGTGCTCAAGGTCGCCGTTCCTAACACTCACTTTTAAATATTTTTGCACAGATACCAACTTCCATTGGAGGTCGGTCTTCACAGTATTCGAATACCCAAAGCCAAACCAATATGGCCTTTAAGGGAGCCGAACCGCTGAGTCAAGATATGTTACGAAAATACATCTCTTACGCCAAACAAAAATGTCACCCAAAGCTCACCAACATAGATCGGGATAAGATAGCTAAGCTTTATGCAACCCTACGGCGTGAATCTATGCTAACCGGTAGTATTCCTATAACGGTTAGGCATATTGAATCAGTCATTAGGTATAAAAACATTATATATCTACTGCATATATTTAAGGTTATGTGATTACTAAAATCACAGTTTTTGCAAAATTATCAAAAGATTTAAGTTTAAATTTGAATTTGTGTAAAATTTCGGAAGGTACGTTAGATAAATTTTAGAATTGTAAATGAATATAAATAACATTGGGCCCACGTGATAAATTTTTAAAATGACTAATATTTTTTTATTTTTTTTCTATTAGTCGAATTCGTAAGAAATAATGACGTTTAGTATAAATTAATAAAATATGCCACGTCTATAAACTTGAATGAATTAATTATAAATATTAATTCAATATTATGTTTTTTAGTTTTAAAACGGTTTAGTCGAAATAATAAAATGGCTTTAGACAATTTTTCTTCTCTTAATTGAAATACATATATAGAATTTTTAAATTTTGCATTTTCGCGAAAACAAAAACTTTGCGTCTGGCCCTAATGAGTTTTTTACCTTTTAATATCACTTATCAAATTTGTCCAACAAATCATAATATGTAATATTGAATTCACGTGGTCATTATAGATTATCCGAAGCACACGCCAAAATGAAGCTCCGTCAGTATGTGAGTGAAGATGACGTGAATATGGCCATCCGTATTGTATTGGAGAGTTTTATTGATACCCAAAAATACGGTGTTATGAGAACTATGAAAAGAGTAATTTTTTCTTTGTTATTTATTTTTAGCCAAAATGCAGTTATTTATTTAAATTCCGATAGATAGTGTCATTTTTTTAATAGTATGGTGTAAAAATAAGAATGTATTTATTTTTATAATATTTATGTTTTTAGTATATGAGTGTGCTGTTAATTTATAGTATATAATATATTGTAAGATGAATATTATGTATAATTCGCCTTTTGTAAATTTTTACATTGACGTCATGAGGGCATGGGTTCAGATCCCAACGCTGTCACCATTTTCATAATATCAATTTCGGTGTAAAACACTTTATGTTGATGAATTAGGTAATTTTTAGCAATGAAAATAAGAAAAAATCATATAAGAAAAAATAAATCTATACGATTAGGATTAATCTATTCGCTTGCTTGCATTTTTTTATATTATTTTATGATCCATTCATTACTTTTGTATGAAAATATTGTTATTGTACATTGTTCTGGTAAGTAATTAAAATCCTAATTTAACATATAAAGAATCATTTTTTAAGTTATATTTTATAATTAGTAATTTGCTAGTGATTTGCAAATATTTTGATAAAAAACGCCAGCTTTGCAAATATTTTTTTTTTTAAAAACTTACATTTATAATAATTGTCTCTATATAAACGAAATATAATATTCTAATGTTATCCCCCCTAGACTTTCTCTCGATTTTTGGCCTACAAAAAGGACAACAACGAATTGCTCATGTATTTGCTCAAGCAATTGGCCGCCGAGTATCTCACTTTTTACCGGGCCAAACAAGTTAGCAGTGAAACCCCGACTCCTGGCCACGCTCAATTGCCTACCGAGGTCGAACCCGAAAAAGTGACTAGCATCAAAATTGCAGAAAAGGATCTCATCGATAAGGTATATGTAATTGCAATCATCCCATTAATTTGTGATGGATATTAAGTGTTTACAATATTTTGTTTTATGAACCATGCGTTATTTTAGTAGTTATGTTTAAATCAGGGCTGGGAACCCTAAAACATAAAAAAAGAAAGGGGGGCAAAAATAAAGGGCCAAAAAAAGAATTCAAAAAAGCCCTTGCTAAGAAAAGGGGCAAAAATACCCACAAAACGTGGCTCTTAAAAAGAGCCCCCAATAACCCATTTTATGTTTTCTCTATAATAATTTCAAAAAAATTTGATGGGTGGGTTATTTTTTCTTAAAGCTCCTAGGCGTTTTTTTTAAAAAGGGGCTTTTTTAAAAATGCCCCTTTTCTTTAAGCAAGAAAAGGGGCTTTTCTTTTGCCATGCCCACGAGTTTGTGGGCATTTGGAAAAAAAAAACTCAAAAACTTGTTAGAAAAAAGCCCATTTAGTTTTTTTTCCCAGCCTTGGTTTAAATACCCTAAGTTCACGTGTTTATTTTGTTTTTAAGCCATTCTTAACTTAAATCATATGTTTTATATATTTATAAACCTAACTAAGCTATAATTGTGACAGAATTTGAAAATTAGTAAAATTTACCTACATTGGAATAGGAATTTATTTTTGTCGCAGCATCTGACTAGCCTTTTATTTTTTAGTAATGAATATTTAGATACATAAAATGAATTAAAATGTTATTTTGTAATTTTTTATACAGTTTTTATCCTAAACATTAATTTATTTTATTGCTTTAGGCTCGTCAGCTCAACATATTCAACCTTGCACCTTTTTTGCATTGCGAACTATTTCGGCAAAATAAATTTAGTTATGATTCCAGGAAAAAAATTATTATACAAACATTATAAAAAAAAATAGAAATGATTTTTTGCATTTAAATATTTAGGCTACGTTAGTATAATTTGAAAATTTAAAATTCATTTTTCTTTTGTATATCAGATTAAACTGTTTAAAGTCTTTTTGCGTATATTAAATTAAAACAATATTTACCTTTTTTTATCCAAATTGTTAATACTTTTATTTTTATATATATTTTAATTTGATAAATAAAGATTAAATTAATAATGTTTTGTGTTATTTTAAACTTTAAACGTGGCCAAAAATAAGATTTTTTAGTGAATATTAATGTATTTAGATTTTTTTATATAGTTTTCCTAATCATCTAATTTTCATAATAAATATATGGCCTATTTTACCTCAAATAGACAAACCTTTTCTCTTTAAAATTTAGATTTGTCTGATTATGTGATAAAAATATATAAAAAATTTACTCGGAAGTGAATCGTAGCCAAGATATCTAGGCAAATTATTAATTTTTCTTTAGAATTGAGGCAACTTTGCTTATATGTATAAATAAAATATCGTATTGTACTTAGAGTTAAAAAATTTTATTTTGAATATTTTAATGTGGAATACCTTAGGCGCTAATATAATTTTTTTTATTTATATTGAATTTAAAAACATAGGCTAAATTAAGGTAGATAATTCCAAAAATCTTCCTTATTTCATTAAAAGTAAATATATTTTTTGACTGCTGTCTTTTTAAAAATTTAAAAAAAAGATTTTTTTCTATACATTTAGGGCGCAATGCTTTTCAGTCTATATTTAACCATGTTCATATACCGAAATTGTATTTTAAAATCAGGGACGTATTTAGGGATTGTCAAAAGGGGGCAATTGCCCCCCGTTAAATTTTTTTTAATTTTTTATGATGTATTTCGCGGTTGAATTTAAATATTAAACATATAAAAGGGAATAAAAATTAATGAAATTGCTATTTTGTTTATACAGCCTTATAAATTAATTTTGCAAATAAAATACATTACAATTAAATTTGTAGTTCCTTTCCTAGAAAAAATTTCTTGCTCCCCTTTAAAAAAGTTTCTGCATACATTCCTGAAAAGGAGGCAATTATTAAGCTATACCAGTTTTATTTTAGTGATTATACACTACTTTTACAAAGATAAACTCTTCAATACCGGAAATAGTTTGTACCTTTTTCCAACGCACTTTTTTAATATTTAAAATGCACTTCATAGGCTGCGGCTAATACTACTCAAACTTGTAAAAAAAAATTTAACGGCGAATATTAAAAAATGAGAATATATTAGGATATGTCAAACAAAAAAGTAAAACTTATTGTTAATCAACTGCGATCTTCAAAACATTTTTTTTATAAGCCGCACATATATAAAACATTGTTATAATGTTTGATTACCTTTACATTTATAAAAATCATATAATTTCTTAAGGTCGCGTTTAATAAAGTTTTAAAAAAATAATTTTTATCGCTGGTTAGACTAGAAACTTGTTGTAACCACTACGAAAATACTAATAATTCTTTCAAATTTGTAAAAAAATTATTTCTAAAATAAAAAATAATTATAGTGGGTATCTAAAAATAAGAATTCAGATTTTTGGTCGTTTTAAGATATACCTAACAAAAAAATTTAAAACTAACCGCCTCAATGTTAATCAAATGCGTGGAATTTTTTTTCGTCAAAACTATTATTTATTAGCCACAGCCTAAATTGCTTTTTTGTTTTAAGGGCACGAAAGTGAGTTCTTAATTGTGAAATTGTCAAAATTATAAAACAAAAATTTTTAAAAAATTGCCAAATCTAGTTTAATTGTTATCTAAAAAAAATTTTTTCTTTTGATTTAAAAAAAAAATAAAATGAAAATTTAAGAATTTTAAAAATTATAGGGAAAAAACTCCCTTTGCGTGCCCAAATTAAGAAAAAAGTTGTTAAAAGGTTCTGCAGATTTTATGCTGGGTTTAAAAATTGGGCTTAAAGGGAGAGGGGAATGTGTGTCATTAGTTTTATTTCGTGGTGCATATGTCTATATAACTCCTCTATGAAATAAAAATTAAAAAACAGAGCCACAAAATTTTGATAGGTAATTTTCAAAATTCGACCTGCCATTTTAGCAATTTTATGTTTGTAAATTATTTTAATAGAACTTTGCGAGCCAACTATTTTATAATCTTTAACAATAATTTAAAAAAATAAATAAAGTAATAATATTCATTGAATTAAACTATTTAAAATCGCTTGTAAGTCGTGTTCTCTAAAATTTGAAATATAATAGCTGTATAACTTAAAAATTAATGAGGAGATTAATTTTATATTTTATTTTATTTATCACAATTTTTTGAGTAATAATCAACATTTTTATTTTAATTTATAGATTTTTTTGCTACGGGTGAGTTTATAATTTAAATTTTAAAAAATTTTAAACTTTTAAATTTTAAAAAATTTTTTTTTTAATTTTTTTTTAACTTTTTTTTAGAACTTTTTAAATGCTACAAAAATTAGCGGCTTTTTGTAAACATAGCGTAATGTCAAAAATTTTAAATTTGCTTAAAAAAATAACTGAGTCTAAAGGCTCCTACAGTAAATTTAGATATTTTTCTATTGCTTAAGAAAATTTAATCATAGTAAAGTTCTGATATCATGCAATGACATCTTAGACAAATTTATATTTTGCAAAGTTATGTGTGTTATAATATAAATGACAGTTTAACTAATAATTTATTTTATGATTTTTATTGCCACTGTGTTTTTTGCTCTATAACTTTTTATTATTATATTATTTTACACAACAAAATAAATTTATCTTTTTCTTTAAATAAATTTTAATAACACAAGAACATGGCGTACTTTTATTAAATGAGTTTCGACTTTTGTAATAAGACGTTTTCTGCACATACCTAGATGCACTTTCTTCCATCAACATGACTCGAAAAAAGAAACCACAAGTTATTTTACTATTTCTTTGGCTTTATACAATTTCTAAGTGTCATTTAACAAAAATAATAAGCATTTTTTTTGCAAGATTTTTTAGTTGCTAAAATATATATTTATAATATGATATTACATAATGTTGTTGGTAAATTATCTAGAATATTAAAAAGGATGAAGACCTTTCTCAAAAATTTCAGGCCATGGATATTCATACTTCCCAACCAACCTCTAAGGTATTCTAATACATTGTTATACAGTTTTAATGTTTTTTAAGCTTATATATGCATATATTTATTAGTTATATATATTTTCTATAGTAATTATGGTCCTTTTATATTTAATTTGATTTTTGGAATTTATTATGTAGCAACACAAACAACCTGAGAAAATAGAAGATGTTAAAGAAGTTGAAAAACCAAAATTAATAATACAGCAGCAGGTCTATAGATTTATTTTTTGTGTAGATACTTAGAGGATTTGAGTTTTCTTAAAATATAGGTTTTCATATATTATAACATTTTATTAGCTTTTGAAATAAAAAAGTTATTTAAAAAACATCTTTCTTATTTAATAACCAGTTATCCTTCAATTTTTTCTTTTGCCTAAAACAATTGTTTGTTAGATACTAGAACAAACAAAGCTTACTTTGAAGTAAAGGAGGCAGAAGCTTCTTAAAACACAGTGAAATTTTAATTAAACATTTTTTACCTTTTATGTGGTTAAAAATTGTTCATACATGGTTTACATTTTTTAAAATTAATTTTATATATTTCTAAAATGTAAACTTTAATAATATAAGGTCAACCAACAATAGCAGAAAATCTTTAAATAATTACTTTCAAATGTTCTCCTTATCTTATAGATATTAGTTTTTTTGTGGTTCTTCTTCTGCAGATTAATTAATTTATATAAAAATGGCCTTTTTTGACCAAATTGATTTTTTTAACAACCTAGTAAAAAATAATAAATTTTCAAGAGGTAAAAATTTCTTGTATATATTTAGGTTCTTACACATCATTTAGATTATTCAATATATGTGGCCAACCCAAATATAATCCTATATTATCAATAAAACAAATAATTCAAAATTCAAATTTTACAGTTTAATTGTTATAAATGCATAAATAATTTTTCAGCATTTTTTGTTTTTTTAACCTTTTTCAAAAAATTCAATGTTCATAGCTTAATAACTAAATTTGGTAATTAAGCAATAAACTTAAAATCCCAAATTTATCTCTGTAGTTAGCTTATCTTAAAAATTTGTTAACGTGTGTATTATTTAGTATAAATAAATTATTTTTTTAGCTTTACATAAAAGTAAAACAATGTAAATCTTTGATATTGATAATCAATATCAATTATTTGTTATACAATTGAGAAATAAAAGTTTGAATTTATGTTTTTTACATGATTTTGAATTTAATTTAGTTTAACTCTTTTTCATATATATTAGCCAGTCCACCAGCAAGGCAGCTTGAAGCAAACTGGAGGTCCGCCTCAACAGCAGCAAGCTCCTAAAGGGCCACAAGTTTTATTTTAAATAAATGCTCTATTTTTCTGTTTTAAATGATTTTATATGTTGGCTCATTAGCTCAATGGCAAACCTTCTGTCTTAGACGCAGGAGGTTGCGAGTTCGAATCCGTGCACAAAAGCTTTTTTCTTTCAAAAAAATAGTATACATGTGCAACCACATTTTGAAGCTTCTGAGTGACCTGCTTAGGCAGTAGGTGCTAAAGGATATGCCCAAAAATTTAGGTAGCCGGCGTGCGAGCAAATCTTCCCATTTAACCCGATTCGGCCCTCTTAAATGCCTTGCTTAGGGTAAAGGAGTCAAAGTTTCAACGGGTATGGGGCAGAGATCCGCAAAAACCAAAATTTGGGAGCCCGGCCCGGCCCGGGTTTAATTTTTTTACCTTTACGCCGGCCCGGCCCGGGTTCAATTTTTTTTGCCTTTACGCCGGCCCGGCCCAACCCGGTTTTTTTTTAAATTTTTGAGCTCGGCCCGGAAGAAAAATTTTAAGCCCGGCTAAAACCCGGGTGTAATTATTTTTATAATTTTCAATATTTATCTTAAATTTTGTTCAATTTATATAAATTAAATTTTGTACTTATATATGATGCAAACTCTATAATAAAAATGAATATACATCAAAATTTTTATTGTTAGACAATAGATTTGCCGTGCGTATTGGATCTTTCATCAACAATCTTATCTTCAATTTTTTGTTTTAGGTCCATATTGCGGGAAAATTAATTTTATCAATGAATGAAAATTATAGTGAGAAAAAAATAGGCCATTTAATCTATATTAAAAGAAAAACTTATTTACAGAGAAGTTATGCTGTAATGAAGTTTAATAAAAAATAATTTAATAAATAATTTTATATATATATTAATTTATTTAACCAACCCGGCCCGGCCCGGCCCGGCTTAATTTTTGCGCCGGCCCGGGCGAGAAAAATTTTTTATTATGTCAGGCCCGGCCCGCCCGGATGTTAATTTTTTCCAGTCAGCGCCGGCCCGGACCCGGGCCGGCGCCGGGTCCGAGTTTCCGGGCCGGGTCCGGGTTTCCGGGCCGGCTGCGGATCTCTGGTATGGGGCCCCTATTAAACGGGGAGAGATATGGGAGAAACCTCAAACCCAATGGATTTATATTCAAATTATGCCGATTTGGCTCGTGATTTGACATGTTAAAATGGCCTTTTTGTATTCAAAGGCACGGGATGATAGCATGGTTTAATTGTAACTGAAAATCAATATGTTAGGAAACTCATAATTTTGTTTGAACTAAATTTTTGTTGTGGTATTTTTTAAAAAAAGATATAGTCAGGTCCTGAATTCAAAATCAGCTGACAAATTTAATTGGTCTTTGTTGAAAAAATTGTTGACCATTAAGGTTCCGGCATGTCATATAAATTTCTACGGCATATAGTATATGTATTTATTTTGCCATATTTCTTATATTAGCCAGCGCAGCAACAAGGCTCCTCGAAGCAGGGAGTTCCACCTTATCAGCAGCAAGTTTATTTTATATGTGTTTTTTTATTTAAAATTTTTACTTGGCACGTGCAGAGTGAGTTTTTATTTTCGCACAATTTTGAAAATTTTTAAAATATCTTTTAAAATTTTTTTAAAAAACTTTTTATTTCAGAAATAGCATTTTATGTGCATAAACAAAATTTGGCAATTTTTTAAAAATTTGCGTTTTATTACAATTTTTTTTTTAAATTTTGAAAATTTTACGAAAATAAAAACTCACTCCTGCCCTAAAATAATAAAAGATTAAATTATGATTATATATTAGGCATGCGCGATTTTTTTGTGTACTTGTCAATTTGATCGAAAATTTAAAATTATTGTGGGGCATAGTTATGCAGATCATGCCATTTAATTTTTGTTTTACTTCTTGATATAGCGAATAAATTTCTGAGTTATTAGATTTAAGTTATGCATATGTTTTTTTAAAGATACAGCATCAGGACCGTCCGAAACAATTCGGGGGTCCACCTCAGCCGCATTGGAAAGGGCAACAAGTATTTTGGAATATATATTCCTTTTTTTTAAAGAAATTATATTATTTGTTTTTACTTAATTTGAGAAATATTTATATAAGTTTGAATGTACTTATATTTAAGTAAAATTACCATAAATAAAATCTATACTTACAGTATTTACATGTAACTAAACGATATGGACATTTTTTCATAGTTTTAATTTGTTAACAATTATAATCTAAAAATAATTAAATAGCTAAACGTTAATAATTCAAAAGTTACATATTTTATTCGTGTTATGTAAGCTAGACTCAATATAAAATATAATAAATCAATACAAAAATGACCTATTTGTAAAAAAATATCATTTTTTTTGGGCGCTTTTTGCTTTCCAACCAAATATTTTAATATTGTTCAAAGTCAACCTACCAGCAAGGTGGTCCAAAACATTCTGGAGGTCCCTATTCAAAACAACAAACTTGGAAGGGACAGCAGGTTTTTTACCTCATAAATTTAAATGTTTTTTTCAATTTTTTGCCTTAGGTATTAATCGTAACTGATGAGAAATCGTATATAAATCTCTGATTATAGATTTTAGGTTGATACATATCAATGATAAAAAGAAAATTCTAACATGTGAAGGAGAGGGGGGGGGGGGGTTGGGGAAGGTGGAGGTTTGTTTTTATTAAGATATTTTGCCTCGTGCATATTTTACTCCGAAGTTTCTTTTAAATAAATCCGTTTTCGGCTATATATTGATTAAATGGCCAAATTGACAAATTTTGCGACTTTGGGATTACCTCAAGAAAAAACTTGTATAATAAATATAACTTATTTTCTTATTTTAAATAATTAAGAATTATTGAAGCAAATCGATATATTACATCTTCGTCTAGGTTATAGGACATGACTATGTTTTAAAATAAAAATATTTTTTAGGGCTTGAATTTAACAGTTTAAAATTGTTGCAAATGTAAAAAAAAATTCTGTAATTTGTTTTTAGTTTTTTTGATTAGATTGCTTAAAAAGTTAAATTGAAAAATGATAAACAAATAGACCCCCGAGATAGTTATTATGGCCTCTGGAGTTTGCTCTTACGTCTAAATTTGTTAATAATTATTAAACCCTTTCCTAAAAATTTGATTTTCAAGTTGTAAATATCACGGCTAATATAATGTTTTAAGTATAGCAGAAAATAATTTCATATTAATTACTTTTAAATGCTCGTTCCATAATTTCAATTTTGCAATATATTTTATCAAAAAATTTAAATAATTTACCTATCTATATTTTTGTTTCCTACACACTAATGCTCTAATTTAGCACTCACAACACCAGCAAAGCGGTCCTAGACCAACGGAAGGTCCACCTCAGCAACAGGTTTGGAAAGAGCCACAAGTATTTTTATTTATAAAAATTTTTTGCATAAAACATAATAATCGTGTAAGAAGGTTTGTTAGTATTATCATATTAGTTTTCATTTGCTAGGTTTTCATTTTTACCTGCCCTCCATGGTATTATTTCAATATATATGTTTAATTTTTTAATTAAAATAACCCTAAATCTTTGACCACAAACCATCTTTGTATTATAAAATCTATAATTTGGTCAGAAAAAATAATTTGTTATTATGAAATTTTATCAAAATCTGAAAAATTTAATTTTTTATATAAGTTTTTGATGGATATGCCAAGTTACATTTTGTATTTTTCTTGAATTTTATTTTTTTTAATTAGTCTACCCATCAACAAAGCGGTCCGAAACCATTGGGTGGTCCATCTCAGCAACATGTTTGGAAAGGCCCACAAGTAATTGAAATTTATTTTTTTGTTTCTAAATTACAATATAAGCGCATTTTTTTATTCTTTTTTTATTTTTTTTTAATGTGTATTTATTACATTTACAATCCAAACTATCCTATTAGCAAATTTTGTCTTTTTAAATTTAAATTTTTGTCCTTTTAAGTGTCACCTCTTTTTTTAAAAATCTTTTTTTCCGTTTATTTATGGCTCTTACTAATATTCTTATTTTTTTTTCAATTTTAAAAAGTAACAAAAGTTTGTTATGGATATATAACGAAGATTTTTATATGGCAGGGCACTTAAATATTTTTAATTGCAAATTACATTTATTTGTTTTAGTTTAGATTTTAAATTTTTTTTTACAGAATTATTTTTTCAATACTAAACGCGTTTTTGCGAAAATGTGCCAAGGTACTCCTAATCCTTCATGCATCGGTGAATTTTTAAAGAAATAAGGTCATCAGTTTGGACAATTTAATTTTTTAACCTCTATATGATCCACATGTTCTTCATGTGGTTGTTTTTTAACCCATGCACTTGAAAAGGGAGAGAGGAGGCTCTGAGGTGTGAGCGAGTTTGTAGGCGGCGATGTTATTAAAAATTGTAGATAATAATACGATAGGTTAAGGGGGAAAGGCGCAATGGGAATGGATGTTGTAACTTTAAACTATAACAAATTTGTATCCTATCGGCTCCATAAATTAAATGCGGTATCAATAGAGCCATATGTTATTCTTAAAATCTATTAATGTATTTGTTACCAATCCCAGTTATATTTTAAGCTAGCTTTCGAACGAGAAAAATTTTCCCCTTCCCAGAAAAATATTATTTAATAGGTGGTGACCTTTTGCGTTAAGAATTGAACTAAATCTACATTTTTAATCTTGTAGTCCTTACTTAAACCAAGTGATGTCGATGCCCCACGACCGAGCTCGACAAAATATTCGACCCAATCTGATAATGCATCTACTGGCCAGGCGTCATCCACGTTCTCAGCGCCCGTATATATTTTTCGTTTTTCAAAATTATTTTATTTCCATTTTGAATATTAAGTTTTATTGAATTTTTTGTTGTTTTTTGTGAATTAAGCCCTAACAAATTATGCGTGACTACTAATGCTGTATTACTGAATTTAAATTTTTGTATATGAATCCTAAGCCTTTCCGTATATATTGTAACTGTGTTTGAACAATTTAATGTTATTTTTATTTTATCCGCGGGTTTTGAGTTAAATTATTCTTTTTGTAATTTTTATACGAACTTTTTTTTTTGCAAATATGCGAAAGTGAATGATTTTGTGGTCCTTAAAATTGTTTTTTCGCTTTAATTGAAATCTTTTTTTTTATATGAGCAATTTTTTAATAGATTTTCTACCTTATGATTTATAGGGAGAGACTCTCAAAGGCCCCGCTGGGACACTGAAGGAAATTTTGAAAATGCCACAAGTTTTTATCTTTCCTTAAATAAACGTTTGACGTATTTTAAAATTTTCTCCATAAACGGTTATTTACATTTATATATAATTATCCTTTTACCTTCAATTCCAATACCTTTAATTAATTATTATTTTTTACTCTTCTTGACTCAAAATTTCAAAAAATATGATTAAGTTTAGACTCAATTTTATGATTTCCGTCTTTTTTTTATTTAATATATTGGAATTGTATTTTATACATTATATAACCTCAATTACAACAGCAACAAAACAACGGTCCGAAAATTGAAATTATATCTCAGCCTGGGAGCAAAGCCTTTCCTTCTTATCCTTCCACCGATGCTCCAGTAAAATAATTTCACCATATAAATCTTACTTTTTGCAAAATTTTTTATTCACAATCCACATTTTTTTTTAATTTATTTAATTTTTAAATATCCTGGATCTTATTATTATTTATATTATGTCTTTTTTAAAAACCATTTTAACAACTTTTCAGCTTACTCCGTGGATGATGTATACAGTTTTTTAATGCTACAAACGAAATTTTATTTTGAAATATAAATATTGTTATGGCTACAGGTCGGACCTACTGACAAACCTGAAACTGATCGAGAAAAACCAGAACTGACCAAACCTGCTGGGGATGCCAAAAAACCTCCTGTTAGCAGAAGCGACTCAAAATTAGATTTGCTTCTACCAATTAAATCTTATAAGCATGTTAATAATTTTTAAATTTATATTGTTGTCCTCTCCCATAGCCTAAAAGCGAAAATATTTGATTAATCAGCAATTTTACTTTAATATTCCTAAATAAGCGCAATAATTTGTACATATTTTTTCCTATTTGATAGATCGACTCGGGCCTCAGACCGCCCGCCCGAAAGGATTACGGGACCCAGGGGAGAATTATTAAACTTCGGGCCAACCATGTTAGAATTCAACTGAAATTGGATAATTTGCACCATTACGATATAGATATCACGCCTGAGAAAATACCTAAACACTTGAAAAGGTTTACCTGATAACATTTTACTTTTTATTATGAATTGGCTGTGGACTTGCATATTTTTATTTAATTTAAATACGTTTTCCTTTCATAAAAATTGTTTAATTTGTTTTTACATATAATATTTTTGTATATATTGAACTATAGTAAGGGCTTTGTGGAAGGGACTATTACCTTAATAATATTTTTGGAACTAGATCATTTTATGTTGAAATTTGATTTGCTACCTTCATTACACAGAAAATTAAAAAAAACACCCCGCTCCTCAAAAAAAAGGGTTTAAAAAAAAAAAAAAAATGTACAAAATGCCAATTCAAAAAATTGAAGTTAGCTTCAGAAAAATTTTTAAAATATAAGAGTTAAATTTAAATTTTAAAAATAAATTTATTTAAAACCTTATTTAAAAATTTTTTTTGCATATGTAAAGGCTGATATTCCAACATATGCTTGATGAAAACAAAGATACCTATTTCAAGGGTAACACGGCTTTTTTCGATGGTCAAAAAAATTTTTACACGGTAAAACGTATTCCCATATCGACTCAAGAAGATGTAATATTTTGTATTAGTCTTGTTTCATTTTTTTAAACATTTTTTGATTTAAAAACATTGTATACCTTTACTTCTTTAATTCCAGAACTTGAAGTTTATGTTATAAATATTATTATATTTTTTATTACCTTTGGCTTATTTTTATCATTATTTTTTCCAAATTTGAACACAAAATCACTTGAATTCTGGTTTTGTAAGCCAGTTTGCATTATTTTTGGCTTCATTGATGATAAGTTCGTTTAACGAGATTGGAATCTCATAAAAAAATTTCTCTATGCCTTAGATTAATAATAATTTAAATTTTTTTACATTTTATCATGATTTTTTAGCTATAACTTATTTTAATTAGTTTATTAATTGGCCATACTGAAAAAAATAAATATTAATTTTTTTTATTCTTCATCCAGCTGGTCATAAAGTCTACCGTCTTAATTGAGGACCGTAAAATGGATTACAAATGTAAAATAAAATACGCCGTTGAGGTTAACTTGTACCAACTCCAGGAATTTTGGGAGGGCAGGTTGACTGAAATGCCCCAAGACCCGGTCCAGGCTATTGATGTCGCTATGAAGCATTGCGCTAACTTGACGTATCTTTTTATGCATTCATTCATCTGTTTTTAAAATTAATAATAATAAAAATATATATATTTTCTTGGTCAATGGGTTTAATTAGCAAAAATTTATATTTTTTACTTCAATATAAGTTGGCCGTTTTTTCTTTTGATTTTTTTAAAGTTTTTTTAAATTTTAATAATTATCTTTTTTTTTCTCAAACATTCTCCAAACTATATAAAAAATAATTTTTTCTAACATGTTTTAAGGAAATACATTGTAATTTTTTTTAATATGTTAAATTTTGAAATTTTTACTTTAAAAAAATTGATAAAGAGATCTAATAAAAAGTTGTAAGTTAAGCTAAAATTTAGGTCAAAAGTAGGTAAAATGTAGTTTTTGAAAGACTTAAAGATTTAATTTTATATAAACGTGGACGGGGGAGATTTTATTAACATGATATTGATAGGGTTTAGAGTAAGATTTGAAACCTGAGGGTCTTTTACCATTTAATAGTTATGGATAATTATTTTATTCAATAAAAAAAGAAATGAGTGTTTTTATAAATTCGAAAGGGGATATTCAATAACTTGATCATAATTCTAAACACTCGGCTAAAACTATGTTTTTAATAATATTTTGCTTAAACGAGATGTAGAAACAAACTTAAATTAAAGGCATAAAAATTATTTATTTTACCAAAAATCGTTTATATATGCTTCTTCCAATCTTATATATGTGAAAATTATAATTTTGCTATTAGTTACGTGTAAAATGATTTTTTTTTGTATAATTTTAAAAATTTTATTTTATAAATGAATACAATAGGTTCCAGTTATAGTTTATTCCTATAAAATACTTTTTGTAAAAAAAAGTGAAAAAAAATTAAATCTTCAAAATTTTCCAGAATTTCTTTCAATTATACGTAGATGAAAAAACTCATTTTTATGTATGTTTATATATCCTATAATGAAAAAAACAAAAAATTGGTTTGAGGTTTCCCTCATACCTTTCCCCATTTAGGGGTGCTATACCCGTTAGGGCTTTGACTCTTTAACCCGAGCAAAACAATTAATATTGCCGACGGGTTAAATAGTAAGATTTGCACGCACGCCGGTGACCTAGGTTTTTGGCCTAGGCTCTTACTTTTAGACATATCGTTTAAGATCTACTGCCTAAGCAGGCCACTTAAAAGCTTTATAAAGTGGTTTCACATGTATACTATTTTTTTGCGAAGAAAAAAGCTACTGTGCACGGATTCGAACTCGCAACCTTCTGCGTCTAGGCAGAAGGTTTGCCACTGAGCTATCTGAGCCGATATCCTATAATGAAAATTCTTATTATATTTTGTAGGCAAACTCCTGTCGGGCGTTCGCTTTACATGCCTCCGAGTAAAACGATTGACCTTGGGGAGGGCTGCGAACTATGGATGGGCCGCTTTCAAAGTGTCCGGCCTACCCAATGGAAAATGACCCTTAACATTGATCGTGCGTTAAAGATAAATCTAAATTTAAATTTCCAATTTGTTAATTATAAAGCCCCAAGATTTTTGCTTGTGTCATAATCAGAGCTGGGAGAAAACGCATTTTTTGGCTAAACTCAAATTTTTGTTTTTCAAAAATTTTATGACCGATTAAAAAAATTAACTATAAATAAATACAAAATTTAAGCAGAAAATCTTAAAATTTATGAATCTTTTCTTGATTAAAGCTAAATCCCTTTAATTTTTCTAAATTTCGAAAAAGAAAAAAATGAGTTTGACCCAAAAATGGGTTTTTTCCCAGCTCTGGTCATAATACTGCTTAATATTAGAATAACGTATGAAACTCTGTAATAAAAACTTATTGATTTTTATAGTTACTAAAAACTTAATGCAAGCGTTTGTAATCAATTTATAAGAAGCTAGTATTATGTTTTATTTAAACCTTATATTTTTTTTCTTACCAACAAATGAGCTCAGGAATTTTGGCATTTTTATATATCGCAAAAGGTTGTTTTTTATTCTGTATTTTGGGATTTTTTTTAAATTTTAAGCAAGCGTCTATTCGGTAACGTTAGCAATCTAGTTTATTGACTCGGCATATCATTTATCATTTCAAGATATTGTTATTATTTGGAGAAATAATTTAATTTAAAATTTAAATATGTTTTTTTGTTTTTAAGCCAATTACACAGGTGAACAAATTTTTGAGAGTTATTAGCTAAAGAGACCAGTGTACAATTGAGTTTTCACTTCAGCTGACATAAATTTAAAAGCTAAAAAAAACAGAAAAATTTCTAACTTATTTTTTGCTTGATTGGTGATGTAAATATGTTTTTATGAGTTTAATTTGTTTAAAACCTCTCTATTCATTAGAATATAAGCAAGAAGTGGCAACAATTTGTATTACTAAAAAACATTTTAAATTTTATATTAAGGGTTTTGTTTTCAGAACGGAACAAAAGTTTAGCGTTTGTTGATTCCTCAAAAATTTGGATCTGCAGTATATAATTGGGAAAGTTAAAAATTTTTTTTATAAGATAATAATGGCCACAATTTTAACTAATATGAAATATCGCTAGAAAGAAGCAAATTTTTAAGGAATAGTTATCAGTACATATATAATGTTTTTTTATTAACATTGTTCTATATTAATTACTAATTTGGAATGAAATTTTTTCAAAATGTTTATTTTGCCTTATACATGACTTCTAGTTTTTCAATCTATTTTGTAATCAAATTCAACAGTTGCCGCTACGGCCTTCTACCAACCGTTACCAATTCTATATTTCATCTGTGATTTCTTGAAAATGCGTGACCCGCCACCCTCACTCAATCCGTACCAGAAAAATATGTTACAAAAAGAACTTAGAAGTTGAAAAAAGCATTTGTTTTTATATTTGAACAATTTTTTGCCAAATTTCCCTCTTCATTTTTTATGAAAATGCATTATGACCTTTTTTTTATAAATGTATACGATAGATTTAAAGATACGCGTTACTCACCAGGGCAGCATCAAGAGAGCCTACGTCGTTCGCGAATTAACTGCCCAGCCGGCTACTACTTTAAAGTTAATTTTTTTAGATATATTACACTGGACAACAAAATTTGGACGACCTTAAGCATCATTTATGGCAACTCTCGTTTTTGGTCAAGTTTTTGGTGCTAATTAGGAATATGGAATAAGAATTTTAGCCAATGTCTAAGATATTTAGTTATTGATGTCAAATTTGGGATTTTTCTATTTTTGGGGTATTTTGGGCCCTTATGTCATAAAACTTATGGGTAGTAACAAAAGTTTAAAAATATAGATTACGGAAACATTTATTATTAACGTAAGGCATTAAATTTTTTTTTATAACATTTAGTTTTTTTTATTCATTTTTACATTGCGTCATTAACTCCGTTTTTTAATCCCAAATGACTTTAAAGTGATTTGCAAATCCTATTTTCTTTTTTAGATATGTGTTTTAGAAAGGAATTTGAATATGCTAAAAGATTTTTTTGGAAAATTTAAAGTTAAAGAAATTTTGTGATTTTTTTTTTGAACCTTAGACGTAGTTTAAATAAAATTGGAGGCCTTGGAAAAAACTAACCCGGGATCGTTATCGCAATCTGCAAAACCCTTAAAAATTCATTTATGATGTTTTTTGTCAAATGTTATATGTTTAATACAAAAGAAAGAAAAAAATTATATATTCATCTATTACATGCTAACTAGTGGTTCAAAATACTATTTTTTTTTATTTTATTTGACATTTAATTTAATTACATCCGCTTGGTTAAACCTGAATTATATTTTCATTAATTGAAATTTTTTAAATGTCCTATGTCCCATATCACGATAGGTTTACCACAGAAAAGGATGGTAAGAAAGAGACCATGACTGTCGCGGAATACTTTATCAAACAGTACGGTCTCAGGCTCAAGTATAAATATCAATAGTCATTGTCTTAGCAGTAGATATATTGTATTAAATGGGCATAGTTACCACATTTTTAATTTTTATTAATTTATTTTATATCTCTTTGTGCTAAATCAAATTATGTAATCTTTTTATGTAATTAAATAAATTTATTTTCATGATAAAAATAATATTTCAATCTATTATAACTATAAAAATGTTTATGAAAAATGAATTTTTTTTTAAATTTTACTTATCGCCCGTGATTTTTTTTAGCAGGTTTATATGCGCACCCATTTTTTGTGAAAAATTTAGCATCAACAGCATATTTAAAATTTAAAAAACTTTGAAATTTTAAATACGTTTTAATTAATTTGGCAATAAAGCTTTAATAATCGTTGTTATCGTCTAAATAAAATTAAGGTTTTTTAGTTTTGTTAAAATATCATATTTTTTTTTACAAATTAAATTTCATCTGACTATCGCCAATTTTCGATCAAAACTAATCGATAGATAATTTTGGTACACCCTGCTCTTATTTCTCTTTAGCTTTCACATGTTTGCATTTTTTTTTATATTTTTGTTTGTTTTTTTAATTTGTAATTTCAATATTTTACAAATGTTATTTAGATATCCTAACATGCCCTGTCTACGAGTGGGTAGCTTACAAAAGCAAATTTATTTGCCCATGGAGGTTTTATATATTTTCAATTAAACCCCTAAGTAGTCTGATTAAAAAAATATGTGGTAAAGGAAGTCTCTAGCAGAGCTGGGAATATGCCCATTTTTGGGTCAAACTCATTTTTTTAATTTTTCAAAAATTAGAAAATATAAATTTAGCTTTAATCAAATTTTTTTTTATAAAATTTAAGATTTTCTGCTTATACTCTGTATTTATTTATAATTGATTTTTTTAATCTGTCATAAAATTTTTAAAAACAAAAATTTGAGTTTAGTCAAAAAATTGGTTTTTTCTCTTGCTCTGGTCTCTAGTTCTCTTTTTACATGCTCTTTTAAGGACTCACCTCATACGGCTTTAACTCTTGTTTACTATACACCAAGCCTCGCAAAGAAGCATGAATTGAATTATAACCTAGATTTTTTCTACCGCCATATTAAACAAAACCACAAGTAATGAGGCAATAACGATTGGTTGCAGAAAAAATGCTCTTTTAAGATTTTATTATAATTTAACACGTATTGTAGAATATACCCTAAACAATGCTATACCATTTGACGCAAATGAGTAAATTAAATTTTGAATTCACGGGAACCACCTTTTTTAAAAAAAATTATTTGTTAAAATTTTTTTTTATAAAATTATAACGTTTTTTTATAAAAAAAAAAATTTGGTTTAATTTTTAATTATTAAAATTGTTTATAATTTGCTCGACCAAAATTCTTTTGATTGAAAGCCGCTTTTTATCACTATGCCATTTATGGGCAAATAATGCAACAATAAGAGATTTCTTATACAACATATTTTAGTGGTCTCTTTACCAACAGAATTTTGCGTTTTTTGTTTGATTGATAATTATAGCAATACAATTTCATGTCGATATAATTGTGTTTTATTTGTTAATTTGTATTTCATACAACTAGGTATGCGAATTAAAATCGGGTCAAAAGAAAAATCGTGTGTCTGACCTAATGGTCTCTAATATGATCCGGGTATAATTTTTTTTTAAATCATTTTTATACCCTATTTTATATATATTTAAATGTTTTAATAACCAATTTATTGTTTAATTATTTTATTTGAAGTAATAAATATTTATCTTGGTTTTACGCTTATAAATTTGTATTCACATTTTGTTGAGAATAATTTATTTTTGATTTTTTTTAAACATTTTCATTTTTATAGCATACAGCTCGTCCAGCCCCTGAGAGAGAAGCTGCCATTATGGAAAAAGTATATTTTATATTAATTTATTGTATTTTATAAAAGTGCAAAAATAAATCCAAATTTTTACTTTAAATTACACATATTTAAATTTTTTTGATTTTTAGATTATCTATATTTTGCGGTGGCTAAATGATCCAAAAAACGCTTTTTTTACAATTATTGTTAGCCCTAATTATAAAAACTTTTTATGATTCTTTACATAAGAAAGTTTTTTTTTCTATAAAATTTAATAACATAAATCTTGTTAATAGCATTTTTTTGTTCCTACTGAAATTAGCTACACTTGGATAAAAATCGATTTTTTTTAAATAATTAATACAGCAAGTATTTTTAAAATTAACGTGATATTTAATTTTGGGATCGTTTTTTTTTTCTATGCAAAGCTGAGTTGACCGGTGTAAGATTTTTAAATTAAGAGTTTAGAGGTTTGTGAATTTAAGCAGCCTAACGATTGACGTTTTGGCATGCAGTTTGGTAATTTCTTTTTTTACGACATTCATCAGATGATTTAAATTAAAAGATATCCCGAACCTATCCAATTTTTTAATTTACTCTAATTCGTAGCCTATGTTGAACATTATAATTGTTTTAAATAGGACAATTAGTTTTTTAAAATTAAAATACACATATTATTATACAAATCTACCACCCAATAACCTACTCAAAAAGACTAATATTAAGAACCCAAATAAATCAGCTACAATACATTAAAAGGTTAGGCCACATTGGCCCAACCCACAATCACCAAAATATATGTTATAAATAAAATTGGTTATATTTAATGAATGATTATCATTTAAACAGTAATATTGAAATAATGATTAGACATTATAATTTAACACTTTAAGACTAATAATTATTTAACTGGGTTCAAATTTATATATTAAAAAAAATTAATATTCTAAGCCTAAACAATTTTTATTTTGTTAAAACGTTAATTATTCAGATTTACAAAAATATTTTTGTTATCGTTTGAGTTGTATTTACCAAAAAAAATTACTTCATAATTTAAAAGAGTTGACACTAGTCTTAACAATACAATTTCTGAAGAAAAAGTGCAAAAAAATTGAAAATTTGGGGCATAATATTAATTAATTTAACTAAAAGATATATTAATTTAATAATTAATTTGCAATGTTTTTATTAAAGCTTAGGGATGCTAAATTTAACGAAGATCCCATTATGAAAGCTTGTGGCATAAGTGTCGACAACAAGCTCATAGAACTGGACGGACGTGTTATTGAACCACCTGTAGTTTGTTATCAATCAAAAGTAATAAATTTTTTATTAAAACGTTGCATTCAAACTTGAGTCAAATTTCGCAAAAAACAAAAAAAAATGAAAAAATATTATTTTTTATAAATAGACGTTATAATTATGCTTCTAGTCATATAAATTTTAGTTATTCTTTAGTTCAAATTAAATTGAATCTTTTTTTTCTAAATTCGCTCATACATGAAATATTTTTTCGTTTATTTTCGGATGTATTATGTTGTACTCTTTTTTTTAAATCATATGCAGGTTAATTTTTGCCATTAAATCAAAAATAAATAGCTATTTGCACATTCTTTCATATATATTTTGCTGATAATTTTTTTTTAATTTTTTGAAATTAAAATGAGATCCTATAAATTTTATTTGCTTGTGTTTGCCTTAAAATAAATTTTTGATTAGCAACCCCAAGCCCCTCAAATGACTGTCAGACCCCGAATGGGCGTTTGGGATATGAGAAACGGAGAACACTTTCTCAAACCGGCTTCCTTCCAAAACTGGGCTCTGCTCGTTTTTGAGGACCCACGGAGATGTTCTGAAAATTCGTTACGAGAGTAAACTCCATTTATTGTCGATAATAATTTTTGTTTACGCCGAATATGTTAGTTAAATATTATTTATCAACATCACAGCAATAATACATTTTGAATTTATGCCTTTTATTCATTTCGTTTTATTTTTTAATTGCCTAAATTAAGCAACTATTTTAGAAATATATAATAAAATATTAAATGCGGCATTTTTAATTAATTATTAGATGTGAGACATTATATATATCACACTTTTAAAATTTTTCTCTCTAATTCTTTATTTATTTTTGTGTTCAGAGTTTTTTCAAAAATTCTCCTAAAATACCTTGTAAATAGATGAGTAATTGTTTTGAAACATTTTCTAAATTTTTTGTTATTATGCTTATTTAATCTTCTTTTATTATAACGCCTAGTAATGGCTTCTAACAATCTATTTAACCATCTCTTATTTTTACTAATTCCTATGGTTTTATTATAGTTTTTTCCAGCAATTGAGCCGACACGCACAGACCATGGGCTTGGTGTTTCCGCCGACGCCCCTACGCGTCAATTACGTGCGCCAGGCGTCCCAGGCCGACGCCATTTTCAGCGATTACGTTGAAAGCTGTAAGAGGGACGGGAAAGAGCTTCAACTTATTTTTGTCGTATTGCCTGGCCGCTCTCAAATTTATGGTTTCTATATACATATTTTGGGCATAATCAAGATCAAATATTAAAATAA
The DNA here is from genome assembly GCA_030555515.1 of Acutogordius australiensis. NCBI lineage: Eukaryota > Metazoa > Nematomorpha > Gordioida > Gordea > Gordiidae > Acutogordius > Acutogordius australiensis. Next base: position 6,251,346 of record CM060245.1, read on the forward strand.
CAAGGAAAGGATTGTTAATTACCCTTTTTTTGTTTTTTATTATAAAATATAAAAAACAACCTAATTTTAGAATTAAATTTAATTTGACCCTTTGTGGAATATAAAAACCAGCTGATTTATTGTAAATTTCTCCTCGCTTGTTTGAACTTGCCCACATTTAGAGATTTAATATCCGTCTGTATATATATATTTATATTTTTGCCCGTATATTACATAATAGTCATTTACATTTACTAGCCAGCATTTCATAGTTTGGCGGCTCAGATAGCTCAGTGGCAAACATTTGACATACTTGCAGGAGGTTGAGGGTTTGAATCCGTGTATAGGTGTCTCTTTTTTTGAAAAATCAAGCTTATGTGCAACCAGCTTTGCTGAGTGACCTACTAAGGCACTATGCAGCCCTAAACATTGTGCTGCTTAAAGTGAGCGTTTAAGCTAAAACGCCAAGGTCGCCATCGGGCGCAAATTTTACGTGAAAGTAAAGCATGTCAACAAAACTCCGGAATTCGGAAGAAGTTCATAAACTCCGCGGAGTTTTTTATTAAAATTTGCTAGTTAATATATGTAATTATTACATACTTAGCTGCTCTCTTTCATACATCTTTCATTAAACAAAATTGAGTTTTGACTACAAAAACACATATTTCAATATTTCCATTAAGCTAATGTTTACTAGCAAATTCCAAAAAAAAAATAAAACTCCGGAACTCCGGAGTTGATGGACTCCTTCTCGACTCCCGGAGTTTTGACATGCCTCATATTATATTTCACCATCCAGCGAAGTTTATTTTGAAATTAATATTTACATTCACTAACAAAAACCATACCTACATTAAAAATAGCCGAAATTAAACGACTGGGTGACATAAAATACGGGCTCATGACGCAGTGCATTCAGTCCCGAAACATAGGGCGGGCCAATCCATCCCTTCTAACCAACGTGTGCCTCAAGCTCAACGTCAAAGGGGACGGGACGAACGATGTCGTTAATTTTCAATCAAAACTTTCTGTGTTTGGACGCGAACCCTTCATCATTTTTGGGGCCGACGTGACCCACGCTGCCCCAGGTGAAACTAGAATGCCCTCAATCGCAGCTGTAAAAATTATGTTTTTGTACAATATAGGAATTGGGAGAAGGGGTGGGAGTGTAAATTTTCTATAAACAGTTTTTTTTGGGCCGCGTTTATATTTAGTTTTTGTTTTTCGTAAAAATTATTACAATAATTCAGGAAAAGCATAATTACCATTACGAAAAATGCTTTTGTTACATATTAAAAATTTTAAAAACAAGTTGTATTTAGCCCACAGTATAATTAAGCTTTCAAAATTTAGTTTGTGAATATTCGATCCATTTATATATTTTTTAAAAAATTACACAAATTGTAAAGTAGGACGTCCATATAATTACTTAAATAATGCGTATATCGACAAAATATTTCACAAAACTAAGGTTTGCTAACATTATGCTGTGTTTTGAGGTCAAGCTTTAGGATATGGTTAAAATTGCACTATAAAAACACTAAAACACGGCCATTTCAACTCGAATTTGTTTTTTTTTATAGAGAAAAATGCGTTAAATGTTATAAATTTTAGCTGTCCATATTTTTGGCACACTAAGAAATAAAGATTATATAATATTAAACATTGTAGTTGAACCTGACCCAGCAAAGAAAGAAAATTTGAGGGTCCAAAATAGTTGAAGGTATTTTATTAAACAAGGGCGCCTGTGGAGTACATATATATTTAACATTATAAAAAAAATTCTGCTAAAAAGAAATTTTTAAAATCTAAATCATTACTTTTTTTTACATTATTTTCTTATGTCTTAAGCAAAATCTCTGTATATATTATAATTTTATTATATTTATATTTACATAAACATAGCTAATAATTGTTTTTTTATCCCCACTTTTATAAAATTCCAACATTTAAAACTTTTCTGAAATTCAAAAATCAATTTTTTTTAAAGTTTAAATTTTTTAAAACAATTTTTTTAAAAACAAATAAACTTTGTACGCGCAGCTAGCTTTGATCTAAAATTAATGCAGCACCTGAATCCTTATATAATCAAAATTTGCTTTTAATTTTTTTAATTTTTCGTTTTTTCCACATAGGTCGTTGCCAGTATGGACGGCTTCCCATCCAAGTACACGGCTTGCGTCAAGGCCCAAGGCCATAGGGTCGAAATAATCGAAAATTTAGCTGAGATGATTAAGCATTCGCTCAAACGCTTCTACCAGGTTACCAATGGAACCAAACCTCGAAAGATTATCTTTTACCGAGACGGCGTTTCTGAAGGCCAATTTTTGCAGGTTTCCATTTTGTATATTATTGTTTTTTGATTTTCATTTTTATTGCGTTAAAAACAATAAATGAGCTTTTTCCACATGATGCATCCTTTTTAACGTTTTTTCAAATAACATATAATAAATGACTTTTATGTAGAAAAAACAATTTATTTGTATAAAAAAAAATAAAATAATTTTACTTTTTAATGAGGTGCTTTCTCAGTTGTTTGAATCTTTACACTGGTGCAAAGCAATTATTATTAACGTTTATCAAAATCGGTTTGCACAATGGCGGGTTTTTACATAACTTTTTAGGCACTTTAATTGCTTCTTTAAGCCACTTTCAGCAGTTTCAAGTGGTATAATGTGTAATTTAGTTTTGCAAATATTTAAACACCAAGATCTCTTGTTCTCCTTAGACCACTGAGCCATGATTTGTGGAAAAAAAGAATTATTTAGTTTTCAATTATTAACATACCTTTATTTATATAAAAGGTGTTGCAATACGAAGTTCAAGCCATCCAAGAGGCCTGCCGAAGCATCCAAAAGGACTATCAACCTCTCATAACGTTTGCCGTTGTACAGAAAAGGCACCATACCCGGCTGTTTTGTGTAAATCCTCGAGACGCTGTACCTCTTATTTATTTGTTTGAATAAATAAAATATATATGGGTGTTTTTATGAGATTTTGTAGTTTAGTTTAAACCGGCGTGGGTATCATAAAGAGCCAACTTTTAAAGGGTATTTTTTAGGGGCTTTTCTTTTGATCTCGTACAAAGGGCCTTTTAAGCCTATTTTTTGCCTATTAAGGCGCTTTTTGTTTAATAGTAGTAATGAATCCCATTTTAACTTTAAAGTAATAAAACGCCTTTTTTCCCATTCGGGTTTTGTATAAAAATTTTAGAATTATTGCTATTTTTTCTCCATTTGGCCCACACTTTTTCAGCATTGGTTTGAACGCAATTTTTTCTTAGGTCACACATCAATGTTTATTTTTTTTTGGTTAACATTGAAATGTATATGGAAGGTGATTATTTTGACGAAGCCGATTGGCTAAAAGCTCTTTTCAAATCAATTTAAAGATCATCCTCAAGCAAATTATTTATATCAGCTGATTCATACCTGAGGGCACAACTATTATTAGTCTTATCTTTATATGCTTTGTATGAATTTCCATTTAAATCTAGTATATTTATACATTTACTTTTTTTTCTTTCATTCACAGTGCGGCAAAAGTCAGAATATTCCACCAGGAACTATCGTTGATAGAGGGATAGTTCACCCTAGGGAAACGGATTTTTTTATGTGCAGCCATGCCGGTATACAAGTAATAAATAATATGGATACGATAATGACTTTATTTAGTGCTAATAAGTTACTTTTTTAATCTACCAAGGTATTACATGTTTTATTGTGCAAAGTGAGTTTTTATTTTAATGCAATTTAATAAAAAAAAATTTTCCGCGCGAATTTTTTTTACAACATTTAGTTTAAACACATGATATACCTTTGTTAAAATGAAATTTACAAATATTAAAACTACCTTTAAAAAGTTTAAAAAATATAGGAGTCTATATGTGTTTTTATTTTTGAGCCAATAGTATAATCTTGCATAAGAGACAAGAACGTTAAAATGTATAAAATTTTCTTTTAAATTGTAATCCGTATAGCAACCTTACCTGTCAGGTCTTTTGCCTCTTACAATTCTACCTCTGGCCCCATAAAGTTTAATAAATCACATGCTTTGGCGATTTAGAAGTTTTTAAAGATAGGTTCTCCCATAAAAAATAGATGGGTTTGAAAAGATGGTTTTCAAACAAGGCTTAATCCTATATTACTTTAAAAGTTGAAAATTAACCAATATGCGCCTAACTTTTGATTTTTTATTTGAACAATTACAAAACTAATATGTGTTCTTCTACTTATTTTTACTTTCTATTTTCCCGTTTATATTTGGTAAGGAGGTAAAAAAATTTGCTCGTTTAATCCCAGCTAGCCTATAAATAAACTGGGACTGGGATCATCAAATACACCAGTAATTTTTAAAAATAACGGATTGATTAGTGCGTAATCGAGGTAAAGGTATGTTGATATGGTGAATTAAATTATCCGCACTGAAGCCTTTCTTTATTGAGGCCGCCGTACCCATTAGGGCTTAACCATAAAGACGCTATACAATGTATATTTTCGGCCGTGTCTTGTTTTTCGGAATTTCTAATGTTTACTAGATAACAAAAATTACGGAACCGGTCCGATTTTTTTTATGGGGGCGTTCTTGAATTGCATTTGTTCATCAACATTTTGCAAAATTTTGTATATTAATTAGTTTTTTAAATAAAAATCACATATACAAACAACTAATTCCACATCGATCATCTGGATTTAGACATTCAAATATTAACCAATTAAAACAAATTTTTTATTTAAACTACAGGGAACCTCCCGACCCACCCATTACCACATCCTGTGGGACGATAACGCCTACACCCAAGACGAATTTCAGGCCTTGACCTACGCCTTGTGCCATACCTACGTCCGTTGTAACAGGGCCGTCTCTATCCCAGCCCCCGCCTACTACGCCCATCACGTGGCCTTTCGGGCTCGGTACCATTTGGCAGATTTAATTCACAGGTATTACATATGTGTTATATTAACTTAACTTACTCATTTATTCTTTTAAGCCACAAAATATATTTTTTTTAGGCCCGCGTTTAAACTGAACTTTTATTGTTTAAAAGGTAAAAAAACGCTTTTTTTGTGGGAAAAAATTAATTTTTTATATAAGTTTTCAAATTTAATGACAAGCACAAAAACATAATAATTAATAAAATTTATTGAATTTTAAGAAAACAAAAACTTTTTAGTGAACGAATGTAGATTTAACAAAGAGATACATTTTAATTAATTTATAAATATGATTTTAACTTAAAGCCTTTTTCTTGATTAATAAATTTATAACAATTTTTATATAGTTTTATTGTTTTATCTGATTATTTTTATTGTTTTTATTTAATTTAAGTTTATTTGATTAAGCTAGTTTAATTTTAGATTTGTTTAGGTATTAACATAATTTTTTTAATTATAACAAATTTTCAGTTGCCCCTTTCAAAATTAGTTTTTATTTTTCGGTATTCACTCTATTAATGAACGCATTTATAAGTTGCCTTACAAACACACAAAGTCTTCTCTAAATAGAAGAAAAACAAATAATTTTGATTGAGTTGTTTAAAATTTAACAAAAATAATATTGATTTTAGTCTTATATAGAGACCATAAAATGCATTTTATTTTTAAGCGACACTGCATCATCTTCAACTGTTTCAAGTGGAGGCCCATCAATTAATTTGGAGAAATGTAACGAGGCCATAACGATTCAAAAAAGTAACGTCGAAAAAATGTATTTTGCCTAAAAAATGGTCTTATGGCTTTATATTATTATTTTTAGTTAACAATTTAATATCTACTTTAGTTAAAAAAGTTTATTCTATAATTTATTTTACATTTTCAAATTTTTTTTTACATTTAACCTTAAGCTAATTGCAAGAACAATACATATTAATTTTAACGCCACCAAATATTCTACCCTCATTTAGTTTTTAGATTTATCCTATTGTTTGTTTTTAATAGTTTTTGTAATATACATGTATATACATTTATCGGTATAAAATAAATTTAAATAGTTAATTATAAATAAATAACGAATTAAAAGCTTAAAGAGAATAAACAATTTTACTAACAATTGGCTATTAGCTCTAAATTTTAACAATTTTCTTATATTTTAAAACAACTAAAAAAACTTTCAAATTATAAAATGTGAGTTGTCATTATTGTACATTTTGGTTATAAAGATTATAAGTTGATGCCAACTTTTCTGAAAGTAATTGTCTCCATTTTGACGTTTAGCTCAAAAAATAAAATGATAATTTATATTTGCCCTTTATATATATTTTGTTAAAAATTCATAACAATATACATATTCAATAATTGTTCCCGATAATATATTATCATTATTATTTAATTTTATTTATAATGTTTTGAAAAATTAATAAATACATTCTGTAAAATTCTTGTGTAATATAAAATTTGGTTTTGCATCTCAAGGTTTATTCCGTGTACAAATGTTTTGAAAAATTAATAAATACATTCTGTAAAATTCTTGTGTAATATAAAATTTGGTTTTGCATCTCAAGGTTTATTCCGTGTACAAAAAAAAATGTATAATAAAATAATTTTTTTTTAAATGCATTTGGCAAAAGTTTTATTCTTAAAAGAACCATGCTAACTAACCATTGCTGTTCTTGAGTGAGACTGAGCCACCAAAATCAGATATGAAACTTTTTGCTTTTTTAGCTACGAATGAAGTGTTTGATTGAACTGTAGTTAAATCAAAAATAAAAATTAATAAATATAGCTAAAGGACAATATTCATTTTTTTTTCAAAATTATAAGAACATGTGAGTCATGGTGTTATAAATGCCTCTTAATTGACTTGACACCATTGAGAAAACATACCTTTACTTCAATTACGCACTGATCAATCTGTTATTCTTAAAAATTACTGGTATAGATGATCCCAATCCCAGTTTATTTATAGGCTAGCTTTGGGATCAAACGAGCAAATTTTTCCATTCTTACCAAAAAAAAAGATAAAAATTTACTTTGTTTAAAATTCTATATACCAGCCATTTTCAAGACAAAGCCAATAATTTTTTTTGAAATATACCATTGTTTCACCCTAAATAAAAAAAGACTGCTTATAACACAGTTTCAATTTAAGCCAATAATATGTGTAGCAAATCTATTAACCATAAAAATTATTTTTTTTTCTATTTTTTTTGAGAAGTTAAACCATTTCTTTATTTTAGTGAATGAGTAGAAAAATTTGATTCCAAAGATAACACTGGACAACAAAAAAAACAACATTAACGATTTGAGGGTTTTGTAGAGAATTTTCTTGCAGTAACGATCCCGGTTCTGTTTTTTTTCCAATGCCTCCAATTTTTTTAAACCGCGTCCAAAGTTCAGAAAAAAATTTACAAAATTTCTTTTACTATTAATTTTACAAAAAATCTATTGGCATATTCAAATTCCTTATAAAAAACTTATCTAAATTAGGTTATTACATAAAATTTTTAGCAATGATGCTAAGGGTCGTCCAAATTTTGTTGTCCAGTATAATCTATAAACAGACTGGGATTGCAATACATAATTGAGAAGTGGGTAAACAAGAGTAAACTGTCTGAAGTGATTTTGTACTTTTTAAAAATTAACTGGTGCATGCAGTGTTAGAAACCGGGGTGGGAAAAAAAACAAAAAACTGTGGTTTTTCCCAAAAAAAAAAAAAAAAAAGGGGGGAAGGGAGAAAAAAAAAAAAAAAAATAAAAAAAACAAAAAAAGGGAAAAAAAAAAAAAAGAAAATTTTTTTTTTTATTTGGGTGGGGTGGGGGGTTTTTTTTTGGGGGGTTTTTTTTTGGGGGTTTTTTACGGGGGTTGGGGGGGGGAGAATCTGTTAAAAATCGCCTCCTCACGGCCTCTTATGCTTTAAAAACACATACCCATTAGGGCTTAAAATATATCTTATACATTAATTTAACGAATATTATTCTACTGAGAATAATATAGTTGAGATGTTTATAGTTTAGTTTTTAATTATATAAATATTTTAATTTTTTGGCTCAAGCCAAAACAAATTTATGTGTAAAATTTTAGTTTATAATTTATATTTTTTTGATGAATTTTTAATTTTCAAATTTTCTTTAAAAATGGTATTACAATGTGACATATAATGCTACAAATTATAGATATAATAGTGTGCAAATGTGAAATAGTTCATATATGTAAATCATTTATCTATTACAAAGATCAACAAATTTCTGAGAGTTTTAAAATACCACAGAGTTTAAAACTGTCACCTTAAGAGTTAAGATCTAATGACTGTTTCTAATTCAACTAAGTTAGTCAGCGATAAATAACATTTAAAAAAAGGGCAAATCAACAAAAAAAATAAATTGATATATTGTGCATATTCATCTTTAAAAATTTTAATAAAAACCATTGTGTTGTTTGTGCAAAATATTTTGACCACCTAATGTAAATTTAAGAGCTTAATATGTTGAAAAAATGAATTTCTTGTTATTTGTGATGATAAAATGTACATAAAGTTTTAATATGAAAAAAAATATTGAATTTTTTCTTACTATTATTAAGATTTGTCAATTTGGTCAAATAGGGCCATTATTTGTTATGGACGGATCTAAAACTAAAAGCCTAAGAAAAACAAAAAATTTATTGAGATGAGGGTATCATGGAGATGCATTTTTTTATGTTTTTTGACATTGTATTTGTGGACAAGTGTTATTAAAGCTATCTGTAAGTTATAGATTATTATTTTTTTTCGTGTAGATTTATATATACCTTGGTTTTGAGCTAACAATCCAAACAAATAACTGAATGGTTCTACATAAGTTTTTGGATCATTTAAAGATAACAAATGGTGATTAACTAAATTATATAAGCATTCATTTTACAAATTTATAAAAATTTAAGTCAATAATTACTTTTATCTTTAAATATCCAAGTTGGAAGATAAAATGATTCTTTGTTGATTGCCACATTTGAGTTGTCATTATTTAAAAATGTACCAATGACTATTGCAATAAGCTAAATATTAATTAAAATAATTGTTTACATCCTTCTTAATATTTTTAATTTTTGTTAAATCATTTTTAACAAATAGCAAATCCAAATCATTTGTTTCTGTCTCTCTAATAGAAGCATTATAGATATATATCAAAGCCTATTAAATAATCAAGCAAAAACATTACATCACAATTGGTTAAATAATACTGCAGCTGTTTTTCTTGTAATTTTGACTATATAAGAATTTAACACATATAATTTACGATATCCATGGTATCATAAAAAGTAACTCTATCTTTATTACCCTTTTCAAATTCAAGATAAAAATAATATGTATCATCAATTGTTGGTCTATACTGCAATAAACTTGTAAATAAAATACAAACTTGATTAACAATTTTGTCAAAATTGTTGTAACTCAAATTTTCTAATAGTAGGGTCTTTCCTGTGCGAGCACGACCTAAACACAAAATTTTATGATTTTTCATCACCTGTATTTCACATGTGGAAATAAACCAGCCGGTTTTCAAACTTATTCACAGATGTATATACCAGACGGCTTTAACCTAAAAATCCATGTTTTATAATCTTTACCAGGGCTAAGAAAAAAAAATTTTCAACAAGTTTTTGGGTTTTTTTTCCAAATTCCCACAAATACGTGGGCATGGCAAAAGAAAAGCCCCTTTTCTTGCTTAAAGAAAAGGGGCATGTTTAAAAAAAGCCCCTTTTCTTCAAAAAAAAACTCCTAGGAGCTTTAAAAAAAAATAACCCACCCATTAAAATTTTTTAAAATTATTATAGAAAACATAAAATGGGTTTTTTGGGGCTCTTTTTAAGAGCCACTTTTTGTGGGTTTTTTTTGCCCCTTTTCTTAGTATGGGCTTTTTTTGATTTCTTATTTTGGCCCTTTATTTTTGCCCCCCTTTCTTTTTTTATGTTTAGGGGAAAAAATGAGCCAAAGTTTTTTGGCTTTTTGTTTTCCCAGCCCTGATCTTTACCAATATACGACGTAATCGGCTAAATTAAAACGTGTTTATCCATGTTTATTAAAGCGAGGCAATATTGCAAATAAAATCTTTACGTGCTAAATAGGGGCACGTGAAGAGGATTTTTATTTTGTGAAATTTTACAAATTTTTAAAATTTTACTTTGTAATAAAATATTTTTCAAAAAAAAATTTAGGGGACGTACATTCAGCACTCTTAAATTGAAATATTTCCAACTTAATAATATGTAAACCATTTTTTAGAGTTGAAGTTTTCATATCCAAATCAAAATGATTTTAGTAATGAATTCTTTAGTTTTATGTCTGTAAGAATAAAAATTTTTTTTTCACGCAAACTAATTAATAAAAAATTAAAAAAAGAAATCCTATATGAATGCGAATCTTCATAATACCTCTAATAAGGTAAAAAAAATATCGCAGTTTGTATTAGCATAGTATATCAATTTGCATCCTAAAATTATTTGTCCCTTTTTTTGGAAGCTCCGACCTAAAATATATTCGGGAAGTGGCGTATTTGGGATAGGTAACGCAACTCCCGTTTGGCTGGGAAACGAAGATGGTCTTTTTGACGACTTCGGTTGCTCTCAACTTCCGCATTTTTACGGGTAGTGAATTAATTGTCATGTATTCAGGAGTACAGATCTGTTTTCTTTGCCATCTCGCCATGCCTTTGTTTTCTTTTTTTATTCAAATTGAATCCGTTAATGTTTGCCAAAAACTTTGGGCTATCTAAAAAATCGACAGGTTTAAACTTCATCCATCAGTTAATTGGAAAGGTCTTTTTGGTTTGCAGGAGTCACCTGCTCGGCCAAATGTTATGATATGCGATACGTCCACAAGACATTGTTCAATGCTTCATTCTTTTCTGGGTAACGGCATAATGTCTTTTGAGCATTCCAATCAGGCGTTTGACGAATTGTTCGGGAGTGGTATAAGCTTCCTCAATTTTCTTACGTCCCGCAGGCTTTGCAGTCGTTTTGCAACGCGCATATAACCATATATAGGACTACATCCTTTTTTGTTTTGATAAGCTCTGTTCATATCGACTCGTTTAGAGTTAAAACGAACGGTTGCATGCTTCATCCTCATCGTCAAAATTAGACTGAGTTTACACCGAGAGACAGGATAGGCAATCAACCAGGTTTATTTTATTTGAGTCGTAATCAATATCATAATGCTAAAGCTTTTTTAGATCCATATAGGCAATCGCATACTATTTAATGGTCTATGTTTCTTGTAGGTCATCCGTCGGTCTTTTAGGATACGTCAATGGTTAAGGACCTTTAATCTTCCGGTCGTTGAGGACCCTAAACCATTCTATGATGACCCTGAATCGTTCAGTCGTTTAATACCATTAATAATCGGCAGTGTCTCCTACTCCGGGGGGGGGTAGGAACCAAGCGGTTTCAAAAAATCGGCCGAGAAGGGTAGGTATTCGAGGGGGGTAGGTATAGTTATGGGGGGGGGGGAATATGAATAAATTACGAAGTTTGTTACCCCCGAGATTTTGCCGAGGGGGGTAGCTCTTCCATGAAATTTGGGGAGTAGGAGACGCTGATAATCGGTCGTTGACCACCAAAATCGTTTGGTCGTTGAGGACCATTATCGTTAGGTCGCCATAAATCCTCAAATCGTGTAAAATGTCAGGCTTTTAGGACCATTATCATCATGTAGGGCCATTAATTGTCAGGTCGTTGAGGACCATTATTGAAGGCACTTTGTTTCTTGTTTTTAAAATTGGAGAATCATTTCTAGTCTATGTTTTTATCTTTCTATCCTGTTGTTTAGACGATCTCAATTACTTTGAATGAGTTTTGATTACTAATTAGGGGGCCATTTCCGTATTAATTGATGCCCAGTCCCTAGGACACATTCGTCACTCTATCAATATGTGTCTTTTAAAGACACATCTACCTATCAAACTAGGCTATGATTTGTAAACACCGAGCGACCTTTATGAGCGTATTGATGTTCGATTTTCTAAAGCGGGATCTTAGGCGCTAATGCTAGGTTACATCAATTTCATTTTTTAATATTAGCCACATTATCATATAAAATTTTAAAATATTAGCTACAGCCTTTATAATAATTACACATGCATCGCAATCTAGTACTCATACTTTTAATGAAATCTCATCTAAATCTTCTATCTAACTGCAAAAGCACGCCCGATTACCATAGTTAATTAATAATAAATGTAAAAGATAGTTATGCCAAAATTGATTAGCACTATATTGAGGATAGTAACATGATAAAAAATATTTATAACTACTTTTTAAAAATATTGTTAAATTATGAGACAAGTATTTTTTAATTTTGGATATACATACATGCACACATCATTAAAAGGGTATGTAAATTTTACCCATTATTTAATGTTTTAAAAGGATTTTAGTTAATTAAAAAGGTAAAATAAAGTGCAGTAATTATATATATGAAAAGTAGCGATAGTGATGTTTTTGTCAAGTTGTTCTGCGCCAAATCTCTTCTAAAAAATGCCAATATTTTTTGTGTGACCTCAAAATTTTTAAAGAGTTTAACACCTATGGCATACTGAAGAATGGACGAATTTAGTGAGACCATTTTGCTATACTCACTCTTTTGAAAGGTTTGAAAATGCAAAAAAACAAGAGCAAATACATTTCCCATTTTATTATTTCCTTCCATCATACAACATCAATTACCTCAACCTCCTCCCCCTTCCACCTCCAAACCCTTATAAAAAATCATGAGTACGCATCAAACTAAATGACATCTAGTTTAATCCGCGACTAATACTGTGGGATACGGACCCCGGCACTTTTTATTATCTTCAAGTATCATATTATTGGTCACTAATAAACAAAACTAGTTAAAATTTGGTCTAAGTCTAACAAACTGTTTCAAATTTAAATTAATTCCATGGCCCTCCCATGGTGTATTTCAATGATGAAAATTATATTGCCTCATAAATTCAAACTTAAATGTTTTCAACCTTAATTTTCAATTATTTTATCTAAATATTTTTACATATTAAATACATATAATGTTTGCAGATAATAATGATAGAATTTATATTTTTACTTTGTAAATGTCTAGTTTTTAAGGTGAAAAATAGTTAAAAAATTTTTTCTCATAATACTTCTTTTTTCATGAGTTTCATATAATGGACCTATATATGATATAATTAATAATATTGATATAATAAATTATTAGTAGATTTTAATGTTTTTATGGAAAAATAAAATTATTTTTTTTTGTGTTAAATATAACTTTTGTTTTTATAATTAGAGAGCACTTTTTTCTTTTTTAAATAATAAAAAATTAAGATCATAGCTTTAAAACTATTAAATTTTTTTTTATTGGGGTAGTCCTTGTAGACCCCATTGTACCATTTGCGTCACAAAACTCACCCTACCAGGGGTTAAATATCTGCTAGGTATTTTATAAAATTTCTAATTCAAACATCCAATTTTTAAGTAAATAAAGCTAGGTCGAAAATATGAATTAACATATTATGTTTGGTAGGTTAAGTATTTTATGAAAACGTAAAAGTATTATAGATAGCCATATCTCATATTTTCTAAAATTTTCTTCACCCTTTGAATTTTCATATCCGTTTATAATAAGAAATGGTAGTTTTAACAAATTTTGCGACCTTGAGAGCCTAAAAAATAATAATAAAAGAATTTTTTTGTTTAAATTCTCTTGTAAATTATTTACCATCTCAAATAATGACATTATCAATTATATCATCTTCCATCATCTTTTATATAGAATGTTTCGCCAGAATTTTGCGTACTAAATAATACTTAAAAAATGTTATTTAGATTAAATATAACAGTTTAACCATATTTTTAATATGCAAAAAAATTCAGTTTTATTTTGTTTTTGATTATGTTTTTTTTGGCAATTTTTATGAATTTATTTATATTTATAGCTGAAAAACGATTAGAAAACTACTTCCTAAGGTGGCAGGTTTGATCTCCGTATTTAGTTCATTTAAATTGTTGACCTGTGTAGTTCAAGATATTTTTATTTGAATTATATTTTTAATATTTATTTTTTGTATATACGTATAAAATGTAATGTTTTTCAATTTTTGTAGAGTAGTATGACCAGAAAAACGATTGAATAAAGAATCCCCAAAACAAAAGTCGATAAGTTTAATTAGTTAGCTATTAGTCAAAGATGTACAGTTAATTTCGAATATTGATTGGCGTTTCTTGGCCATGTGTTTTGAATTAAATTGTTAGTTAGAAAAAATTTATGCAAATTCTATAAATCATACTTTGTGCAAAGTGTGGTTTTATTTTCGTAAACTTTTTAAAAATTATAAATTTTATTTTGCAAAAATACGCAAACTTATAAAAGGTTGCCAAATTTAGTTTATCCACAATAATGCTTTATCAAAACCCATCTTAGCCGCCTCCATACTCGCTCACACCTCAGATCTTCCCTCATCATTTTTTAAGCGCACGGGTTAGAAACAACAAGAACATCTAAATAATATAAATGTTTTTTCAAAAATTAAAAAAAAAAATTCTTTTGAATCTTGATTTTTTTTATCGAGTGAAAACTCATTTTGCATGTGGCTTAGGCACCAAAAAAATATTTATATACTGGCTTAAAAACAGAGCTGAGAAAAGACTCTTTAGCTTATCGTTTTTTCTTTAAAATTTATATAAAGGAATAAAAGAGTCAACTGTTTAAGCATATGTTGCCAGGGGTGTATGCAGAAACTTATTTAAAGAGGGGCAAGAAATTTTTTGGACTAAAGGAACTACAAATTTAATTTTAATGTTGATATTTTATTTGCAAAATTAGTTTATAAGGCTGTATATTTTCCAAAAAATAGCCTCATGCCCATCACGTGGCACCCCGATTAATCCATTAGACCTATGGACAAATCCTATAGCCGCCTCTAAGCTCGCTCACACCTCCGAGCCACCTTCATCCATATTGAAAATTCGCAGTGGTTAACAACAACAATAACATCCGGACCATATTAGTTAATTCGGAACAGGTAGAGGCAAAGCGGGCTGGGCATAGGTTTAAAAAAAATATGTTGGAGCCGAACCAAAATGTCGTTTGAATTCTCTAACTTAAACTGTATTCGCCTATTTTTAGTATTGAGCACCAGCTAATACTATTAACCTTTTTTGATGCTTCTACATGGGCTTTTGGTAGCGTTTGCTATATCTAAATTTTAAACTACGGCCTAGGAATAAACCTTCTTATATTACAGGCAGGAGGGTTGGGGCTTATATCCGTAGATCGAGCAGCTACTTCATCTTTGAAATCTGCAACCACTTTGAAGCAGCTAAATGTGCCTAAACAATAGGCTTTAAATAATAAGCCTGAAGTAAGAATCTAGACGGATCTCTAGATGTTAGCAAATCTTACATCAAAATTTAGATTAGTACAGAATATTTCGCGCCCAAACTTAAATACAACACAATACATTTTATGTTTAATATATTATATATTACTTAAAGTTTAAATTTAACAGTTAATATGTTTTGAATATGCAAAAAAAAAAATTTTAATTTGTTTTTGTTTTGTATTTCATAATTTCAAAATTTTCAATGTTTATATCTTAACTAAGTTTGATTATTACCAAAGCAGTCAGAAGATTTTATATCTAAAACATTTAACCTATAAATCCGTTTAAAGTTCTTTATTATTTTTTTTAAAATAATTGATTATCATCCATAAAATATTTTTAGTGCTAGTAATGTATATCGAATGAATTTTGCAAAAATACGTTTATTTTATTAATAGCCAAAAAATAAAATGCTTATAAAAGTTTGATTTATCGCCGACACATAAGGCCGAACAAAAGTCTATAAAATATGATAATATTATATATATAAAGTGACCTTTAAAAAGCAATACCTTTTGACATTATGTAATTGTCTCGATGTTTAATATGCAAAAATTATTATTACTATAAATTAAATTTAAAAGAGATTGTATTAATGCAAGTTTATTGGCTATTATTTTTTGTATTCTTTATATGGAAGTCCTGTTTTGGAGCGTTGGGTATGCATGTTTACAGATAGAGTATAAGAATTTTGATTGAGATGTGTCCAAACTAATTTGCCTTGATTCTATTTAAAGAATTTCATATTTTTTGCAACAAAAACTGATAGAAAAACAACTACAGTTCGGTTAAAATAAAATTATTTATGGATACGACTGAGTAATAATTTATTTTGCACATGTAATAGTAGATGATTATATCTTAAAACTACTAACATTTTTTTTGGGGTGAGAAGCATTGTAATTGCTATGCGGCGACGTTCATAACCCCTAGGGTCAATAGGATTAAGAGCGTCTCTCCGCCAATACCACAATATCCATCGAAATGAAGCACTCTCCGGAATATTATAGCATGCAGGGCTTTACAACTCTAGCAAAAGTCGAGGGCCAGAATCATTCACCTGCTAAAACAATGCCCCCCTTGCCCTACATCTCTTGAAATAGACGGCATACCCGTCAGGGCATAGCTTTTAGCCCTGTCGGGTACTAGGTAATAACTTAACCTAGACCAAGAGCTAAAGAATCTTCGGCCAGCATAATGACAATATTTAATTATATTTAAAATTTGAGACTGATCAGAAAGCCGTAAAATATCAATTAACAACATATTATCACATTTATTTGAAGATATTAATTCATGCAAATATAAGCGTTTAAATTCATGCAAATCAGAGCAGTGTAGAAAGAAATGAGCAAGTGGGTTATCAACTACTGATTTACAACAGGGACAGTCGAAGTCACTTGTAAAACTATTAACATAATTGTTAAATTAAGCGCAAAATAATATTTATCAGCATGTTATCTGTCATAATAGCAAAATCGTCCCAAAGAATATTAAATTAATTTTTATAAGGGTTGTGTTGGAAGTTTGGACGTGCAAAAAAACACTTAATTACAATAATTTTAAAACTCTTTTTTTTATCAATTTTTGCAGTGAAACAGGTGACACAAGAAAGTACTGAAGACCTGAGTGTTGCTGATAGCGAATTAGTACAGGTAAATAATATTACATTTTGGCACTTTAGAAATATTTGTTTTTACAAAACAGTTTAATATAAATCATTTATTTAACTATTTTAAACAACAATTTTAAACCTCTGAGTGTTTTTTAAAAATTTTAATAGAAGTCTATATATTTTTTATCTAAATTTTGGAAGAGATAGCTACTAACCATTTCTGCAAAAATATTTTTAATATTTGACCAATTTTTTTCTTATTTTAGAATTTATATTTGTTTTTTAGTTTTAATAAGCACTGGATAGGTCTTTACTGATATGAAATTTTTCTTAACACTGTCATATAAGTTTGGCAGTCAAAGAAGGCTAAAAAAATATAAATAACGTTACACGCATTATTACAATTAAACTTCAATTAGAATATAAAATTTCTAAAAAGGTTTTGCCAGTGAGTTTTAAATGTCGTACTAAATAGGTAAGGAGTATTATAAAATATTTGAGTTGTTTTTTATTCAGAGCTAAAAAAGATACAATTTTGAACAATATTAAAAGAAAATAAAAAAAAATAAAAGGTTTAAAAATTATTTTGCCACCGATAAAATGCTTGCCAAAAATAAAATGTATAAGGTGGTTGTTTGTCATTTTCTTACAGAATATAATAACATTTATTTTGTTTAATAAATTTATTTATTAAACTTTAACTTATAAGGGTTCGTTCAGACCTTGATCCCAAAATTTTTTAAATTTTAAAAACTTGTTCATTATTGTTTATATCATATCAGATAATATTGATAAATTAAATCTATAAAAAGATAACATACATACATTATCAATCTCATAGAAATTTCTGAAATTATATTATTTGCCTCATAAAACATACACTTTCCCCCTTTTCCAATTTTTTTTTTGCTTTTCACTAATTTGCTAATTGGTTATTTAAAAAATGGGTCTTATTGAAGATTTTGCGACCTCAAGAATATCCTAAAAGAACAACTACCTCTTTTATAATTATAATATGTACCATATAGTTTCTTTAATAATGAGATCTAAAATTTTTTAGTAAGCCTTTACATAAACATTTAGGAAATACAGAATATATGGCATCCCAACCTAAATATGACACAATATATTATCGATGTTTATAAAAAAAATAAGTTAAATCTTACCATTTTAGCTGTTGTGAATATATGAAGATTTCTTGTTTATTAAGTTTTAAATAAAAAATATTCTAAAAAAATTAAATGTTTATAGCCGACTTATAATCTTTGAAAACGGTTATAACTGAATTAAAAAGATGGCAGGTGCGGGCTATGTAATGCTCAAAAAAAATTATTCACCTAATCGCATCATTAAAATTTTAAACAAACTTTAACACTTAGAGTTTTTAACAATTAGCCATTTTTTTTAAAAAATAATAATTTGCATCCAAAAAAAAATTTTTGAAGAAAATTTTTAATTACATGATACCATTTAGTGTAAAATTAACAGCACGTTCCTCAACATTGAAAATTATAAATTTTTATAGGTTGTTCATGTTAAAGATGCGAAAACTGGCAGTCTCTTTAGGAATTGTAAATCAAAAAACGACCTCCGGAAGCTAATATTCCGACCAGGGCATGGTTAGTTTGCTAAAACTTAAAGCAGGCAGAATTATGCAGATTTTTACTAATGATTTTGGGCTCAAACGAACGCTAGCTCTTCTTAACGCCACCATCGGCCTTATATAGCTGGTTTTGTATAAAATGTGATTTTATATATCGATTTCTATTAAATTTTATAAAATGCACTATCGACATAGAAAAATTAAAGAAAGTATTGTTTGCAATTCAACGAAAAATATCAAGAAACAATTATTTATTTAAAAATATGCATACATATGATAAAAACGCACGATGCAAACACTAACCTAAATAGCTTGAAGGGGCTCATAAGCCGTATGATTAGTAAATATAATTTAGGGTAACTTTTATTTAAAAATAGTTTTTTATTTTGCCTCCGAGATTTTTATTAAAATATTTTATTCCCTCAAAAATAAGCTAAAATTTTTTATCATACTGCTAAACCTATTTTTTATCAAAATCGTTTATTATCATTAAAATTAAACCTTTCGTCACTTATATTATGTCGCGCTAAATAAAAACACTTGCCCTCTTGTTTATTTAGCCCCTTTTTATAAACGCCCCATCTAGTTTTGTAATGACTGGCATATCTCATAAAATTTTCTGACTATTACATTGTATATCTTTTTGTGTTTTTTATCTTTAATATATGTTTTTGTTCAAAATCAATAAAAACAGGATAAATCGAATGTACAAATTGTATACTAGCATTTTCTTTTAATGGTATTTGTTTTTAAGAAGTTTTCTATGTAAATTTTTTTAAAGAGATTGTTAAATTTACCAAGTGCAATTTTATAAAATTAAACACGTGGTTGTTATACAACAAAAAATATAGTTGACGAAATAATCAAATATTTTATATCTTGTCAAACTTTCGTTATATTTTGCATTAATGTTTAAGTAGATATGGTTGAATGGCTCGAAAAAAAATGAAGAATGCCGTTTACTTCTAAGTAGAACTGTAAGGTATAATATACATTGCTAAAGATAATATGTTGTAATTGTGTTTTTTTTTATTTAAGGTTAGTTGCTAATAAATATTAACAAATAAAACAACTACATGCAGAACACATGATAAATTCTGACTATAAAAAATATGTATATTATTTTTGTACATGCTAATAACATATAAGAAATTATAAATTTACATTATAAATTTGTATGTGAATAATTAAATAAGCCATAAAAAGTAAATTCTGGACGTGTCCTAAATACTAAAATTGTTTGGGCCCTTTTTTTTGCCAAATAACAAATTTTTTGGGAGGGCAGTTTTTACTGCGAATGGTTATTCAGGCGACAGAGAGATTGGCATTATCGATATTTGTTATTTACCAAAAAAAAACACTGTCTACAAACCTATATATCATTATTATATTTAATTTAAATTTACTATCATCTGTAACTTAAATTTAAAGAATAACAAGGTTCTTCTAAATAGCTCCTTTATTTATTATGCATATTATTTAATCACAGTTAATATTTTATTTTTCTGAAAATATATGATGAGTTTTATATAAGTTTTATCCTTAGTTCAAGGAAAAAACAAAAAAAGAATATATTGTTTTTATTTATATATTAATAAATTAATGTGCCTAGCCCTCTTAAAAATATGGTGCAAATATTTTTATTCATAATTGCTTATAAGTAAGATTTTTAAAATCATAAGGTTTGATCTCGGTAGTTAGCTCTTCACTGTCAAAAAAATTGTTGACCTGTGTTATATAAATCATGGGATCGGGACCGGTACCGTAACCGAAACCGAAAACCGCGGTATTTAGAGGGTCGCTCGGTACCGGAACCGGTACCGGTTTATAAATTAAAAAAAACGGTTCCGCGGTAGGAAAATTTATTAATAACTTAAAAATAGTTAAGTTATAACTTTAAAATCTACACTAAGTAGTTTGACAATTGCATTCCACCCTAGATCATCTAATTAACAATATAATCCTAAGTTTAAGCTCAGTAATCAAAATATTATTATAATATTGGATTAAAGATGTATATCTTATATATAATTTAATAAATTAAATTTAATTATGAAAAATTATAAAAAAAAATATTAATAAGTCATATATTTTAGTAATTTCTATGGTCAGTTCCACTTCAAATCGACAAATTTTTTCCCTTGAATTCTCAGATTTTGCTGATTAATATTGTAGGTGCCTTGATGGTAGGTGCCTTGGGTGCTGATAAAAACCTAAATTTTTTTGACAGGAAGTGATTTTTGACCAAGATAAGCAAAAATATTTTTCATTTTTTTTAAAAAAAAAGATTTGAGGCAACTTTGCGCGCACGTATTATTAAAAGTATTGTAGGTAAAGTCATATTTTTTTTTATTTTGAAGATTGTAATAAGAGCTCATTAGACGCAAAAAAAGATAAAATTTTTTTTTTAAATTACCAAAATAAAGTTAAATTTAAACACAAAAAGCTCAAACATATCTTTATATTTTCTGAAAAAAAATATGGCCCATAATAATGTTTATAAATATGTTATCTCAAAAGTTTGGGACCGAAGTAACTTTTTATATAATTTTAAAAATTCAATTTTTGGCCCTAATTTTGGGACATATTTATGCTTGCACTATATCAGGATAGACCAATGTGCCAAATTTGACAGTAATCAATAAGCAGGACATATGGGCAATTATGTTAGACCTTAATGGTTTGATTTAATTGATTACAACTATTATTAAATTTACAATGAATAAGTGAACCTCAAAACCAAAATAAGTAAAAATTTTGACTGTTTTCACAATCGACTTTCTGGTTAACCAGCCAACTTTTTTAATATCAAACATTCATTTTATAGAAAAAACATTACCTAATAACCGGTGGCGACTCGTGGATTTTTAGCCAGGGTGTTCAATCAAAAATCAAAATTTTATTGTTTATTATTTATTTATAAAAGCATATGAATTATATATAAAACTATAGTAGTAATATTGCAAAACTTTTTACCCTTCTAAGTTATTAAGTGTTCAATGCTAAAATTGAACACATTGACGCTTAATTTTATTTGAACACAATCTTTTTACTATTGTATTTTTCGTGTTAATAAAGTGTTCAATGCTAGGCATTGAACACAATATGTAGGGGAGACCGGGGCAATTATGCTATTGGGGCAATTATAACTTTTGATGTTTTAAAAAGTTTGGTAATTGGTATGATAATAGTGATATATTATAAATAAAATATATGTTTTAAAACCCTTATCAGCAAATTTATATCCCAATGATCAAAACTTTTTGAGTTATATAGTAAAACGTATATTTGATGCCCAAAAGTTACAAAAAAAATTCTTGATTTTTTTTGGATAAAATTTTTTAAACTTGATCATTTTACATAAGATTTACGGAATTATCTAATGAAGTATTAAGTCATTGAATTATGTAAAAATAATTATTATATCACGTGTTTAATTATATTCTTTAACCCCTCAAAGTTGGTGACTAACCTTGGGGCAAAAATGAGTCAAAAATTGTGGGGTAGTTTTGACTCAATTTTAATAAGAAAAATTTATGGTTATGATCTAATTCATTTATTTTATAATAAAATATTAATATTACTTAATAATTTATCATTTTAGATAGGAAATTTCCGATATTTTTGCGCAATAACGATTAAAACCATTTTAGCTTACAATCCAAAAAAAACCTTAAATCCTTAAAAATTATCGTTTTTTATACAACTCTTTCGTCTTTTATTGAAATCTTATATAAAATTAAGTAATATATTAGGTTATTAAAATGTTTTTAAGTGCTAATGGATTTTTCGACATGTTCAGAATTACCCTACGCTGATCATAATTACCCCAGCGTGGGGTAATTATGTTTTTTTAAATAAATTTTTTTTAGATAATCCTAGAAAAATAAACATTATATATATTAAAGAACTAAGTTAGAGCTATCGAAAACTAAAATTTTTTTTTCAAAAAACCCTGTAGTTTTTTTGCAATCTGGGCTTGACTTTTATGTGTCACAATTGCCCCGGTCTCCCCTATGTGTTTAGAATTGAACACCATCTTTTAGCTGTTATATGTCTTCGTGTTATTAAATATGTAATTGGTGTTCAATTTAATAATTGAACACCATCTTTTTAATATTGTATATTGTATTCTGCGTGTTATTATAGGCTCAATCCTCAATGTTAAGAGGCTAAACTATAACTCACACATAGTGTTCAAATTGTGGATTGAACACGCTCCTGTGCTGGATGGAGTGAACCATTACGTGTTCAGTTCTTGGATTGAACATCGTGCAATGCAATATAAAAAATTATTAGCTTTCTTGTCCGGTTTGTTTATTTTTTTAAATATAGTCGATATATGATCAATTTTAGAATTGAACACGCTCGAAGATTAATATTACGTGTTCAATTTTTACGCTGAACATCTTACGACAAAATAATCTATGTTACCTGAAATTTAAGTTGTTGACCTCGTAAATAGACTTAATAGCTTAATAATATTAAGCTTTTAAATTGCATTTGACTAAGCACGGTTCAATATTTGAATTGCACATTTTCTGATAGACACTCGATGTTAGTTTTTTGAATCTAGCTGTTGATCCTCTTAATTTAAACATAAAACAGCTTATGTATGATTCAATTTTGTAAATAGAAAATGGTACGATGTGACTTTCAATTTTTTATTTTGTTTACAAATCACTGCCGTCCCGCTAGACCATCCAAAACTAATTTTAAATAGTTTTAAAACATTTCTATATAAATTTTTGCCAGGGTGTTCAGTGAACATGCACCTAATGACGAGTCGCCACTGCTAATAACATATAATAGCTTCAGCTTTTTTCCAATATTAACGCTTCTTCAATAAAGATACCAAAATTTGCCAAAATACAGCAAATTTTCAGGTGTCAAAAAACTAACGCAGATTAGATTGTATTCGTCTGTTCGAGTTTATTTTTTTATTATTTTTGTATAATTAATTATAAATATTCAGAACCTATATAATCAGTCATAATTTGCCTGTTTTGAGGACAGATAATTCGTGAAATTTAAAAATGCAAGACTATTAAGATTGGTTACAAGTGACTACTCTCCTTGTTGTAAATCAGTAGTCGATGACCCACTTGCTCATTTCTTTCTCCTCTGCTTTGCTTAATTTAAACGCTTATACTTGCATGAATTAATACCTTCAAATAAATGTGATAATATATTGTTAATTGATATTTTAGGGCTTTCTGATCAGTCTCAAATTTTAAATATAATTAAATATTGTCATTACGCTAGCCGAAAATTCTTTAGCTCTTGGTCTAGGTTAAGTGATTGCCTAGTACCCGACAGGGTAGGGGCTATGCCCTGACGGGTATGCCGTCTCTTTCAAGAGATGTAGGGCAAGTGGGGGCATTGTTTTAGCAGGTAGATTCTGGCCTTCGACTTTTGCCAGAGTTGTAAAGCCTGCATGCTATAATATTCCGGAGATGGCGGCGTCATTTCGATGGATATTGTGGTATTGGCAGAGAGATGCGCTTAATCCAAATGGCCCTAGGGGTTATGAACGTCGCCACCTAGCAATTTCAATGCCCCTCACCCCCAAAAAAAGTGTTAAAAAAGTAGTATATATGCCATGTATAGAATATCTTAAAAGAACAAGATAGGTAAATTACAAAAAAAGGAGATTATGAAATCATTCCATTATTTTAATTAAATTTTTAATTTGTTATATTTATTAAAACACATTCTTGTGGTAAAATTTGTTAGGAACGCATTTAGTCATAAAAAGTTTTAGGTCAATGCCCAAATACATATGCATATAGAATTAATTAACAGTGATATTTCCTCTTTATTTAATAGGTCTAGTGAGTCTATATTATAAAACTAAGTTGTAAATGGAACTAGAAATATTGGTTTTTAAACGTTATCAAGGTCGGTTAGATATATATTGTATGCCTTTTTCTTGGCATTTGTAAAAATTAGTAAAAAAGATGTCTATATTTTATTTATATTAAATTGAGTCTAATATTTAGTCTCAAACTTCATCATTGAAACTAATTCTGCCCGTTATAATCATAGTTAAATAACCCTAAAACTGCCTTCTTTTATGTATAAATATCGAAAAACCATATAACTAAATTATATAATTGACTTTTTACGTTATTAAAGTTTGTTGCTAATCATTAAAAAAGAACATTTGTTGAATCATAATATTCTAAATAGGTAAAATATATTGTATTTTACTTTTATCAAATTTAACATTGTTGAGGCTGTTTTATAAACTATTGAATAAAAGAAAAAAATAAATTTTTACAAATTTTTTAACTTTATTATTTTTTTAAAATTCTCCCAAAACTTTATACAATAAATTTAACTGAATTTTGCCGAGGATAAATATTAATTATTATGTACATTTTCCCAAATTGTACATCAGACTAAAAAAGACTTAAAAGTTAACAAAGCATATAAATTTTAAGTTTTTATTATTTACACCTTAAAATTTCAAACAACTCGGCAAACTTTTGTTTTTATTTCATAAAAAGCTATGGGTACGTTTTAAAATATTCGAGAATTTTTATGTTAGATAGCGATGTTTTATGTATAAAATGCAATTTTATATTTTCAAATTGGTTTGGCAGTGACCCAGAAAGTCGGCTTTGAAGAGAAGGGTAAAATACTGAAAATTACCATTTTTTTAATCTGAAGTTTCCTTTTTTCTTTCCAAAATTAACAATTGTATGAATAAAATTAATTAAAATGTTATAGCCTAATATAATTGCCCCTATGTCTAATTATTTATAATTATATTTGGCACTTTAATATTTTAAAATAGTGCAGGGAGCAAGTTCTTGTCTGATATTCTAAAAAACATTATTTTTTTAAATTTTTTAAAAAAGTCATGTCGGTCAGAGACTTTTAAATTCGAAAAAAGAATATTAAGGAGTATATTATAGCAATTTTTCAAGAAATTTTAAAAAATGCTTTTTAGTTATTTTAAACTGATTATTTTTTATAAAATTGTATAATTTTTGAATAAAATTTTAAAATAATAAACACATGCAAGATAGCCCTAATTGTCCTCTTTTTAAAATAAAAAAAATTATCTCTAGCTATAATACATTTTGATTTATAACCTTCCAAAGTTGCATCAAATCTGAAAATTTACCCTGCAATTTTCTTTTGCCCCTATCTCTGTCAAAAATCAATCCCGGTCAAAAAAAATTTCCAGATTATGAGATACTCTTAGATACTACCTCCGTGCAAAATTTCAGCCAAATCAGGGGTTCTTCCGGACTTGTTGGATTGAGGTGGAATTGACCATATACATAACTATTAAAATTTTATTAATTTTAGTTTAATTTTTATCAGAGATTGAATAATTGTTGTAGGTACTGAAATCAGTAGCAACTACCGGTACTTGAGCTGAGCTGGTACCGGAACCGGTACCGGTAAAATTTCGGCGGTAACAACCCCTGATATAAATTTTAAAAAAATACCTTAAGCAGTTTTTCATAATTAAATACATAATCTTCTCAATTTAAAGCTTAAAAATCAGTTTTGATTAATACAAACAATATTACGTTTGAAAATCGGTCAGGACTGCGCTTTGCTAATCCCCTGTTTAATTTGGCCCAGGCTTAAATAGTTTTTGGAGAGCTGCGGGTGAGACCGGTTAGGTTATGATTATCTCTACAAAGAAGTCTAATAGGCACGTGGAGCCTATTTTAGGCTAATTTTTTTTTACAGTTTATAGAATAAATATAATTTTCATATTGATATCCAATTTAGTTTATTAAATCAATAATAATCTATGATATTTGTAAAATATGTTTTTTCTTTTTGCAATTGTTTCCACCGAACTAGATGTTTAACCACTCGGCGCCTTGCCCCAGCCATCCGCTAAATACAAATATACACATTAATTATGCGAGAAATTAAGGATTAAATAAATCAAAAGTTTTCAGATATTTTCTTTTGCCAAAGTCACAAATTCTGCATTTTCTAATATTTAGGATAACTTTGCTCTACCCTTATAATTAGTTATTCTTTAATAGATTCATTTAATTCATAAAGGCCGTTATTCTAAAATATTTTTGTTGTAATTCCATTGTCCTTAACTAAATAAAACTTTCCACGTTTATTTTTAAAATGTCCTAATTTGTCAAAACATATTTTTCAAAATTATAGAAAAATAAAGAAGGTTAATATTATTTATATTTGCTATCTAAAAAATAATTTTTTTGGTGCAAAATATTGAGTAGTTTTTGTTAACTCTAAATACAAATGTAAAAAAAAGATATTTCAATAAATTAACCGCAATCTAACATTCTTAACCCTATAATTTTCAACTAAAATTTAATTCTATTTTGTTATTGCTTATTTAAAGCAGGAATATTAAGCTAGTTCTCATTTTTTATATAACCTTTATATTGTAAAATTGGTTTGAATAGATTATACATTTTTTACATAGTTAATATATTAAATATATATTTAAGAGATTTATTCATTTTATATAATTTATGGATTCTACTTCATTCTACATGGCCAAAAAAACTATACTTGTAGATATAATTTCAAATTTAAAAAAAAAACGGCTAATTTCAAGAAATAAAATATTGAAAAAATTTGTCTGGTTAGAATATGCCTAATTAATCATATAATCTTTGTCGCAAAAATTATGCCACCATACGTTTAATTCAAATATTGGAAAAAAATGTAAGAATTCTAGATATAAATTTTTGAAACTAAATTTTTCACATAGAAAATTATTAAAGTGTCTTTTAATAGTAAGCCTTATATAGAAGTTACAAAAAATATGCCTAAAAAATTAGCTATAAATAATTTCAAGAGATTACGTTAAAAAAATATTGTTAAGCCATATTTTATTTGAATAAATATTTAAAAAAAAATTAATGTATTTTAAACGCGCCTCTACCTTCATTTAGTAATATGTAACTAAAAATCTTATTTTCTCTTGTTTAAAAATAAGATTTGCTTTAAGGCCCGTTCAGACTCATTTCATTTTTTTAAAAAATTTTTAAATTTTTAATAAAATTTTTACCTTTTGACATTGAACGCTCTTATACAAAAAAAAACGCCAATTTTTATTATTAGAATTTATTTAGTTTTTCTGAAAAAAAAAGTATTTAAAAGATTAAAAAAAATTCAAAATTCATAATTTTTAAAATTTTGTAAAAAAATGAAAAGAGTCAGAACGCGCCCTTTAATAAACAAAAAATTTGAATAATAATATCCATACGTTTCTTAGGTGGCTGTACTACGACTCGAACATCTGTAAATAAAATAACCTGAATTAGAATTGAATTTTTTTTTCATGATTGCTTTTAGTTTTAGCTGGATGAAACGCATTGATGAAAATAAAATTGGAACGCAGAATATTAGATTTTTAAATTATCTTATAAATAACTTTTTCTAACCTACAACATAAAATTAAAAGATTTTAGATATTTTGTTCATTATCTAAAAATTGCTTCTTTAAATATCTACCCTTAAAGATAGTAATTTGGCTCTAAGAACAAAAATTAAAACTTTCCTATAAGCCCAACAACCGTCTGAATTATTACATGTATTATTATATGCTCTTCTAATTAATTTCAGCTATCAACTTAGAACAAAATTTCTTAAAATAACAAAGGGTTTTATTCATTGCACATCATTTCGTTCCTAATGTTGTCGCTATGATGGGCTGTTTTAATGTTACTAAACTAAAAAGAGAGTATTGTTTTGAATAAAGCAAAGTATTATTAAAATTATACATTTATGCACTTTTTTTATTTAATTTTTTTTTCCTTGTTGCAGTTTTTAAATTTTTTACTTTCTTACAGATTTTATCTAATAACCCAAAGTTATATTTTTATTAGCTTTAAAAATATATTTAATATCCCATTGGTTATATTGAAAACTACAGAATTACAAAATTTATAAAAAACCATTTTTTTTAAAGATTTTATGTCATAGGCCAGATATATTTACATTTAAAAGCCATGTAAAAGCTTGTATACTTATTAAGGATACCTTATTAATGTTGTAATGCTTGAAACCCAACACGAAATATGGGTCCATTAATAAAGATTTATATTATCACTCGCTGGATACTATTAAAACTATAAAACCATCAATTAATTTTGTTTTTTAAATTTTTCGTACGACAATAAAAACCAAACTAAGTTTATTTTAAAAAATATTAATAGATCATATTTCAAGTCTACACAAAAGATTAAATTTTGTTTTTCATTATTAAAAACTTGAGGAATGGGTTATATAATGTTTTTTTAAAATTACTTAAAGAACATTTTCACTTATTTGCCATTTCATAATTCTATAGATGCACATTTATTTGACTAGTATTATTTTTTTAAATTTACCTTTAGAAAATAGCCTTTTGTTAGACCGGAATAAGTTTGAAAGGGTATGAGTAGGCCATTTTTATTTTATATATGCTTGAAATATAAAATAATTCGTTTAGCTTATTTTTTTACATAATTTAATATAACGCCTTACCAATATTTATTGTAGGTTTAAACTTTAAAATATTAAAAGAAAACCTAAAGTAACATAAAACATATTGGCTTCGAAGGTGTAGTTAGGATTAAGGTTTATCACTAAGCTGACATGTGATTTTTTAGGGTGTATACTTATGTACATATTGGTTTAAAGATTGGCAGACCAAATTAATGGCCTAATCAAGGTAAAAAAATATTACTATTTGCTCAACCCCTCTCTTCCTCCCCCCCCCCTTTTTTTTTTTACTAATTTCGCACAATAAAAATACCAAGGAGGCAATTAGAGGAAAATTTGTGGATTCCTAAATACACTTGCGATCCAAGTAGTTGATAAAACCTATTTGAAGGGTGCACATTATCTAGGTTCTAAATATGATTCCAAAAAATTATTTTTCTTTAATTCTTTTTTTATTTATTTGTGGTCTATACTAACCCGTTTAGGTCTGTTCAAATTAATTTTTTATAAGTGTATTTTTCTTTTGCTTTTAATTATGTCTGAATAAGTAAGAATATAAAAAAATTTGCTAAAAGAGGCTAACTAGGAGTTTCCCCGGTAATCCAATTTACAATGAGATAGGTCTCGAATTACATTAGATTAATTTTAATTCAAAAACAATTATGATCGCTACCCACATTTTAAACTAACACACAAATTTTTTTAAAATGATTACACTAAACAACAAAATTTGGACGACCCTTAGCATCATTTATGGGAACTTTTTTGGTCAAGTTTTTGGCACTGATAACAAATATGAAATCAAAATTTTAGCCAATGCCTCAAATTTTAAGTTATTTGGTGTCAAAGCTAAGATTTTTTAATTTTTGAGGTATTTTGGGCTTCTATATCATAAAACCTATGGCTAATAACAAAAGTTTAAAAATATATTTAGAAAACAAAAACATTTTAAAAAGAGTCGAGAGCAGTAAAATTTTATTAGAGGGATATTTAAAAAATATAAAAAACCTTTGCATTTATTTTGGAAACTCTATCAAAAGGGGTGTACATTGTGCAATGGGCATATAAATGGTGATGAAGTTAATTACGTGTTTGAGTAGTCAGTTGAGTCGGTTTAGGAGTTGGACGAGGCGGGGGATCATTAGATTTGCTTTTAATTGGTCCTGCCAAACAACAGTAGGACATAAAGACGAGACCCAAAGTAAGGATTAAAAAAAATTTCATGTTTTACTGGAAATTTAAGTTGTGACAACACCGATAAATGTTAAAAAAAAATTAAAATTATTACGGCTATTAAGTCTGATTATATACACAAATTCACTTCAGAATTTCCTTCTTTCCACCCTAAAATTTTGTCATTTTTGGCTTACGGGTCGGTCCTTTAAGCTATTTTAGGGCTAAAGAGGAATTAAGAAGTAAAAAAATCTAGTGCTGATGGACAAATATCCGATTTCCTGACAAACAAACGAGCATTTTTTATTGATCTATATATCAATATTTATAGTATAAAATACGAGGTCCAAAGGCTTGTGATTTTGAGTTAAACAGACCCCTATAGGTCGGCCTGGTTTAAACTAAAATTTGTTCTAGTCAAAGAAAACACAAATCAAAAATAAATCTGTTTAGTTTCTTTAATTCAAACCTTTAAAGCTATAAACATAGAAAAATTTTTGAAAGAAATGTCAAAAAATACTAAAAAATAATGTTTTTATGTAAAACCGATATAAAGATCATGTATTTAGGTTGAGCCAAATGTTCTGAAATGAAATTTTAAGCCTACGTTTAGAAAATTTGTTTTCCTTTATCTAACTTAAAAAATATAAGAAATTTGTTTTTATTTTTTTTTACATTAAGTTCGAGGTCAATAATCTATCAATTTTGGCCAAAGTTAATCTTTTTGTAATTTATGTTAAAAAAAATAGTTTTTGTAAAAACTCTGAAATATAATTTTGAATACATTATTAAAAATTGACTCTAGCCCTAAGAGCCAATAGTAATGCATGCGTTTAAAATTTTTAACACTTGTATGAAACAATTCACATGTCTTATATCACCTATATTTTCCGTTTTCAGACAAAATCTTTAACTGTTTTAATAATATTTGTATAGTATTAACTTAAAATTAGATTATTTTAAATCCTATTTATTTTAAAATGCTGTTCTAAATTATAAAATGAAGTTAAAGGTATTTATTTACCCAATTATTAACTTTTTTTCTTCTAAACAAGTTTTTCATTTGAAACTTTACTTAAAAATGTGTAGGCTTGTCGTATTTACAAGGAGTTTCTGTAATATGATAGCTCCATAGCTTAATTTGTATTTAAATCTTTATTTACTAGTCACAAAAATGTGCTTGTAGTTTCATTCAATGATCATTCCTATATTAAAACCCGGCAAACCACCAGAACTCTCCACA
Organism: Acutogordius australiensis; assembly: GCA_030555515.1. Classification (NCBI taxonomy): domain Eukaryota; kingdom Metazoa; phylum Nematomorpha; class Gordioida; order Gordea; family Gordiidae; genus Acutogordius; species Acutogordius australiensis. Next base: position 6,282,727 of record CM060245.1, read on the forward strand.
TCATACAGACCTATCTCCCTACTCTGTCCGGCTGCCAAGATCTTGGAAGCTTTAATTCTCCCTTACATCAAAAAACATTTGCCCCCTTCTCCTCATCAACATGGTTTTAGATCTAATCACTCAACAACCTCCTGCCTCCTAAAGATATCTACGGCAATTGCCCAAGGATTCAATCAAAAGAAACCCCCTCATCGTACAGTCCTGGTCTCGCTTGACCTAACACGCGCCTTTGATTCGGTCAACCACCGCACATTAATTGAACAAATCTACCACTCTTCTCTACCCATACCTATCAGTAGGTGGCTGTCTAACTACTTACGTGGTAGACAAGCCTATACCTCCTTTCGTGAAGTCAAATCCAAAACACGCATCGTCAGGGAGGGAGTCCCCCAGGGCTCCGTTCTCTCTCCTGCTCTTTTCAATGCATATATTAGTGACCTACCCACTCCCCCCTCAAACATAAACATAGTCTCATATGCTGATGACATTACCATTTATTCCTCGGGCCCAAATGTTGACCAGTTATCAATCACCCTAAATGATTACCTCGTTACATTATCAGATTATTTTACCAACCGCTGCTTAGTAGTCTCTCCTTCAAAATCCTCGGTGACTCTTTTTACTCCGCAAACACGTCAAACCAACGCACATCCTCAAGTATTTACCAAGGGTTCACTACTCCCCCTTGTACGAAATCCCAAAATACTGGGCCTCACCTTTGACCCTATGCTAAACTTTAACCAACACATTAAAAATACTGCAACAAAAGTAAATAGAAGAAACAACCTCTTAAAAGCTTTGGCAGGAACCTCCTGGGGACAAAGCAAAGAAACCCTGACCATCAGCTACAAAGCAATTTCTCGCTCCCTTATAAATTATGCAACCCCAATATGGTCACCTTTAATCTCTCAGTCCAATTTCGATAAGCTCCAAATTGCCCAAAATTGCGCTCTCCGTACCATTACAGGCTGCCTCAAAATTACCCCAATTGACCATCTACATCAGGAAACACAAATAATTCCCATCAGGCCACACTCTCAATTATTATGCGATCAATATATGGCCTCCTGCCTTTCATCAGATCATCCCTGCCACGATCTCCTTAACCTCGCTGGCCCAGCACGTTCAATGAAAAACACCCTCCCCTCATACAGCCTTCCTCGTGTCAAACACCTACTTGACCCCAACCTTACAACTAAGCAACTACACCAGCTAATCCACACCAACGCTGTTAAAGAAACCATCCAATCTTACAAACCTTGCCCCATTCTTCTGAATGGCTGGCCCCCTCCCATTTCACCCTCCGAAACCACTCTCTCTAGACGAGAGAGATGTCTTCTTTCACAACTAAGATCTGGCTTTTGCTACCTACTAGCCGATTTTCGTAACCGCGTCTATGCATCTGACGACATGTGTTACGACTGCAAAAAATCCGCAGACAGCCTACACCACTGGCTCTCATGCCCATCACGTGGCACCCCGATTAATCCATTAGACCTATGGACAAATCCTATTCTAGCCGCCTCTAAGCTCGCTCACACCTCCGAGCCATCTTCATCAATATTGAAAAGTCGCAGTGGTTAACAACAACAACAACAACAACAACATGTGGTTAAATTTCTAAATTTTATAAATTTTTAATACTAGAGCGCGTTCCTCCAAAAAATTTAAAAACTTTTACTTTTGATGCCTATTTTAACAAGAAGTCGCCAAGCTACATGATAAAAAGATTCTGATCATAACACAGGTCGACAAATATAAATGGCACAACCGTATATGAACACATAAAAGAATATATCCTCCCATATGATGGCCTGATCTCATATATATCGTTTTAATTAGTTTTTTCCGGCTTCGGCTCCTTACATCCGTCCATATTGAAAGAATGACCTATTTTGACGAAATTGACAGCTCGAGAATACCCTAAAAAAATGTAAAAATCTTTTTTTTTATATTAAATCCTTTGTATTATATTTATCATCTCCAACAGAGATTTAAATTTTTTTACTATATCGAGCTCTTAATATCAGCGTTTAGATAATACAAAATAATCTGCTTCCAAACTTAAATCCGACATAAATTATAGTTTTTGAATAGAAGTTGAAGTTTAAATTAACAGTTTAGCTGTTGTAAAAATGCAAATAAATAATTTCAATTTATTATTTTAATTTTTTTTTGTTTTTTTTTGGCATTTTTATAAAATTTAAAATATTTATAGCTGTTTAACAGTTTGATTCGATTAAAAAAAGCGGTAAACGGATTTTAAAATCCCTAAAATCTCAGGTTTGATCTCCCTAGTTAGCTCATCTCTTGTCGACCTGTGTAATTTATAATGTATAATTTTATTCTATTTTATTTTACATATATTATCCAGTCTTTTATGTTATATTTAACATTGTTAATTATATTATATTTAAATGTTGGATTTTAAATTTTTTTTTAATTATTATATGTATTAATTTATAAAATTATTGGAAAAAGTGAAAATGTAATAATGATTTACACATTAAGGGTATAAATTTTAAAAGGATTAATAAATATTGTTTATGTCAAGCTGAATAGTTTTAATTTAAAAACAACAAAGAAAAACTATTACTGCTAAAAATATATGAACAACTGATGATCACGGGTAATAGGTCATAAATAAAAAATGTAGATAATTAAAAGCTTATTAATTGAATATATAAAATAAAAAAATTAATAATAAAATGCGTTTAATAAATACAATTTATAACAATAACCATCATAAAAATATATCAAGCATTTATGATTTGTATTTATGAATGCTAATAGTAAGTTAAAAAAAATCAAAAAAATTTTAACTTAGTTTTATCTTCATAAAATTAATTTTTATGTTTTTTATAATCAATAAAATAGAGGTTTTTTCTAACTTACATTCAGTTCCTTAGTCAAAGATATTTTAAAACCAGTAAACGGTAATTTCTCAGCTTAAAATATTTTATATACATGAGCTAATTAGACAGATCTGTAATGGTACATATATACCGTTAAGGTACTAAAATAAGAATTAAACATTTAATATCATTTAAAAAGGTGATTACTTCAAACTTACATAATGTTTTTATATATTTACTATGACAAAATAGTTACAAAAATTTGTTGTTATAATTTATATCGTTTGTTTTTTTTTGCAGTTTTTAATCGGATTAGGAAATTAAGTCGCCTGTGATTTTTCATTTTTATTTATTTAGGATAATGAGAATTAAAATTGATGATTGGTAAAGTAATCTCTGGGCTCATGATCCGTCAATATCTTATGATTTATTTGACGCTTCGAAAGCATGTAAAGATAATATTTAAGTATTAGCAATATGCAGGCTAAGTAAAGAAAAACAAATGACCAAGTCGGATATCAATTATTAATTTATAGTCATAGTGGCCAATCTTTCCTTGCGTTTTTTTAGATTTCAACAAATTTCCCTTTAAACAAAAATTGAAATGCAGTTTCAAAGAAGATAAAAATTATACAGAATGATGGTTAAAGTATTTAAGAAAAGGTATAGCCCATTTTAAGTGTCCACTTATAAAAAATATTCCCATTGAATAAGAATTTTGTATGTTAGAAAAAATTTCATTTCAATTACATAAACTAATTATATTGGATATTTCTCAAACTAATTATTAGTGTATTGATTAAAATTCTAAGGCATATAAAAGTTTAAAAAATAATTGTTTACTAAAAATTTAGTCTACTCAAAGACTAATCTAATAATAAAGAACTTTAAGGAGTTCTTATTTTTAGGGTTACAAAACATATGTACTATTGGCGTAAATGGACGTGAATGGACTAGGTGTGCATGCCCCTTACTTAAAGATTATTTGAAAACATGTAAATATGTCTACGATGTGCCTAGCATTAGACGGAACTTTTGCTGTACTAATAACATCCAAGGGTATTTCTAGGTCTTAGACTTTCGAGAGTTAAAGAACCTTATATAAGGAAAAACGAACCGGTACAACTATTTATTCTTATTATACTTTTTCAATTTAAAACATATATGAAAACATTGAAGCTAATACAATATCCATCAATAAATGTGACGATTTAAAACTTAGTCAAAATTTAGTCGTTAACACTGTTCGACCTTCATCCTTTTCAGTTGGTCCGATCTCCCTCGCTAACTTTTTAATACCGAAGTAAAACCATGGCCACTAGAAAATAAGACGCAAGATATATAACACGCCACTGTCAAGCTCTAGCAACGATCCGAACGTTACACAGTTTCACGAAACAAATAAATCACCGTCCTGCGAACAATGACAAAAATTTTCTTTTTTATTTTAAAATAGCAAATTAGCTTAAATCAATTAATTAAGGACAAAACTATCCAGATCATGTAATCATCACCGTGTGGAAAGTCGGGAAAAAGGCTACTATGACGACCCCTGAAAAAGGGAGGGGTAACCTATGTTTAATGGGTCCGGTATAGCGAAGTCATAGTTTTTATAATATTTGTTAAAAATTATATTTAGAATTAGCTAAAGTAATATTGTATTTAGAATTTAGCATCCAACGATGACTTTGCTTATGATAGATACATATATGTTGTCAGATTTATAAAGATATGCCTATTGTCATTTTAATTAAATAAAAAGTTTATAAACCTAAGTACAAACCTTTTTATAACTATACTCCTAAAAATTAATATATTATTTTAAATGAATCCAACAATTTATTCTTCTTATATTTTTTCAATTTAAAACATTATACCATAAAAAGGAAGGCCTATATGACAACATACCCCACCCAGATGTTTTCCTAGACAGACCTTTGGTATCATTCTTAATTCATTCACAAATTGCCGTCCATCTGTTAATTCTTTCTTTGATTGGAGAACGTGCTTGATTGAGCAAAAATGTTAAACATTTGGCTTATAAGAAAACACATCCCACCTCAATATATTCGACACTTTTTATTTTACCTCAAAACCCCTCCGCATTTTTTAAATGCTGGGAAATTGTTTGAAACTCTGTTAAACTAAGACCAAGTAAATACCTTCATCGCATAAATTTCCTTCATGCTAAAAATATTAGATATTAAAATGAAAGGTACATATTGATATAAAACGTAATGGAAAAAGCTTGTTTGCCCAGAAAAAAGAACCTAATAAAAAATTTTTTTTCAGACTTTTTTTTACTTCCGATGCGATCTTGCGACTCTTGACAAAAATAAAAATTTGTTTAAAAATGATGAAATGTTTGCCGATCTCTAGTATTTAACCTCGCAAAGAAAATTTATATCAAACTTTTTGCAAAAAAATATTAAAAATTTTATATCGGCACCTTTTATAAACTAGCTAGGAATATATGAAAATCCCACTATTTTGGTTATTAGCCGCACTCCTAGGTTTATGCAATTTAATAGGACATGTTGTAAGCAAACCAGGTCCACCCTCAACTACAACCACGACTACGGCAGGTATTATTGATTTAAAACCTTTTTCCAAACCATATATAGCATGAAAAACCTATTTTTTACCTAAATGTTTTCTTTTTTTTGCCATTAATACGAATTAGGAAAAATTATTTAGATTATTAGCAACTTTTGTCTCTATATAATTGATCTACGTATATAATACAAGGTTTATAAAAAGATGTAAACTTTCGGTCCGTATAATGACGCTACCTATTTAATTTTGCAATTAAAAAATGACGCCTTCTCTCAAAATTGGTTCGCACATTTACAAATACACGCCTATTAATGTTAATTATTTTTTGAATAATAATATTAGCCCTAAATGTTGTGTTTACTTGTCAAAAATATTCAATTCTAATTTAGATAGCTATAAAATTTTATCCTTATAAAGTATTCTCTGGTATTCTTCTCAACACTAAAATGTAGGCAAATAAAATCTGAGCATATTTTTCTAAAAAAAATTTTATTTTAAGGTTAGAATATCCCAGTTAAACTTCAATTTTTCACCAAATCCTAAATTCAAGCGCAAAATATAAGAAAAGAATTTTGACGAGTTTAAAAAACGGCAAACGAGTTTGTAAATAATACTAAAAGAACTATCTTACAACCAAATTAAACATGTTATTGTCACATTAATTAAAAGACAGATTTTTATAGTTCTAAAAAACAACAATAAAAAAAAATAAGGTAAAAAAAGTGTTTCTAAGGTAATTATTTTAATCAGAAAGTTATGTTGTATACTCGGACTGTGACCATGTAAGCATATTTCAAGTAAAGTTAATAGTTGAATGGGCCACGGCCCACAAATTCCTTGGCAGAATTTTTATAAGTAGGCCGTCTTCTAATTTTTGAAAAGATTTTGTGGGAATCATTATAACTATTAAGTCTTATGTTTTCTTGAAACAGTAATGAAAACTTAAATAAGGATTTTTGATCCTAAAGCGGTAAAAGCTGTGCAAATTTAGAAAATTCAAATTAGGAGCGTTAGAAATTGTTTTGGCTTGACAAATATGGATTTTAGCTGTGACCAAAATAAGCTAATGCTAACACGCCCTTTCCCTAATTTTGTCTCAAAAATATTTTAAACTATGTTTTTTAACTTGAATAAACTTTTTTTGAATAAACTTGGAGCAAATTTATGCTATTGATTTTACATTAAAAATGTATATATTTTTTATAGCCTAATTACGATCGTAAACAAGAACCTCAATCATTTAAAAAAATTTGCTCGCTTAACCTCAGCATGAAAAAATAATTACATAACGTTATAAATTTTTTCTCTTTAAAATTTTAGGATGTTTTAAAATAAAAAAAATTTAATTTTTAGATTTTTTGATTTATTAAACTTAAAAAAAAACTGTAACAAAAGAATAGATTTATTCCGGCCCTGCGCTTAGTTTTCACGTAAAATAAGGGAATGCTTTTAAAAATAAAAATTATATTATATAGCAATCTATCTATATATTTTAACAGTTTTTGATAATAAAACATTATTTTTAATTCAATAGCACCTAGAAGACTTCCTCATAAAGAAAGTGAGTACAAATAAATTATACAAAATTCATGTAAAATGATGGACATATATAGGGTTATTAAATGAGATATATCACAGATCGATAAAAATCAATGTGTAAAACAATGATGGCCAACATATTTATTACAAAGTTGCCTTCAATTTTTTAAAATTTAGGGATTGCTAAAATCAAACTGACTAATATTGCTGTAGATTACCTTAAGATAAAAATTAAAAAATTTATTTAACATATTATTAATCTATTTACATTTGTAAGTTCAAATAATGGGAAATAAAATTATAAGTATATGAATCTTTTTTCAGTTTAAAAACAATATTGCAACAAAGGGCTTTGCACCGATGAATTTTTAGTGATATACGGACTTAAGTGCGGTTAATTTAAATTACCATATCAGCATACCTTTACCTCATTTACGCACTGATCAATCCGTTATTCTTAATAATTAATTGTGTATTTGGTGATCCCAATTACAGTTTATTTATAGGCTAGCTTTGGGATCAAACGAGCATTTCCACCTCCTTACCAAAAAAAACAATTTGAATATTTGAAGTCACTAATTCAAAGTTTGAATTTAACAGTGATCATTATACAAAATTTATAATTTTTTGTTTTTAAATTTTTTTATATTCATATCATTTCTAAATTTTACAGCTGACCTACAATAGCGGTTTAGGAAATTGTTGAGCACATTAGTTAACATGGGAGGTTGGTCTTTAAAGCACATTTGTATTAATAGAGGACCTTTAAAACGGGTTTAAATAATACAATAAAAGTTGCATATTTAGGAACAAACAATTGACAAAGTTTAATCCCCCCCCCCCCGAGTTTTAAAATTATACTAAACTATAAAAAATTTTTTTGGCTATTTATAATAATTTAAATATCCAAAATTGCATTAATATGGGAAAATATTTTTTAGACATACATGTAAATACAAAATTAATATACTTTATTTTTATAAATTTTTATAAAATATTTTTTTTCTATACCAAATTTGACTGGCCATTAAATCTCATTATCAAAATAACCTAGCAATATCTTGCAAAGAAAAAAATAAAAGAAACATAGCTTATTCTTTATCAAATATATTGCTTAATCGAACGAATTTTATAACATGATTGAGCACAATACAAATATAACAGTTTGGCAATTTTAATTTATTTATTAATTAAATATACGTTGCTATATTATTTGTTTTGAGGTTATAACGATATAAATAACCAAGGGCAGATTGAGGGGGGGGGGGGGGGGCAAAAGGAAGCAACAATTGCAATTTTTTTTTGATTATTATGATGTAACCAGCGATTAAATTTATGTATTAAACATATAAAAGGAACAAAAATCAATAAAATTGCTATCTTTTGGTAAATATACAGCCATATAAAATAATTTTGCAAGTAAAATATAAAATTTAAAAATAAATTTGTTTTTTTCCTCCAAATAAATTCTTGCTCCCCTTTAGAAAATTTTCTGCTTACGCCCCCCCCCCCCCCCCCCCCCTATTTACTATCTTAAAAATAATAATATATGAAAGTGTGAGTGAAGAACTTTAATTTGTAATTTTAATATTTATATCTAGCTAATGGTCAAGAAAAAAGATATGTTCGTGGCTAATGAAGATACGTTGTTTCTAACAGAAAAAAATTGCAACACAATTTTTTTACTCAAATTGATATAAATTAAAAAAATTTTTTTTTTCATTAGCTTAAATGATTTAATACATACATAAATAATTTTTAATTATACCTGAGTTTTTATACTTAATATAAATTTTTTTTTGGTTTTTAAATACAGTTTTAAATGGCTTTTTAAAATCCTTAGACTCGTTTCTATTCTTTTATAATAAATTATATTTTTTATTTTTTTAATTTTTTTTCTTTATATTATTTTTTATCTAAGTGCTTATTCGACTTCAATCCTCAGATATCATCTATAATATTTTTTTTAGTTAAAAAAAAGCGCTCTGCCATTAATATAATTCGACAATTTAATTTCATGCCGCCGCTTCTTATTTCTCGAGCTTCATTCTTCTTTGAACTTTAGATATGTTTCAAGAGCGATTATCGTTTGACACCTTATATTTAATAATTATTTAATTATAATACAAATATCATATTAATAAATAAAGATCATTTTAATACGTAAATTGTATACCAATGCTAAAAAAATGGGGCCAAAAATGGGTTTTCTTGGATTATATAAAAGTGAAAAACGTTCCTATATTCTATTTAACAAAAAAAACCCGAATAGTATAAAAAAAATTTAATAGCTTATTTTAGTTTTTTCTATTTTATTAAGCAGAAACATATATGAAATAAATTATGGTCATATTTTAGATTTTTTCAAAGCCCGTTTTCCGCAAGAATGCCTGCGCATAAAGTATTTCATGCAAGACTTCACATATAAAATTTTGTTATGGTAATCGACGCACTTGATTCAATGCTATAATGGATGACAATAGCAATATTAAGGAAGTTATTTATATAAATTTTTTGAGAATCAAAAAAAGGTTAAATTAATAACAAAATTTAAAAAAAAAGTTTAAAATTCTTAGAAAAAAGCAAAATTTTGCAAATTATAAAGTTGTTCTTTAATTATATATGTCAGCGCCCAAACGCAATATTCCGCCGGCGGAATATTGGCTGGACTTGACCTCAGCGTCCAAAGCTTATATTCCGCCGGCGGAATATTAATTGGCGTATAGGCAACGTTTAAAATTCATTTTGCCCGGCGGAATATTGTCTGGACTTGAGCTCAGCGCCCAAAATTTATGTTCCGCAGAAATTTTTTTGCAAAATTTAAGGGACAAACAGTGAACTTTATGTGATTAATGAAATATTAATCATCAGACGTTTTTGATGTTGCTTAGAATATGAAATGTTTAATAAAGAGAGGTCAAGTTGAATTTAAAATTAGCGTTAAAGGCTAGAGTAGTGCTAAAAACTTAATGATTTAAAGTTTCATAAGCGGACCGGTGTATTAAGAAGCGCTTTAACTGCACATTTAAAAGCGCTTAGATTTTTTAGATACCTTAGTGCGCTTATGTTATAAAAACGCAATTTTTTTGTTTTTAATATTTAAGCGAAATACTCTATATTTTGAAAATCATTTTAAATCTCCTGCCGAATTGAAAATAAAAAATCTAGATAACCCCAAAACCTATTATTATTAGAATCAAGACCGGACGTTATATTCCCGCCCAAACCGTATTACTTATTATAATTTAGCTGCCTGCCCGTAATCGCATTTTCATACCCAGCCCGATATAAATTTGCATATATAACCCATATGCCTTCAATTTTGAGGCTTGCTTTTGACGATATACCTTAGAGATGCGCTGTTTAGAAAATTTTGTTGACCCCTTGTGGAAAAATGCTTGACGTATAACAGTTGTATACCCAAAAATTTAAAAATTTTCATTAAAGCGGCCCAATTTTCCCTATTTGGGCATGTTAGAAAAGTAATCGTATATTGAGTAATTAGTAAGGTTAATATATATGTAAGGGCCCGTTAAGCTATTTCAATTTTGTAAGGGGTAATTGAAACAAAAGTTAGAATTTTGACTTTAATGCAAAATTGTATATGGTATATTATATAAAAAAGATCATTTCAAAAATTAAATGTCCTTTATTTCTCCAATATCACGAGCAAGTTGTAAGGGCGTGTTCAGACTCATTTCATTTTTTTAATATTTTAAAATTTTTATTTCTTGGCAATGAACGCTTTTTTACAAAAAGTAAAAATTTTTATTATTAGCATTTAAATATTTTTTCTGAAAAAAAAGTTTTAAAAATTTTTTAAAAAAAATTTCAAAAAATTTAAAATGTTTAAAAAAAAATGAAAGGAGTCTGAAGGCGCCCTAATTTAAAAAAACGTCCAGAAAATAAGTTTTTTTGGGCATTGTCAAGACACCCGTTACTTTTTTCAACTTCCAATTAAAAACGCATAAAATAGCCTTGAATTTGAAGTGCCCAAATGGAGTCTATATACTAAGTGGCCCTTAACTGGAAACTTATTTTCCGATTTTTTTGTCATTTTACGGCTATCCTCTTTAATAACATTTTCAATGTTAATACCACAATTTAATGTTATTAATAATTATTTTTATTTCGCATAAATGGGTTGCATAGAATATTAAGAGTAGGGTAAGGGAATCGGTAGGATTTTTGTTAAATATTTTTTTTGGCGGCAACATCTCCTTATATTGTGTTAATTTATTGCTTTTACCGAGTCTTGGTAGCCTTTACTAATAAAAAAAAATATATGAGGATACTAAGTTAATTTACTAGATCGAAAAAAGCACTTTTATCATATTATTAAATTATTTACCCCTCAAAAGGATGTTAAATGTCCACACAAATGTATTATTTTATATGAAGAAATTCGATAATAATCATAGCACCCTGCTCCGCTTTAAAACCCTCTTCACTTCGCGATTTATTTTTTTCTTAAATGATTTGCCTACAATCACATTAGAGATTAAAGTCGAGAACCGAAAGTCCTGACCCCGGCTTGCCAGGAAACAAGGACCAGGACGGTTCAAAATTTATAACGGTAACGCACTGGGCTTAAATTTAAAAATAGAAATTACAGGCCGAGAGGGGCCGAAGTTTTGAATTTCATATGCTCTATTTGTAACTATTATTAACAAAAACTAAAAACGAAATTTATTTTCACACGACAAAGGCTATAACTTTTACTCTCTATTTTTACTGTATTTTAAAAGAAAACTTTTTTGAAAATTTTCGGACCTTATTTTGGATTGGAAGGCCTTAAATTTAAAAAACAAATTTTGGTTCTAGCCGATTTGGCTGTTTTGCCAGAATTTGAACCGATTTAAATGTGCGCCTTAAAAATTCAGCGTCAATTTAATATCGTTGCGCTTATGAAAATTTTAATGTAATTTATATTTTGCACGTTAGAGGTTTCACTCAAGTTAAAGATACCTCAATTCTTTACAAAATAATTGGGGCGACCTTAAATTCAGGATTCGTGCTTTTGAGCCTTTATTGGTTCCCTTTTAATAACCAAAAGGTTTTAGTTATGAGAGTACGCGTCTTTTCAAATATTGGCTGGGAATTCAAAAAGATTGTCAAAATATACATATTAGATAAACTTTGAACTTGAAATTATATTGAGCCTATAATGATCCAACCGTATTATTCTTTTAAAAAGTTTTAATTCTTAATTGGTACAAAATAGCAAGAGTGAAATTTAAAAATTTTAAGGAAGGTCTCTAAAGCCGGTTTGTTTAAAATCGGAGATATTTAACTTAAACCTTTCATTAATTCCAATATCGCATTTTTAAGGGCTAGCTAGGCAGGGAATGCCATATTTAATAACAAAGGGTTAAATAAGGCTTTTATAAATCTTAAAAGTTGTAAATTTTTAATCATTGGTGCTCCTAAAAGTTCGACACCTGTGCGCAGTCCTAATTCATTTTTCTGCACTATTTTAGGAGTTTTTGCGTGATCTCATTATCACCTACACGTTTTAAGGCACCTTAGTATGTTTTTTAAATACCTGCTTACATTTGATCTTTATTGCGAGTTAGGATTCTTGGTGCATTTAAAGTCACAGGTACATTACAGAAATACCTCGGCTTTTGCTAGTGTAACAAAAAAATTGCGCGGTTTTTATAACATAAGCGCACTTCTGAAGGTATCTACAAAATCTAAGCGCTTTAAATGTGCTGTTAAAGCGCTTCTAAATACACCGGTCCCCCTATGAATCTTTAAATCTTAAGGTTTTTAGCACTACATTAGCCCTTAACCCTAAAATTCAGCATGACCTCTATTCATTAAACATTTAATATAAAACGTCTAATAATCAATATTTCAAAATTAATCACATAAAGTTCACTGTTTGTCCACTTAAATTTTTCAAAATTCCGGCGGAATACAAATTTTGGGCGTTGAGCTCAAGTCCAGACAATATTCCGCCGGCGAAAATGCGTTTTGGTCGTTGACTATACGCCAATTTATATTCCGCCGGCGGAATATAAGCTTTGGACGCTGAGGTCAAGTCCAGACAATATTCCGCCGGCGGAATATTGCGTTTGGGCGCTGACATATATACAAGCGAATAAATTCAAGTATTTATCTTTACATAAAATTATAAATGGCTATTCATTAAATGTAATATTCTTTAAACAATCTTATATGAAATTTTGGTATAAATGTCATCTTGATTTGTAAAATAGGTTTGTTAATAAAAAACTAAGATCTTTAGAACGAATTCTTTTGAATGATTTGTAGGTTTGAGACTAAGTAAACCTAATGTTAAACATATTTTAGTAAAACACCTTAGCACTATGCACATAAACTTTCTCAAACTTTACTTACTTATTAGGAGAATATATAGAATGATAACTTACCCATATACCATAAATTAACTAATATCAATGTCAATAAGTTTATGAATACGTAAAAACATGCATATTTTGTTGTTCTTTGTTTCTTCCACATTCGGATCATTTTCGTCCATATGAAAATGACCATTTTTGACCAACTTGTAAATATACCTTAAAAAGATGAAATTTATGAATATTTTTTTTAAATTAAAATCCTTTGCTACTTATATTTATCATCATAAATAACAACGAGAAATAAATTTTATTATTATATCAAGCTCTTACATCGTTCGATAATACATGATTAACCTTAGATGGTAATGCAATTAGTTTTATTATTAAAAATATTTCAAAATAAAAAATTAACGTTTAAATTTGACATAATTATGGTGCAAAAATCCAGTGTTTAATTCAGATATTTTTCTCCATTGCGCAACTCTATCCACGGCCATTTGGTTAATGATTTCCATTCACTAGTTAAAGAATATAATTTTATAGCATCCAAGTTCAAATAATAGTATTCGATTATAAATTCTGACAAATAAATATGAATTAAAAATCTTTACAATTGTATTTTTGCTTAATAATTGAAATGATTGTTCACAATAATTTTCAGCATTCTACCTTATAACAATCGATATTTAATTGTATGTCCAATTCTATTTATAATTAATTTTGAATTTAAAAAATTATAATCCATAAAATTTAACATTAAACTAATATTTTTTAATTTTTCATTTTTTCTAAATTAGATTAAATCTGAGTGCGCCCTTAGCATTAAAAAAAATTTAATTTAGAATTTTGTGTAAAAAATAATATGATTTAAGATGAAAAAGCAAATATTTTTAATCATGCAAAAAATATATTATTATATATTTTTTGATTTTAAAAATTTTATTGGAAATATTAAACGAATATATTATATTGAATGGCATAAGAAAAACCAACATTTTTTTTCTAAAAAAAATCTAAATTAAAGGCAACCCAATTATAGCCTTTAAAAGATAGCATAAAAACTTTTAGTGGTTTGCCTCAATATTGCGCCTAATCATAAAATTATATTATTTTAGAAAGATTCTTTATGATTTAATTAAAAACTGCAATTTACTTCAAATGCCTAAGCATTTACCATGAAAATTGCCAATAACTGAACTGCTTGAGGGCTGTTTTTCATTAATTTACATTTTTTTAACTCGTCCGTTCCTATTCTTTTATAAGAGCGCGTTCATACTTCTTAACATTTTAAAATTAACAAAATATTTTTTAAAAATAAAAGTTTTCTTATGAGTCTTAAAGAAATGTTTATCAATAGTATAGATTTAAATATAAATTCATCAAAATTTTCAGATCTAATTAATTCAACTGCCACGATTGTTAATTATAAAAATATTTAATAATTTTTAAAAATTATATATTAAAATTTATAATTTTAATTTTTTGTATAAACGAATGAAGTCAGACACCGTTTTTACTGTGAAATATGAAAATTAAAATATGTTTGTTTTATCTCTTACCTTGGCTGTTTCCAGCAGGTGTGATCACAATTCTAGGAGGCTGTCCTAAAGAATAGGTTATACAGATAAAAAATGAATACATAAATAAGTAATATCTAATAAGGTCCTATTGTTTTAATAGACTTTTTAAATTCTTCCCCAATGCCACAATATGTGAGGTTTGTTTTTTACCAATAAATTGTTTTGTAATTGTTTTTAGCTTAAAATATAAAATATTTTACCTACTTATAAACTAAATTTGACAAGTTTTTGCAAAAAATATTTACAAAATAATTTTTTTTTAAATTTAGAATATCATTTAAAAAAATTTACAAAAGTAAAATTTGAACTTAGCAGCTTTTGCTGATTCACTAAATCAGAAAAAACGGTAAAAAGATCTAAAATTTTTTAAGATGGCAGGTTTGATCAGTTGGCTAATCTCAAAAATATGTGGAGTTATAAAACTTTTGATTAATGAAATTTAACAAAAAATTTAAAATATAAAAGCATAAGTAACCGCATTTAAATACTTTTTAAAAAATTTTGTTTTTTTTTTTACTTTTTTTATTAAAACCGTTAAATTTCAAGTTATCCGTTTTTTTTAATACCTAAAATTAAGATATTTTCTATATTATAAGAAAAACATGCCAATATATTATTCAAAAACTTATTTAATTTAGAAATTTTATGCAAACTATTCATAAAAATGGGGAGCATTGGGAGATAAATCAAACAGGGATACTAATCGTAAGACAACTCTTAACACCGAAAAACTTCTTAGATGTTATTAATTTGTCGTTCATTGCATTTAATTCAAAAGAATTTACAAGTACGACTAGCTATGAGCAAAAACTTATAATGTAATATTCTACATGATGTATTTATATAAAAAATATATATTTTATATCTTATTTGTTTTTTATTTGTTTCTCAAATGTCTTAAAAAGTACAAAAGTAGGAAAATATTATTGTGATACCTCTTCCTGATGATGTGTCATTGCGACTTTCAACTGTCCCAATCACGCAGCACATGACGAGAAATACGGCTAAAAGAAAAACGGAAAATATTTTCATGTGAAAAAATATTTAGAGTCGGAAATGTAAAATAAAATTACAGAAGCTTTGGTAGCCTTATATAACCTTGATAACTTTGTATTTAGTCTCTATTCGACATTTCATCATCTTTTTAGGGAATATGAAAGATTTTAGGTCCGGTGAGGTCATTTATGCAGAGAATTGTGCAATGTTTAATTTCCGATCAACATTTCGTCATTTCATTCCGGAAGGAATTAAAGGTACGGAGGTTAGGGAAATGATTAAATAGCAATTGACAACCTGAATTTAATCCATAAATCAATATGTATATAATTTATACACTTAATGGGTCAAGGCACCAAAAAGATGGCATAATTTGTGTTATACGGTCCTTACACACTTTTGGCTAATTACCAATATTTGCATTTAAGTCAAAAAGATATCCTATCTTCCTCTAAGGCATGCATCTACTGATAAATATTGGATTAATTGAATTTCCGCCCATTTTTTTTCATCAACAGAGAGTTGTAAGAAAAATTTATTTGATGGTATGTGTTATGTGCAAATGATTGCCAAATGGAATTTATCAGTTTTTTGCCTATCTTTTCTACATCTAGCCATAGTACCCCATAATATGTCAGAAAGGATAAACAAAATGCAAAAAATGTTTTTTGCCGTATGAAATGTACAAGCGAAACTTAGCTAACTCACCACAGTAACAGTCCTATTCGAAGCAGATAATTTTTTTCAAAGGGCTTCTCATGGAGACCCTCTAATGAGATCAAATACGTAGTAAAAACTTATTTAAAAATTAAACTTTATTAATCTACCAAAAAGGATTCCTAATCACGGTTCGGTTACAATTCTATTATCAAAATTCAATATTTCTTTCAAAATTTTTTACAGGGGGGTATAAGGAAGGACTCTTTAGCTAAAACTTTGGGTTCAAAGTTCATTTTAATCTATATTAAATTTTTTTACAGAAAGTCTTTTCAAGTTAATTTTGAATTTATGGAATTTCAAAAATATAATTTAAGCAAAATTATTTATTATTAAATAGTAACAACAATTTTTTTTACTTTTGTTCTACCAACTGTTAAATATTTTTACATAGGAAATTAGAAGTTTGTTCAGCTATATATTAATTATAATTTTTTTAAATTGTATTTAATAATTTGTTTTTCAATCATTTATTCTTATAAAAATAAAGGGCCTACCCTCCTTTAAGACCATAACTAGATAATTGCCGCAAAATCAATTTTTGATTATAAATTTATTTTTGGGCCTAATGTAGTATTTCCCTAGACAAAATTTAAAGTGACTTTCTTTTAATACTATCATTTTGGGCAAGCGACAACTAGACTTTTTTCTATCAATAAAATCTTACTTGAAACATATGCTTTGCCTTTGTTTGAACCCGAACCAAATCTGGCTAAATGTGGATCCACAAGATCTAAGACCAAAACTTCGATTGATATTTAGCGTTTTTACCAAGTTTCAATCTCCTTTGGTGTAATCTCGTAGTTGGGAAAAAATTTGAATACTATTAATACAACTATGTATTTAAGTAGATATATCCCATATTATGAAGCGAAAATTTTGAAAGTAATCATTATGGGTATTTTGATCA
>CM060245.1:6300408-6336290 GCA_030555515.1 Acutogordius australiensis
TAGTGTTCTCAACGGGCCGAATTTTTAAGGCCCGGCCCGCCCGAAAATTTTTTATGTGTGGCCCGGCCCGGCCCGAAACCAAAATTTTTATTTTCGGCCCGGCTTGGCCCGATGTTTTTTTTAAAGGCCCGGTCCGGCCCGGCCCGAATCTATAAATATGGGCCCGTAACATTTTTGTGAATACTATAGACAATTAAACATAATATAAATCTTTATTGCTATTATTTATATTAAATGTATCATTTGATTTATAACAATCATTTAAAAAAAGTAAATAATCCAGTTTTTCCTGGCCTAAACGGTTGAGAGCATATTTTTTAATAAAGAGCGAAGCTTGTCAAATTTTATATAATGATTGGAAATTTTATGTCATTTTATGCTATAAATAAATACACAAAGCTTTGCTTGCAAAAAACAATGGAATAACTTTAAAAAATAGTTTCAGTTACAAAGTGGTGTTAAAGGTTAAGGGTTAGTGTTAGATTAAGGGGTCAGTGTTAATGTTAAGATTAGTTTTTATTGCAAGGTTCAGGCTTAAAAAGTTCAATGCGTATTGTTATAACCAGCAATTTTTTTCATAAATGTCATATTTGAACTTTTGAGGGCAAATATACCCAAAACTAAATAAAACCGGAGATTTACAATAAGGATTTGCGCTAGGCGCTTAAAATATGGCCACGTTACAAAAATTTTTGGCCCGGCCCGGCCTGGCCCGAGTCCAAAAGTAAATAATAAGGCCCGGCCCGTCCGACTAAAATTTTCTATTTAGGCCCGGCCCAGCCCGGCCCGGCATTTCGGGCCGGGCGGGCCCGGGTCGAACGGGCTTTCGGGTCCCGACTGAGAACACTAGTGCAAATGATTGCCAAATTTATCTTTTTGCCTAACTTTTCTACAACTAGCCATAGTACCCCATATTATGTCAGAAATGATAAATAAAATATAAAAAATGTTTTTTGCCGTATGAAATGTACAAGCAAAACTTAGCTAACTCACCCCAGTAACAGTCCTTATAGATAAAGCAGATAATTTTTTTCAAAGGGCTTCCCATGGAGACCCTCTAATAATATAAAATACGTAGTAAAAAATTATTCAAAAATTAAACTTTATTAATCTACCATAAAAGGATTAAAATTTCCTAAGTATTACGGTTTGGTTACAATTCATATTCTCATAATTTAATATTTCTTTCGAAAAATTTCTATAGGGGTATAAGCGAAGGATTTTCTTTAGCTGAAAACTTTGGGTTCAAAGTTCATTTTAATCTAATTAAATTTTTTTTACAATAAGTCTTTTCAAGTAAATTTTAAATTTATGAAATCTTAAAAATCTAATTTAAGCAAAATTATCTATTATTGAATAGTAACAACAATTTTTTTTACTTTTGCATCTACCAATAAACTGTTAAATATTCTTACATAGGAACTTAGAAGTTTTTTCAGCTATAAATTAATTATAATTTTTTTAAATCTTACTTAATAATTTGTTTTTAAATTTTATTCTTATAAAAATAAAGGGCCTACCCTCCTACAAGAACATAAGTACACAGTGCCGCAAAATCAATTTTTTTTATTATAAATTTATTTTTGCGCCTAATATAGTATTTCCCTAACAAAATTTAGAGTGACTTCTTAATACTATCATTTAGGGCAAGCGACAACTAGATTTTTTTCTACCAATAAAATTTACTTATATGCGTTGCCTTTGTTATACCCCTGAACCAAATCTTGGCTGAATGTGGATCCACAAAAAGACCAAAACTTCGATTCTTTTTAGCGTTTTTACCAAATTTCAATCTCCTTTAGTGTAATCTCGTAGTTGGGTAAAAATTTGAATACTATTAATACAACTATGAATTTAAGTAGATATATCCCATATTATGAAGCAAAAATTTTGAAATTAATCATTATGGCTATTTTGATCATGGATTATTTTTTTTAAAAAAAATGTCTGGTTTAAATAAAAAAAAATTAGGTAAGAAAGAGGTTGCTTTTTAGCAGAAAAATTCCTGTGTAAGTTGTTTAATAACTTTTATAATTTTTTTGTTTCATTTTTTATTCAACATTCTCGTACTGAACTGAGTTATTGATCTTGGAAAAATTTTACTTAATTTACATATTAAAAATAAATAAAAATTTTTTTTTCCAAACTCAATTACAGGTCAACAAATTGAGAATGAGCTACGAAGAGAGATCAAACCATTTTTTAGGATTTATTTTTAAATCTGTTGTTTTTTCCAAACTTAGTCAATCATCTATAAACATTGTAAATTTCATATATTCCACAAAAACAAAATATGTGGAAAATTGTTATGCTATTAAAAAAGTATACTATTTACATATAATAATAAATTTAGAAAAACCGATATTAATAACTGGGTCATTTTTAGGTTGGAGTGCTAAATATGTTGTATAATTTAAATTAGGGTGTAGCTTAATATATTTATTTAATTGCTTGCGATGATAAATAGAAGTCACAAGGGATTTTTATGTTAAAAAAAGATTCTTAGATATTTTACGCTCACATAATGTACTAACATAACAGTATCGTTTTTATTTTTTATTAAAATTGTGATACATTGTTAATTTATTTGTTTTGAGGTCATAACGATATTAATAATTATATAAGAAAGAAACTGAGTGAAAGATTTTAATTTGTAATTTTTTTAATATTTGTATCTAGCTAATGGTCAAGAAAAAGAAATTTTTGTGGCTAATGAAGATACATTTCTAACAGGAAAAAATTGCAACATAAATTTTTTACTCAATTGTAAATTTAATAATTATTTGTTTCATAAATTAGCTATAATAATTTATTTTCTTCATCTATAGATTTATAATTTTGTGATTAAAAACCAAGCTAAGATTTTTTAAACAATTTTTTTAATTTTAAGTTTATAAAATACACTTCAATATGGTATTTTGAACTCGTTTAAACTCATTTTAACTCTTTTAGTATGAATTATATTTTTAATTTGTAAATTTTTTTATTTAATAATTTTTATAATATTTTTTTTACATTTTTTATTCAATATTCTCATACTGAACTGAGTTGTTGATCTTGTGAAAAATTTTACTAAATTTTTATATTAAAAATAAATAAAATTTTTTTTCTAAACTACAGGTCAACAAATTGAGAATGAGCTATGAAGAGAGGTCAAACCATTTTTAGGATTTATTTTCAAATCTGTTGTTTTTTCCAAACTTAGTCAATCATCTATAAACATTGTAAATTTCATATATGCCACAAAAACAAAAACCAAAATATGTGGAAAATTGTTATGCTATTAAAACATTATAATATTCACATATAATAATAAATTTAGAAAAAACCGATATTAATAACTGGATCATTTTTAGGTTGGAATGCTAAATATGTTGCATTGTCAGCGCCCAAACGCAATATTCCGCCGGCGGAATATTGTCTGGACTTGACCTCAACGTCCAAAGCTTATATTCCGCCGGCGGAATATAAATTGGCGTATAGTCAACGACCAAAACGCATTTTCGCCGGCGGAATATTGTCTGGACTTGGCCTCAACGTCCAAAGCTTATATTCCGCCGGAAATTTTTTGCAAAATTTAAGGGACAAACAGTAAAATTTATGTGATTAATTTTGAAATATTGATTATTAGATGTTTTTGATTTTTTATGCCTAGAATATGAAATGTTTAATGAATAGAGGTTATGTTGAATTTAAAATTTGGGTTAAGGGCTAGAATGGTGCTAAAAACTTAAAGATTTAAAAATTCATATTTGGACCGGTGTATTTAAAAGCGCTTTAACTGCACATTTGAAAGTGCTTAGATTTTTTACATACCCTCAGAAGTGCGTTAATGTTATACCGCGCAATTTTTTTGTTTTTAAAATTAAGCCAAAGACTCTAAAAAACGCCGAGGTATTTCTGTAACGTACCTGTGACTTTAAATGCACCAATCCTAACTTGCAATAAAGATTCAAATGGGAACAGTATTTAAAAAACATACTAAGGTGCCTTAAAACGCGTAGGAGATATTGAGAGCACGCAAAAGACTCCTAAAATAGTGCAAAAAAATGAGTTAGGACTGCGCACACACGAACTTTTAGGAGCACCAAAATAATAAAAAATTTACAACTTGATTTATACAAGCCTTAATTAACCCTTTGTTAATATTAGGGCATTCCCTGCCTAGCTGGCCCTTTAAAATGCGATATTTATGGAAGGTTTATAAGTTAAATATCTCCGATTTTAGTCCAGTTAACGAACCGGCTTTAGATCTTCCTTAAAATTTTTTAATTTAAATATTCCTATTTTGTACCAATTAAGAATCAAAACATTTTAAAGGAATAAAGAAATACGGTTGGATTATTATAGGCTCAATATTATTTTTTGACAATCTTTTTGGTTCCCAGCCAAAATTTGAAAAGACGCGAACCTAACTAAAAACTTTTGGTTATTAAAAGGGAACCAATGAAGGCTTAAATGCACGGATCCTGAATTTAAGATGGCCCCAATTATTTTGTAAAGAATTGAGGTATCTTAAACTTAAGAGAAACCTCTAACGTGCAAAATATAAATTACATTAATATTTTCAAACGCCCAACGATATTAAATTGACGCTGAGTATTTATAAAGGCGCGCATTTAGAACCAAAATTTGTTTTTTCAAATTTAAAGGCTACTAACTCGGTAAAAGCAATAAATCATCACAATATAAGCAGATGTTGCCGCCAAAAAATATAAACCTTCCATTAATTCCAATATCGCATTTTTAAGGGCCAGCTAGGCAGGGAATGCCCTAATATTAACAAAGGGTTAAATAAGGCTTATCTTAATCTTAAAAGTTGTAAATTTTTTTATTATTTTGGTGCTTCTGAAAGTTCGACACCTGTGCGCAGTCCTAATTCATTTTTTTGCACTATTTTAGGTGTTTTTTTGCGTGCTCTCAATATCACCTACGCCTTTTAGGGCACCTTAGTATGTTTTTTCCTGCTTACATTTGAATCTTTATTGCGAGTTAGGATTCTTGGTGCATTTAAAGTCACAGGTACATTACAGAAATACCTCGGCGTTTTTTAAAGTCTTTCGCTTAATTTTAAAAACAAAAAAATTGCGCGGTAGGCACTTCTGAGGGTATCTAAAAAATCTAAGCACTTTCAAATGGCAGTTAAAGCGCTTCTAAACACACCGGTCCAAATATGAATCTTTAAATCTTAAAGTTTTTAGCACTATTCTAGCCCTTAACCCTAATTTTAAATTCAACATGACCTCTATTCATTAATCATTTCATATTCTAAGCATAAAAAATCAAAAACGTCTAATAATCAATATTTTATTAATCACATAAAGTTCACTGTTTGTCCCTTAAATTTTGCAAAAAATTTGCGGTGGAATATAAGCTTTGGACGTTGAGCTCAAGTCCAGACAATATTCCGCCGGCGAAAATGCGTTTTGGTCGTTGACTATACGCCAATTTATATTCCGCCGGCGGAATATAAGCTTTGGACGCTGAGGTCAAGACCAGACAATATTCCGCCGGCGGAATATTGCGTTTGGGCGCTGACAGTATAATTTAAATGTGGGTGTAGCTTAATATATTTATTTAATTGCTGATAATAAATAGAAGCCACAAAGGATTTTTATGTTAAAAAGATTCTTTGATATTTTATCACATAATGTACTAACATAACAGTATCGTTTTATTTATTTTTAATTAAAATTGTGATACAAGTTGTTAATTTATTTGTTTTGAGGTCATAACGATATATTAATAATAATATAAGAAAGAAACTGAGTGAAAGATTTTATTTGTAATTTTTTTAATATTTGTATCTAGCTAATGGTCAAGAAAAAGAAATTTTTGTGGCTAATGAAGATACATTTTTAACAGGAAAAAATTGCAACATAAATTTTTTACTCAATTGTAAATTTAATAATTATTTGTTTCTTAAATTAGCTATAATAATTTATTTTCTTCATCTATATTATAATTTTGTGATTAAAAACCAAGCTAATATTTTTTAAACAATTATTTTTAATGTTAGTTTATAAAATACACTTCTATATGGTATTTTGAGCTCTTTTAAACTCATTTTAACTCTTCTAGTATAAATTATACTTTAATTTGTAAATTTTTTTTTCTCTATTAAAGTGCTTATGCTATTTTATTATTAAAATATCATATAAATAAATAAATTTTTAAAAATGCGATTTCTGCTATATATAAATTTCGACATCTTAATAGTTCATTCCGCTTCTGATTTTAAGTCGAACTTCATTCTTCTTTAAACTTTGAATATATTTTAAGAATGATTATCGATACCTTATATTATATAATTATTCCATTATGGAACAAATAACATACTCAAATAAAATAATTTAATACATAAAATTGTATACCAATGCTAAATAATTGGGGCCAAAAAATGGGATTTTCCTTTTTGGGGCCAAAAAAAGAAAAAGGTTTATTGTAATTTTAAAATTTTGTCAATGAAGACCCAAAAACATTACTAAAATAGCTCTTTCCAAGCTCATTTTAGTTTTTTTTGTTATGCAGGAACATATATGAAATAATTTATGGTCATATCTCACCTTTTTTTTTTAATTATTTCATGCAATCTTTAATGACCGTTTTCCCAAGAATGCTTGCGTATATAGATTTTAGGCAAGACCTCAAAGCGACGCACTTAATCAATGCTATTATGGATGACAATAGAACTACTTAAGAAATTTTTATTTATGGATAATCAGAGAAAAAATTAAAGAAATTATAAAATTTGATAAAAAAGTTTAAATTCTTAAGAGAAAAAAAAAACTTAATTTCTTGAATTTCAAAATTGTTTCATAAATATCAATGAATTTATTTAATTAATTTTAAATGTATTTAGTTTTACATAAAATTATAGGCAATTTTTTTCATGAACGCATTATTTATCCAATAATATGAAATTTCGGTATATAGATAACTTATTAATCTGGCTTCAAACAGGTTTGTTAAATATCAAAATCTTTACAAAGACTTTTTTAAATAATGTTGTCGGTTTAACCAAATATATCTAGATATTTAAAACGGTGACACATTACATTTGGCATAACCGATTAGTGTAATGATATTTGTTATCTTAATCTTAAGCATAGGTTAACAAATATCCATGTCAAAAAAAATAAGTTTATGAATACATAAAAATATGCGCTTTCCGTTTTCCTTTTTTTGTTCCACATTCTGCTCATTAGAATTGTTTAAACGAAAAATTACCAATTTTGACCAACAAACGAAAAATTACCAATTTTGACCAACTTGTAAATATACCTTAGAGAGATATTAACTTATTAATTTTTTTTTTCAAATTAAAATCCTTTGCAACTTATATTTATCATCGCAAAAAACGCGAAATACATTTTCTTAGTAAATCTATTTCATACATCATCCTTTAGATAATACATGATTAACCTTGGATGGCAATGCAATTTATTATTATAGTTATATAATAAAAATTTAATTTTTACGAATTTGACATAATTATGGTGCAAAAATCCAATGTTTTTTTTTGTCCATTCCGCGACTCTATCCACGACCATTTGGCTTATGATGTCCATTTACTGTAAATATTATAATTTTATAGGAGGTAAGTTTAAATAATATTATTCGGTTACAACTAATTCCGACAAATAATTAAGAATAAAAACTCTTTACAATAATATTTTTGCTTAAAAATAACCGAAATAATTGTTTACAATACTTTCTTACAATCCAATTCTTTTTAATATATTTTAAAATATTTAAAATTATAGGTCTCTAATTTTGAATGTAAAAAATTCCATGCCATAAAAAATTTTAAAACATTAACTTATTATTTTTTTAATTTTTATTTTTTTTTAAACTAGAATTAAATCTGAATGCGCCAGTAGCATTAAAAACTTAATTTAGAATTTTGTGTAAAAATAATATTATTTAAGAAACTATAAGTAAATACTCATTTATTTTATCATTCAGAAAATATGTTATTTATATATCTTTTTATTTTAAAAATAAGTTTATTGGAGATATTAAACGACTTATATGTATTTCTATAGTGAATGACATAAAAAACCAACATTTTTTTCTTTAAAAAAAGTCAAATCAAACGCAACCCAATCATACCCTATCAAAGATAGCATAAAAACTTTTAGTGGTTTGCCTCAGTGCGCGTATTAATATTTTAGAAAGATTCTTTCTGATTTAATTAAAAACTGCAATTTATTTCGAATGCCCAAGCATTTATCATGAAAATTGCCAGTAACTGGACTGCTTGAGTGCTGTTTTTCAATAATTTGTTTTATTGTAAATTTTTTTAACTCGATTTTAAAATCAACAAAATATTTTTTGAAAAGTTTTCTTATGAGTCTAAATGAAATGTTTATCAACTATAAATGAAAATATAAATTTATCAGAATTTTAAGTCTAATTAGCTCAACTGCCACTATTGTTAATTATAAAAATAGTTAATAATTTTTAAAAAATTACATAATTAAATTTTTATAATTTTTTGTAAAAACAAATTAAGTCAGACACCGCTTTTGAATGCGAAATATAAAAATTAAAATATTTTTATGGTATCTCTTACCTTGGCTATTTCCAGCAGGTGTGATCACAATTCTAGGTGGCTGTCCTAAAAAATAGGTTATACAGATAAATGAATGCATAAATTAATATCAAATATTGGTCCTATTGTTTCAATAGACTTTTTAAACTATTCCTTAATGCCACAATATGTGTGGTTTGCAAAAATTTTTTGTAATTGTTTTTAGAATATAAAATATTTTACCTACTTATAAACTAAATGACAAAATTTTGCAAAAAATATTTACAAAACATTTTTTTTTAATTTAGAATATTAAAAAAAACGGTAAAAGGATCTAAAAATCCCTAGGACAGCAGGTTTGATCAGTTGGCTAACTCAAAAATATGTGGAGTTATAAAACTAATGAGTAGAATCTAATTTAACAAAAAATTAAATATATGAAAGCATAAGTAACCGAGTTTAAATACCTTTTAATTTCGCTGTTATTTTTATTTATTATATTTTTAGAATCGTTAAATTTTAAGTTATCCGTTTTTTTAATACCTATTGACAATAATAATAAATATAATTTTGAAGATATTTTCTGTATTATAAGAAATATAAACATGCCAATATATTATTCAGAATCTTATTTAATTTATAAATTTTATGAATTTCTTTGAAATATTCATAAAAAAGGAAGCATTTAGAGATAAATTAAACAGGGATCGTAATTGCAAGACAACTCGTTTACCACGAAAAACTTCTGATGTTGTTAATTTGTCGTTCATTGCATTTAACTTAAAAGAATTTACAAATACGACTAGCTATGAGCAAAAATTTATAATACATTATTCAACATGATGTTATAAAAATATATATTTTATATCTTATTTGTTTTTTAATATTTTCTCAAATGTCTTAAAAAGTAGTAAAAAAATATTATTGTGATACCTCTTCCTGATGTGTCATTGCGACTTTCAACTGTCCCAATCACGCAGCACATGACGAGAAATACGGCTAAAAGAAAAACGGAAAATATTTTCATGTGAAAAAATATTTAGAGTCGGAAATGTAAAATAAAATTACAGAAGCTTTGGTAGCCTTATATAGCCTTGATAACAGTATTTAGTCTTTATTTGACATTTCATCATCTTTTTAGGGATTATGAAAGATTTTAGGTCCGGTGAGGTCATTTATGCAGAGAATTGTGCAATGTTTAATTTCCGATCAACATTTCGTCATTTTATTCCGGAAGGAATTAAAGGTACGGAGGTTAGGGAAATGATTAAATACGCAGGCCTAATTGACAACCTGAATTTAATCCATAAATCAATATGTATATAACGGGTCAAGGCATCAAAAACATGGCATAATTTGTGTTATACGGTCCTTACATACTTTTGGCTTATTACCAATATTTGCTTTTAAATCAAAAAGATACCCCATCTTCCTCTTAGGCTTCTGTGAATCTACTGGTAAATATTGGATTAATAAAATTTCCGCCCATTTATTTTTCATCAACAGAGAGTTGTAAGAAAAGTTTATTTGATGGTATGTGTTATGTGCAAATGATTGCCAAATGGAATTTAT
This sequence comes from Acutogordius australiensis, assembly GCA_030555515.1. Taxonomy (NCBI): domain Eukaryota; kingdom Metazoa; phylum Nematomorpha; class Gordioida; order Gordea; family Gordiidae; genus Acutogordius; species Acutogordius australiensis. The sequence continues at coordinate 6,310,517 of CM060245.1, forward strand.
CAGTTTTTTGCCTATCTTTTCTACATCTAGCCATAGTACCCCATATTATGTCAGAAAGGATAAACAAAATGCAAAAAATGTTTTTTGCCGTATGAAATGTACAAGCGAAACTTAGCTAACTCACTACAGTAACAGTCCTAGTTGAAGCAGATAATTTTTTTCAAAGGGCTTCTCATGGAGACCCTCTAATGAGATCAAATACGTAGTAAAAACTTATTCAAAAATTAAACTTTATTAATCTACCATAAAAGGATTCCTAATCACGGTTCGGTTACAATTCTAATTATCAAAATTCAATATTTCTTTCAAAATTTTTTACAGGGGTATAAGGAAGGACTTTAGCTACACTTTGGGTTCATTTTAATCTAATTAAATTTTTTTACAGAAAGTCTTTTCAAGTTAATTTTGAATTTATGGAATTTCAAAAATATAATTTAAGCAAAATTATTTATTATTAAATAGTAACAACAATTTTTTTTAATTTGCTCTACCAATAAACTGTTAAATATTCTTACATAGGAAATTAGAAGTTTGTTCAGCTATATATTAATTATAATTTTTTTAAATTGTATTTAATAATTTGTTTTTCAATCATTTATTCTTATAAAGTAAAAAGGGCCTACCCTCCTTTAAGACCATAACTAGATAATTGCCGCAAAATCAATTTTTATTATAAATTTATTTTTGCGCCTAATGTAGTATTTCCCAGACAAAATTTAAAGTGACTTCTTAATACTATCATTTTGGGCAAGCGACAACTAGACTTTTTTCTATCAAGAAATCTTACTTGAAACATATGCTTTGCCTTTGTTTGAACCAAATACAAATCTGGCTAAATACACAAATCAAAGACCAAAACTTCGATTGTATTTAGCGTTTTTACCAAGTTTCAATCTCCTTTGGTGTAATCTCGTAGTTGGGAAAAAATTTGAATACTATTAATACAACTATGTATTTAAGTAGATATATCCCATATTATGAAGCGAAAATTTTGAAAGTAATCATTATGGCTATTTTGATCATGAATTATTTTTAAAAAATGTCTGGTTTAAATCAAACAATAAGGTAAGAAAGGGGTTGCTTTTTAGCAAAATTCCTGTGTAGGTCATTTAATAATTTTTATAATATTTTTGTTACATTTTTTATTCAACATTCTTGTACTGAACTGAGTTGTTGATCTTGAAAAAATTTTACTAAATTTATATAATAAAAATAAATAAAATTTTTTTTTCAAACTCAATTACAGGTCAACAAATTGAGAATGAGCTACGAAAAGAGATTATATTTTTAGGATTTATTTTCAAATCTGTTGTTTTTTCCAAACTTAGTCAATCATCTATAAACATTGCAAATTTCATATATGCCACAAAAACAAAAAACAAAATATGTGGAAAATTGTTATGCTATTAAAACAGTATAATATTCACATATAATTAAAAATAAGAAAAAACCGATATTAATAACTGGGTCATTTTTAGGTTGAAGTGCTAAATATGTTGTATAATTTAAATGTGGGTGTAGCTTAATATATTTATTTAATTGCTGATAATAAATAGAAGCCACAAAGGATTTTTATGTTAAAAAGATTCTTAGATATTTTATCACATAATGTACTAACATAACAGTATCGTTTTATTTATTTTTAATTAAAATTGTAATACAAGTTGTTAATTTATTTGTTTTGAGGTCATAACGATATTAATAATAATATAAGAAAGAAACTGAGTGAAAAATTTTATTTGTGATTTTTTTAATATTTGTATCTAGCTAATGGTCAGGAAAAAAAAATTTTTGTGGCTAATGAAGATACATTTCTAAAAGGAAAAAACTGCAACATAAATTTTTTACTCAATTGTAAATTTAATAATTATTTGTTTTATAAATTAGCTATAATAATTTATTTTCTTCATCTATAGATTTATAATTTGGTGATTAAAAAACTAAGCTAAGTTTTTTTAGACAATTATTTTTAATGTTTATAAAATACACTTCTATATGGTATTTTGAGCTCCTTTAAACTCATTTTTACTCTTTTAGTATAAATTATACTTTTAATTTGTGAATTTTTTTTCTCTACACTATTTTTTATTAAAATGCTTATGCTATTTTATTATTAAAATATCATATAAATAAAAAAATTTTTAAAAAATGCGATTTCTGCTATATATAAATCTCGACATCTTAATAGTTCATTCCGCTTCTGATTTTAAATTGAGCTTCATTCTTCTTTAAACTTTGAATATGTTTTAAGAATGATTATTGTACGATACCTTATATTATTTAAATATTCCATTATGGAACAAATAACATACTCAAATAAAAGTTAATTCAATACATTAAATTGTATACAAATGCTAAATAATTGGGGCCATAAAATGGGATTTTCCTTTTTGGGGCCAAAAAAAAGAAAATGGTTCATTGTAATTTCAAAATTTTGACAAAAAAGGCCTAAAAAAACTGGTAAAAAAGCTCTTTCCAATAGCTCATTTTATTTTTTTATTTTGTTATGCAGGAACATATATGAAATAATTTATGGTCATATCTCAGCTTTTTTTTTAATTATTTTGGCATGCAAATCTTTAATACCCGTTTTCCCAAAAATGCTTGGGTATATAAATTTTAGGCAAGACCTCAAAGCGACGCATTTAATAAATGCTTCTATGGATGAAAATAGAACTACTTAACAAATTTTTATTTATGGATAATCAGAGAAAAAATTAAAGAATTTATATAATTTGAAAAAAAAAGATTAAAATCTTTAAAGAAAAAAAACTAAATTTCTTGAATTTCAAAAGTGTTTCATAAATATCAATGAATTTATTTAATTAAATTTAAATGTATTTAGTTTTACATAAAATTATAGGCAATTTTTTTCATGAACGCATTATTTATACAATAATATGAAATTTCGGTATATAGATATCTTATTAATCGCTTCAAACAGGTTTGTTTTGAAATATCAAAATCTTACAAAGACTTCTTTAAATAATGTTGTCGGTTTAACCAAATATATCTAGATATTTAAAACGGTGACACATTACATTTGGCATAACGGATTAGAATAATGATATTTGTTATCTTAATCTTAAGCATAGGTTAACAAATATCAATGTCAAAAAAATAAGTTTATGAATACACAAAAATATGCGTTTTCCGTTTTCCTTTGTTTGTTCCACATTCTGCTCATTAGAGTTGTTTAAACGAAAAATTACCAATTTTGACCAACTTGTAAATATACCTTAGAGAGATATTAACTTATTAATTTTTTTCTCAAATTAAAATCCTTTGCAACTTATATTAATCATCGCAAAAAAAACGAAACATTTTCTTAGTCTAACTCTTACATCATCATTTAGATAATACATGATTTACCTTGATGGCAATGCAATTAGTTTTATTATTATAATTTATATAATAAAAATTTAATTTTTATAAATTTGACATAATTATGGTGCAAAAATCCAATATTTTTTTCAGAAATTTCTGTCCATTGCGCGACTCTATCCACGACCATTTGGCTTATGATGTCCATTCACTGTAAATATTATAATTTTATAAGAGGCAAGTTTAAATAATATTATTCGGTTACAACAAATTCTGACAAATAATTAAGAATAAAAACTCTTTACAATATTGTTTACTATACTTTCTTACAATCCATTTTAACATATTTTAAAATCTTTAAAATTATAGATCTAAATTTATTCATAACTAATTTCGAATGTAAAAAATTCTATGCCATAAAAATTTTTTAACATTAACTTATTATTTTTTTTAATTTTTTATTTTTTTTATCAAGAATTAAATCTGAATGCGCCAGTAGCTATAAAAACTTAATTTAGAATTTTGTGTAAAAATAATATTATTTAAGAAACTATAAGTAAATACTCATTTATTTTATCATTCAAAAAATATGTTATTTATATATCTTTTTATTTTAAAAATAAGTTTATTGGAGTTATTAAACGACTTATATGTATTTCTATAGTGAATGGCATAAAAAACCAACATTTTTTTCTTTAAAAAAAGTCAAATCAATCGCAACCCAATCATAGCCTATCAAAGATAGCATAAAAACTTTTAGTGGTTTGCCTCATTGCGCGTATTAATATTTTAGAAAGATTCTTTCTAATTTAATTAAAAACTGCAATTTACTTCGAATGCTTAAGCATTTATCATAATTGCCAGTAACTGCACTGCTTGAGTGCTGTTTTTCATTAATTTGTTTTATTAAACAATTTTTTAACTCGTCCCTTACTATTCTTTTATAAGAGCGGGTTCATACTTCTTAACATTTTAAAATTAATAAAATATTTTTTGAAGATAAAAGTTCTCTTATGAGTCTCAATGAAATGTTTATCAACTATAGATGAAATATAAATTCATCAGAATTTTAAGATCTAATTAGCTCAACTGCCACTACTGTTAATTATAAAAATAGTTAATAATTTTTAAAAAATTACATATTAAATTAATTTTTTATAATTTTTTGTAAAAACAAACGAAGTCAGACACCGCTTTTGAATGTGAAATACAAAAATTAAAATATTTTTATGGTATCTCTTACCTTGGCTATTTCCAGCAGGTGTGATGACAATTCTAGGTGGCTGTCCTAAAAAATAGGTTATACAGATAAATGAATGCATGAAATATAGGTCCTATTGTTTCAATAGACTTTTTAAACTATTCCTTAATGCCACAATATGTGTGGTTTGCAAAATTTTTTTGTAATTGTTTTTAGAATATAAAATATTTTACCTACTTATAAACTAAATGACAAAATTTTGCAAAAAATATTTACAGAACATTTTTTTTAAATTTAGAATAATTAAAAAAAACGGTAAAAGGATCTAAAAATCCCTGGGACAGCAGGTTTGATCAGTTGGCTAATCTCAAAAATATGTGATTTATAAAACGTATGAGTAGAATCTAATTTAACAAAAAATTTAAAATATGAAAGCAGAAGTAACCGCGTTTAAATACCTTTTAATTTCGCTGTTATTTTTATTTATTATATTTTTAAAATCGTTGAATTTTAAGTTATCCGTTTTTTTAATACCTATTGACAATAATAATAAATATAATTTTGAAGATATTTTCTATATTATAAGAAATATAAACATGCCAATATATTATTCAGAATCTTATTTAATTTTTAAATTTTATGAATTTCTTTGAAATATTCATAAAAAAAGGAAGCATTTGATAAATTAAACAGGGATTGTATTTGCAAGACAACTCGTTTACCACGAAAAACTTCTTAGATGTTGTTAATTTGTCGTTCATTGCATTTAACTCAAAAAAATTTACAAATACGACTAGCTATGAGCAAAAATTTATAATATATTATTTAACATGATGTTATAAAAATATATATTTTATATCTTATTTGTTTTTTAATATTTTCTCAAATGTCTTTAAAAGTAGTAAAAAAATATTATTGCTCTTCCTGATGATGTGTCATTGCGACTTTCAACTGTTCCAATCACGCAGCACATGACGAGAAATAGGGCTAAAAGAAAAACGGAAAATATTTTCATGTGAAAAAATATTTAGAGTCGGAAATGTAAAATAAAATTACAGAAGCTTTGGTAGCCTTATATAACCTTGATAACTTTGTATTTAGTCTCTATTCGACATTTCATCATCTTATTAGTGATTATGAAATATTTTAGGTCCGGTGAGGTCATTAAATATGCAGAGAATTGTGCAATGTTTAATTTCCGATCAACATTTCGTCTTTTCATTCCGGAAGGATTTAAAGTTATGGAGGTTAGGGAAATGATTAAATACGCAGGCCTTAAATCAATATGTATATAATTTATATAACGGGCCAAGGCACCAAAAAGCATAATTTGTGTTATACGGTCCTTACACACTTTTGGCTTATTACCAATATTTGCATTGAAGTCAAAAAGATACCCTATCTTCCTCTTAGGCTTCTGTGAAACTACTGGTAAATATTGATTGGATTAATAAAATTGACGCCCAATTTTTTTTCATCAACAGAGAGCTGTAAGAAAATCTTTTAAAATTTATTTTGATGGTATGTGATATGTGCAAATGATTGCCAAATGTAATTTATCAGTTTTTTGCCTAACTTTTCTATAACTAGCCATAGTACCCCATATTATGTCAGAAATGATAAACAAAATGCAAAAAATGTGCCGTATGGCAAGCAAAACTTAGCTAGCTCACCCCAGTAACAGTCCTTATAGTTGAAGCAGATAATTTTTTTCAAAGGGCTTCCCATGGAGACCCTCTAATGAGATGAAATACGTAGTAAAAACTTATTCAAAAATTAAACTTTATTAATCTACCATAAAAGAATTAAAATTTTTTAAGTATTACGGTTTTACAATTCATATTCTCAAAATTTAATATTTCTTTTAAAAATTTTCTACAGGGGTATAAGCAAAGGACTTTCTTTAGCTGAAAACTTTGGGTTCAAAGTTTATTTTGATCTAATTAAGTTTTTTTACAAAACGTCTTTTCAAGTAAATTAAAAAAGAATGAAATCTCAAAAATCTAATTTAAGCAAAATTATTTATTATTGAATAGTAACAACAATTTTTTTTACTTTTGCATCTACCAATAAACTGTTAAATATTCTTACTTACGAACTTTGAAATTTTTTCAGCTATACATTAATTATAATTTTTTAAAATTGTATTTAATAATTTGTTTTTCAATCATTTATTCTTATAAGGGCCCACCCTCCTTCAAGACCATAACTAGACAGTGCCGCAAAATCAATTTTTGTAATTTGATAAACGATAACTTTTATAAATTTATTTTTGGGCCTAATATAGTATCTCTATAACAAAATTTAAGATGACTTACATGATTTTAATACTATCATTTTTAAGCTACTAGATTTTTTTCTACCAATAAAATTTACTTGAAACATATGCGTTGCCTTTGGCAAACCCTCGAACCAAATCTGGCTAAATGTGGATCCACAACATCTAAGACCAAAACTTCGATATATGATGTTTTTACCTTTACCAAATTTCAATCTCCTTTAGTGTAATCGCTGTGTAAAAATTTAAATACCATTTTAAAACTATGTTCTAAGTAGGGATATCCCCCATATTATGACTATTATAAGAAGTTAAAAATAAGCGCAAGTTTATGAGATTTTTTTTTTGAAAAATAAATTCTTGAGGAGGTGGAGGGGGAAGGAGGAAACAAATGAGCAATTCCCTACTACCAGCAAAATACCAAACGTTTAAAATGCAATAAAAACTTGGCTTATAAGAAAACACATCCCACCTCAATATATTCGACACTTTTATTTTTCCTCAAAACCCCTCCGCATTTTTTAAATGTTGGGAAATTGTTTACAAGTGAATACCTTCATTGCATTAATTTCCTTCATTCTAAAAATATTAGATATTAAAATGAAAGGTACATATTGATATAAAACGTAATGGAAAAAGCTTGTTTGCCCAGAAAAAAAAACCTAATAAAAAAATTAATTTACTTCCGATGCGATCTTGCGACTCTTGACAAAAATAAAAATTTGTTTAAAAAATGATGAAATGTTTGCCGATCTCTGGTATTTAACCTCGCAAAGAAAATTTATATTACACTTTTTGCAAAAAAATATTAAAAATTTTATATCGGCACCTTTTATAAACTAGCTAGGAATATATGAAAATCCCACTATTTTGGTTATTAGCCGCACTCCTAGGTTTATGCAATTTAATAGGACATGTTGTAAGCAAACCAGGTCCACCCTCAACTACAACCACGACTACGGCAGGTATAATTGATTTAAAACCTTTTTCCAAACCATATATAGCATGAAAAACCTATTTTTTACCTAAATGTTTTCTTTTTTTTGAATTAGGAAAATTTATTTAGATTATTAACAACTTTTGTCTCTATAAAATTGATCTACATATATAATACAAGGTTTATAAAAAGATGTAAACTTTCGGTCCGTATAATGACGCTACCTATTTAATTTTGCAATTAAAAAATGACGCCTTCTCTCAAAATTGGTTCGCACATTTACAAATACACGTCTATTAATGTTAATTATTTTTTGAATAATATTAGCCCTAAATGTTGGGTTTACTTGTCAAAAATATTCAATTATAATTTAGATAGCTATAAAATTTTATCCTTATAAAGTATTCTCATTCCTCTAAATACTAAAATATAGGCAAATAAAATCTGAGCATATTTTTCTAAAAAAAATTTTAAGGTTAGAATATTTCAGTTTTTAAACTTCAATGACTTTTCACCAAATCCTAAATTCAAGCGCAAAATAAAGAAAAGAATTTTGACGAGTTTAAAAAACGGCAAACGAGTTTGTAAATATTACTAAAAGAACTATCTTACAATCAAATTAAACATGTTTTTGTCATATTAATTAAAAGACAGATTTTTATAGTTCTAAAAAACAACAATAAGAAAAAAGTGTTTTTAAGGTAAAAAAAGTGTTTCTAAGGTAATTATTTTAAGTTTTGCAGAAAATGTTATGTTTTATACTCGGACTGTTACCATGTAAGCATATTTCAAGTAAAGTTAATAGTTGAATGGGCCACGGCCCACAAATTCCTTGGCAGAATTTTTAAAAGTAGGCCATCTTCTAATTTTTGAAAAGATTTTGTGGGAATCATTATAACTATTAAGTCTTATGTTTTCTTGAAACAGTAATGAAAACTTAAATAAGGATTTTTGATCCTAAAGCGGTAAAAACTGTGCAAAAATTTAAATTAGGAGCGTTAGAAATTGTTTTGTGTGACTATGCTTGGCAAATATGGATTTTAGCTGTGACCAAAATAAGCTAATGCTAACACGCCCTTTCCCTAATTTTGTTTCAAAAATATTTTAAACTATGTTTTTAATAAACTTTTTTTGAATAAACATTAAAAATGTATATATTTTTTATAAATTACGATCGTAAACAAGAACCTCAATCATTTAAAAAAATTTGCTCGCTTAACCTCAGCAAAAAATTAATTTCATAAAGTTATAAATTTTTTCTCTTTAAAAATTTTTGGAGGATAAAAAAAAATTTTTTAATTTTTAGATTTTTTGATTTATTAAACTTAAATAAAACTGTAACAAAAGAATAGATTTATTCCGGCCCTGCGCTCAGTTTTCACGTAAAATAAGGAAATGCTTTTAAAAATAAAAATTATATTATATAGCAATCTATCTATATATTTTAACAGTTTTGATAATAGAACATTATTTTTAATTCAATAGCACCTAAAAGACTTCCTCATAAAGAAAGTGAGTACAAATAAATTATACAAAAATCATGTTAAAATGATGGACATATATAGGGTTATTAAATGAGATATATCACAGATCGATAAAAATCAATGTGTAAAACAATGATGGCCAACATATTTATTACAAAGTTGCCTTCAATTTTTTAAAATTTAGGGATTGCTAAATTAAATCAAATTGACTAATATTGCTGTAGATTACCTTAAGATAAAAATTAAAAAATTTATTTAACATATAATTAATCTATTTACATTTGTAAGTTCAAATAATGGGAAATAAAATTATAAGTATATGAATCTTTTTTTAGTGTATAAACAATATTGCAACAAAGGGCTTTGCACCGATGAATTTTTAGTGGTATACGGACTTTAGTGCGGTTAATTTAAATTACCATATCAGCATACCTTTACCTCATTTACGCACTGATCAATCCGTTATTCTTAAAAATTAATTGTGTATTTGGTGATCCCAATTACAGTTTTTTTATAGGCTAGCTTTGGGATCAAACGAGCATTTCCACCTCCTTACCAAAAAAAAATTTGAATATTTGAAGTTACTAATTTAAAGTTTGAATTTAACAGTGATCATTATATAAAATTTATAATTTTTTGTTTTTAAATTTTTTTTATTTTCATATCAACTAAATTTTACAGCTGACCTACAAAAGCGGTTTAGGAAATTGTTGAGCACATTAGTTTTTAACATGGGAAGTTGTTCTTTAAAGCACATTTGTATTAATAGAGGACCTTTAAAACGGGTTTAAATAATACAATAAAATTTGCATAGTTAGGAACAAACAATTGACAAAGTTAAATTCCCCCCCCCCCCCTCCGAGTTTTAAAATTATTCTAAACTATAAAAAATTTTTTTGGCTATTTATAATAATTTAAATATCCAAAATTGCATTAATATGGGAAAATATTTTTTAGACATACATGTAAATACAAAATTAATATACTTTATTTTTATAAAATTTTATAAAATATTTTTTTAATATACCAAATTTGACTGGCCATAAAATTTCATTATCAAAATAACCTAGCAATATCTTGCAAAGAAAAAAATAAAAGAAATGTTGAATCTTACATAGCTTATTCTTTATCAAATATATTGCTCAATCGAACGAATTTTATAACGTGATTGAGCACAATACAAATATAACAGTTTGGCAATTTTAATTTATTTATTAATTAAATATACAAGTTGCTATATTATTTGTTTTGAGGTTATAACGATATAAATAACCAAGGGCGGATTGAGGGGGGGGGGGGGGCAAAAGGAAGCAACAATTGCAATTTTTTTTGATTATTATGATGTAACCAGCGATTAAATTTATGTATTAAACATATAAAAGGAATAAAAATCAATAAAATTGCTATCTTTTGGTAAATATACAGCCATATAAAATAATTTTGCAAGTAAAATATAAAATTTAAAAATAAATTTGTTTTTTTCCTCCAAATAAATTCTTGCTCCCCTTTAGAAAATTTTCTGCTTACGCCCCTATTTACTATCTTAAAAAAAATAATATATGAAAGGTTAGTGAAGAACTTTAATTTGTAATTTTAATATTTATATCTAGCTAATGGTCAAGAAAAAAGATATGTTCGTGGCTAATGAAGATACGTTGTTTCCAACAGAAAAAAATTGCAACACAATTTTTAAATTTATATAAATTAAAAAAATTTTTGTTTCATTAGCTTAAATGATTTAATACATACATAAATAAATTTTTAATTATACCTGAGTTTTTATACTTAATATAAATTTTTTTTTGGTTTTTAAACACAGTAATGGCTTTTTAAAATCCTTAGACTCATTTTTATTCTTTTATAATAAATTATATTTTTTATTTTTTTAATTTTTTTTCTCTTTATTATTTTTTATCTAAGTGCTTATTCGACTTCAATCCTCAGATATCATCTATAATATTTATTTTAGTTAAAAAAAAGCGCTCTGCCATTAATATAATTCGACAATTTAATTTCATGCCGCCGCTTCTTATTTCTCGAGCTTCATCCTTCTTTGAACTTTGTATATGTTTCAAGAGCGATTATCGTTTGACACCTTATATTTAATGATTATTTAATTATAATACAAATATCATATTAATAAAGGTCATTTTGAATACGTTAAATTGTATACCAATGCTAAAAAAAGGGGGCCAAAAATGGGCTTTCTTGAGTTAAATAAAAGTGAAAAACGTTCCTATATTTTCTTTAACAAAAAAAAACCCGAATAGTATTAAAAAAAAATTAATAGCTTATTTTAGTTTTTTCTATTTTATTAAGCAGAAAAATATATGAAATAATTTATGGTCATATTTTAGATTTTTACAGGCCCGTTTTCCGCAAGAATGCCAGCGCATATAGTATTTCAAGCAAGACTTCACATATAAAATTTTGTTATGGTAATCGACGTACTTGATTCAATGCTATAATGGATGACAATAGCAATATACTTAAGGAAGTTATTTATATAAATTTTTTGAAAATCAAAAAAAAAGGTTAAATTAATAACAAAATTTAAAAAAAAAAGTTTAAAATTCTTGGAAATAAGCAAAATTTTGCAAATTTTAAAATTGTTCTTTAATTATATATGTCAGCGCCCAAACGCAATATTCCGCCGGCGGAATATTGTCTGGACTTGACCTCAGCGTCCAAAGCTTATATTCCGCCGGCGGAATATAAATTGGCGCATAGTCAACGTCCAGAACGCATTTTGCCGCGGAATATTGTCTGGACTTGAGCTCAGCCCCCAAAATTTAAATTCCGCCGGAATTTTTGCAAAATTTAAGGGACAAACAGTGAACTTTATGTGATTAATTTTGAAATATTAATCATTAGACGTTTTTGATGTTTTATGCTTAGAATATGAAATGTTTAATGAAGAGAGGTCATGTTGAATTTAAAATTAGCGTTAAAGGCTAGAGTAGTGCTAAAAACTTAATGCATTAAAGTTTCATAGGCGGACCGGTGTATTAAGAAACGCTTTAACTGCACATTTAAAAGCGCTTAGATTTTTTAGATACCTTCATAAGTGCGCTTATGTTATAAAAACGCAATTTTTTTGTTTTCAAAATTTGAGCGAAATACTCTATATTTTGAAAATCATTTTAAATTTCCTGCCGAATTGAAAATAAAAAATCTAGATAACCCCAAAACCTATTATTATTAGAATCAAGACCGGACGTTATATTCCCGCCCAAACCGTACTTATTATAATTTAGCTGCCCGCCCGTAATCGCATTTTCATACCCAGCCCGATATAAATTTGCATATATGGCCCATATTTGCCTTCAATTTTGAGGCTTGCTTTTGACAATATACCTGAGAGATGCGCTGTTTAGAAAATTTTGCTTACCCCTTGTGGAAAAATGCTTGACGTATAACAGTTGTATACCCGAAAATTTAAAAATTTTCAAAAGCGGCCCTTCCCTATTTGGGCATGTTAGAAAAGTAATCGGATATTGAATTAGTAAGGTTAATATATATGTTAGGGCCCATTAAGCTATTCCAATTTTGTAAGGGGTAATTGAAACAAATAGAATTTTGACTTTAATGCAAAATTGTATATGGTATATTATATTAAAAAGATTATTTCAAAAATTAAATGTCCTTTATTTCTCCTTCACGAGCAAGTTATAAGGGCGTGTTCAGGCTCATTTCATTTTTTTGATATTTTAAAATTTTTATTTCTTGGCATTGAACGCTTTTTTACAAAAAGTACCAATTTTTATTATTAACATTTAAATATTTTTTCTGAAAAAAAAAGTTTTAAAAATATTTTAAAAAAATGAAAGGAGTCTGAAGGCGCCCTAATTTAACGTCAAAAAGAAAATAAGTTTTTTTGGGCATTGTCAAGACAACCCGTTACTTTTTCAACTTCCAATTAAAAACGCATAAAATAGCCTTGAATTTGAAGTGCCCAAATGGAGTCTATAGACTAAGTGGCCCTTAACTGGAAACTTATTTTTCGATTTTTTTGTCATTGGCTATCCTCTTTAATAACATTTTCAATGTTAATACCACATTTTAATGTTAATAATAATTATTGTTATTTCGCATAAAGTTGCATAGAATATTAAGAGATATAGGGTAAGGAAATCAGTAGGATTTTTGTTAAATATTTTTTTTGGCGGCAACAACTGCTTATATTGTGTTAATTTATTGCTTTTACCGAGTCTTGGTAGCCTTTACTAATAAAAAAAAAAGTTTATATGAGGATACTAAGTTAATTTACTAGATCGAAAAAAGCGCTTTTATCTTTTTATTAAATTATTTACCCCTCAAAGGGTGTCAAATGTCCACACAAATGTATTATTTTATATGAAGAAATTCGATAATAATCACAGCACCCAGCTCCGAAAAACCCTCTTCACTTCGCGATTTATTTTTTTCTTAAATGATTTGCCTACAGTCACATTAGAGATTAAAGTCGAGAACCGAAAGTTTTGACCCCGGCCCGTCAGGAAACAAGGGCCAGGACGGTTCAAAATTTATAACGGGCCAAACGCACTGGGCTTAAATTTGAAAATAGAAATTACAGGCCGAGAGGGGCCGAAGTTTTGAATTTCATATGCTCTATTTGTAACTATTATTAACAAGAACTAAAAACGAAATTTATTTGACAAAGGGTATAACTTTTACTCTCTATTTTTACTGTATTTTAAAAGAAAACTTTTTTGGAAATTTTCGGACCATATTTTGGATTGGAAGGCTTAAATTTAAAAAACAAATTTTGGTTCTGGCCGATTTGGCTGTTTTGCCAGAATTTGACCCGATTTAAATGTGCGTCTTTAAAAATTCAGCGTCAATTTAATATCGTTGCGCTTTTGAAAATTTTAATGTAATTTATATTTTGCACGTTAGAGGTTTCACTCAAGTTAAAGATACCTCAATTCTTTACAAAATAATTGGGGTGATCTTAAATTCAGTATTCGTGCTTTTGAGCCTTTATTGGTTCCCTTTTAATAACCAAAAGGTTTTAGTTATGGGAGTACGCGTCTTTTCAAATATTGGCTGGGAATTTAAAAAGATTGTCAAAATATACATATAAGATAAACTTTGAACTTGAAATTATATTGAGCCTATTATGATCCAACCGTATTTCTTTATCCTTTTAAAATGTTTTAATTCTTAATTGGTAGAAAATAGGAAGAATGAAATTAAAAAATTTTATGGAAGGCCTCTAAAGCCGGTTTGTTAACTGGACTAAAATCGGAGATATTTAACTTAAACCTTTCATTAATTCCAATATCGCATTTTTAAGGGCTAGCTAGGCAGGGAATGCCATAGTAATAACAAAGGGTTAAATAAGGCTTTTATAAATCTTAAAAGTTGTAAATTTTTAATCATTGGGGCTCCTAAAAGTTCGACACCTGTGCGCAGTCCTAATTTATTTTTCTGCACTATTTTAGGAGTTTTTGCGTGCTCTCAATATCACCTACACGTTTTAAGGCACCTTATTATGTTTTTTAAATACCTGCTTACATTTGAACTTTATTGCGAGTTAGGATTCTTGGTGCATTTAAAGTCACAGGTACATTACAGAAATACCTCGGCTTTTTTTAGTGTCTTTCGCTTAATTTTAAAAACAAAAAAATTGCGCGGTTTTTATAACATAAGCGCACTTCTGAAGGTATCTACAAAATCTAAGCGCTTTCAAATGTGCAGTTAAAGCGCTTCTAAATACACCGGTCAGCCTAAATCTTTAAATCTTAAGGTCTTTAGCACTATTTTAGCCCTTAACCCTAATTTTAAATTCAGCATGACCTCTATTCATTAAACATTTCATATTCTAAGCATAAAACATCAAAAACGTCTAATAATCAATATTTAAAATTAATCACATAAAGTTCACTGTTTGTCCCTTAAATTTTGCAAAAAATTTCCGGCGGAATACAAATTTTGGACGCTGAGGTCAAGTCCAGACAATATTCCGCCGGCGGAATATTGCGTTTGGGCGCTGACATATATACAAGCGAATAAATTCAAGTATTTATCTTTACATAAAATTATAAATGGCTATTCATTAAATGTAATATTCTTTAAACAATCTTATATGAAATTTTGGTATAAATGTCATCTTGATTTGTAAAATAGGTTTGTTAATAAAAAACTAAGATCTTTAGAACGAATTCTTTTGAAGGATTTGTAGGTTTGAGACTAAGTAAACCTAATGTTAAACATATTTTAGTAAAACACCTTAGAACTATGCACATAAACTTTCTCAAACTTTACTTACTTATTAGGAGAATATATAGAATGATAACTTACCCTTATACCATAAATTAACTAATATCAATGTCAATAAGTTTATGATTATGTAAAAACATGCATATTTTGTTGTTCTTTGTTTCTTCCACATTCGGATCATTTTCGTCCATATGAAAATGACCATTTTTGACTAACTTGTAAATATACCTTAAAAAGATGAAATTTATGAATATTTTTTTTAAATTAAAATCCTTTGCTACTTATATTTATCATCATAAGTAACAACGAGAAATAAATTTTATTATTATATCAAGCTCTTACATCGTTCGATAATACATGATTAACCTTAGATGGTAATGCAATTAGTTTTATTATTATAAATATTTCAAAATAAAAAATTAACGTTTAAATTTGACATAATTATGGTGCAAAAATCCAGTGTTTAATTCAGATTTTTTTCTCCATTGCGCAACTCTATCCACGACCATTTGGTTTATGATTTCCATTCACTAGTTAAAGAATATAATTTTATAGCATCCAAGTTCAAATAATAGTATTCGATTATAAATTCTGACAAATAAATAAGAATTAAAACTCTTTACAATTGTATTTTTGCTTGATAATTGAAATAATTGTTCAAAATAATTTTTCAGCATTCTATCTTATAACACATCGATATTTAATTGTATATCTAATTCTATTTATAATTAATTTTGAATTTAAAAAATTCTAATCCATAAAATTTAACATTAAACTAATATTTTTTTAATTTTTCATTTTTTCTAAATTAGATTTAATCTGAGTGCGCCCTTAGCATTAAAAAAAATTTAATTTAGAATTTTGTGTAAAAAATAATATGATTTAAGATGAAAAAGCAAATAATTTTAATCATGCAAAAAAAATATATAATTATATATTTTTTGATTTTAAAAATTTTATTGGAAATATTAAACGAATATATAATATTGAATGGCATAAGAAAAACCAACATTTTTTTTCTAAAAAAAATTTAAATTAAAGGCAACCCATTCATAGCCTTTAAAAGATAGCATAAAAACTTTTAGTGGTTTGCCTCAATATTGCGCCTAATCATAAAATTATATTATTTTAGAAAGATTCTTTCTGATTTAATTAAAAACTGCAATTTACTTCAAATGCCTAAGCATTTACCATAAAAATTGCCAATAACTGGACTGCTTGAGGGCTGTTTTTCATTAATTTACATTTTTAACTCGTCCGTTCCTATTCTTTTATAAGAGCGCGTTCATACTTCTTAACATTTTAAAATTAACAAAATATTTTTTAAAAATAAAAGTTTTCTTATGAGTCTTAATGAAATGTTTATCAATAGTATAGATTTAAATAAAAGTTCATCAAAATTTTCAGATCTAATTAATTCAACTGCCACGATTGTTAATTATAAAAATAGTTAATAATTTTTAAAAAATTATATATTAAAATTTATAATTTTAATTTTTTGTATAAACGAATGAAGTCAGACATCGCTTTTACTGTGAAATATGAAAATTAAAATATGTTTGGTGTATCTCTTACCTTGGCTGTTTCCAGCAGGTGTGATCACAATTCTAGGAGGCTGTCCTGAAGAATAGGTTATACAGATAAAAAATGAATACATAAATAAGTAATATCT
Source organism: Acutogordius australiensis (assembly GCA_030555515.1). Taxonomy (NCBI): domain Eukaryota; kingdom Metazoa; phylum Nematomorpha; class Gordioida; order Gordea; family Gordiidae; genus Acutogordius; species Acutogordius australiensis. The sequence goes on from CM060245.1 coordinate 6,327,638, forward strand.
AATAAGGTCCTATTGTTTTTATAGACTTTTTAAATTCTTCCCCAATGCCACAATATGTGAGGTTTGTTTTTTACCAATAAATTGTTTTGTAATTGTTTTTAGCTTTAAATATAAAATATATTACCTACTTATAAACTAAATTTGACAAGTTTTTGCAAAAAATATTTAAAAAATAATTTTTTTTAAATTTAGAATATCATTTAAAAAAATTTACAAAAGTAAAATTTAAACTTAGCAGCTTTTTCCGATTCACTAAATCAGAAAAAACGGTAAAAAAATTTAAAAATGTTTACTTTTTTTATTCTAAAACCGTAAAATTTCAAGTTATCCGTTTTTTTTAATAACTAAAATTAAGATATTTTCTATATTATAAGAAATATAAACATGCCAATATATTATTCAAAAACTTATTCAATTTAGAAATTTTATGCAAACTATTCATAAAAATGGGGAGCATTGGGATATAAATCAAATAGGGATTCAAAAGACAACTCTTTACACCGAAAAACTTCTTAGATGTTGTTAATTTGTCGTTCATTGCATTTAACTCAAAAGAATTTACAAGTAGGGCTAGCTATGAGCAAAAATTTATAATATAATATTCAACATGATGTATTTATATATAAAATATATATATTTTATATCATATTTGTTTTTTATTTTTTTCTCAAACGTCTTAAAAAGTACAAAAGTAAGAAAATATTATTGTGATACCTCTTCCTGAAGATGTGTCATTGCGACTTTCAGCTGTTCCAATCAAGCAGCACATGACGAGAAATACGGCTAAAAGAAAAACGGAAAATATTCTCATGTGAAAAAGTATTTAGAGTCGGAAATGTAAAATAAAATTACAGAAGCTTTGGTAGCCTTATATAGCCTTGATAACTTTGTATTTAGTCTCTATTCGACATTTCATCATCTTTTTAGGGAATATGAAAGATTTTAGGTCCGGTGAGGTCATTAAATATGCAGAGAATTGTGCAATGTTTAATTTCCGATCAACATTTCGTCATTTCATTCCGGAAGGAATTAAAGGTACGGAGGTTAGGGAAATGATTAAATACGCAGGCCTAATTGACAACCTGAATTTAATCCATAAATCAATATGTATATAACGGGTCAAGGCATCAAAAACATGGCATAATTTGTGTTATACGGTCCTTACATACTTTTGGCTTATTACCAATATTTGCATTTAAATCAAAAAGATACCCCATCTTCCTCTTAGGCTTGTGAATCTACTGGTAAATATTGGATTAATAAAATTTCCGCCCATTTATTTTTCATCAACAGAGAGTTGTAAGAAAAATTTATTTGATGGTATGTGTTATGTGCAAATGATTGCCAAATGGAATTTATCAGTATTTTGCCTATCTTTTCTATAACTAGCCATAGTACCCCATATTATGTCAGAAATGATAAACAAAATGCAAAAAATGTTTTGCCGTATGGAATGTACAAGCAAAACTTAGCTAGCTCACCCCAGTAACAGTCCTTATAGTTGAAGCAGATAATTTTTTTCAATGGGCTTCCCATGGAGACCCTCTAATGAGATGAAATACGTAGTAAAAACTTATTAAAAAATTAAACTTTATTAATCTATCATAAAAGGATTAAAATTTCCTAAGTATTACGGTTTGGTTACAATTCATATTCTCAATATTTAATATTTCTTTCAAAAATTTTCTACAGGGGTATAAGCGAAGGACTTTCTTTAGCTGAAAACTTTGGATTCAAAGTTCATTTTAATCTAATTAAATTTTTTTAAACGTCTTTTCAAGTAAATTAAAAAATAATGAAATTTCAAAAATCTAATTTAAGCAAAATTATTTATTATTGAATAGTAACAACAATTTTTTTTACTTTTGCATCTACCAATAAACTGTTAAATATTCTTACATACGAACTTTGAAGTTTTTCCAGCTATACATTTATTATAATTTTTTTAATTGTATTTAATAATTTGTTTTTCAATCATTTATTCTTATAAAAATAAAGGGCCTACCCTCTTTCAAGACCATAACTACACAGTGCCGCAAAATCAATTTTTGTAATTTGCTAAACGATAACTTTTATAAATTTATTTTTGGGCCTAATATAGTATCTCTATAACAAAATTTAAGATGACTTACATGCTTTTAATACTATCATTTTGGGCAAGCTACAACTAGATTTTTTTCTACCAATAAAATTTACTTGAAACATATGCGTTGCCTTTGTTAAACCCTCGTACCAAATCTGGCTAAATGTGGATCCACAACATCTAAGACCAAAACTTTGATATATGATGTTTTTACCTTTTTTACCAAATTTCAATCTCCTTTAGTGTAATCGATGTGTAAAAATTTAAATACCATTTTAAAACTATGTTCTAAGTAGGGATATCCCCCATGTTATGAAGCGGGAGTTTTGAAAGTAAATTTTTATTATGGCTATTTTGATCATGGTTTGTTTTTCGGTAATTTAAGGCATTTTCCATTATTGTTTAAAGACATATAGCCCATTCTAAATTAACAGGAGACGTTGTTGTATGAGGGATAGTGACATTATGATATTATTTTTTTTCCAATTAGCCTGACATATTAATAAAATTATTTCCTTTAATAACACAGGTTAACAAATATTTATGTCAGAAACGTGAATTTTATAAAAACATAAGAGAATGCATCCACATGATGGCGTAATCCCATATATATTTTTCGTTTTTCCCAGTTTCTTGCTTCTTTGGCTTTAGATTCGTCAAGTGGCCTTTTTTGACCAAACTGACTGGTCTAAATATGCCCTAAAACAATTTAAAAAACATTTTGCATATAAAAATCCTTTCTAACTTATATTTATAATCATAAATAATGAGATTTATTTATTAATATATCAAGCTCTTACATCGGCATTTGGATAATAATACTTCGCGTTTAAAATTAAATACGACATGACATACTATCGGTTTGATTGAAAAATAAATTTGAAGTTTGAATTTAACAGTTTAACCATTGTATATGCAAAAACAAAATTTTAGTTTATTTTAATTTTTGAATCTTTTTTGCTTCTTTGACTTTTTCTAAAATTTTCAATGTTTATACCTGACTAACTAAGTTTAATTAGGAAAATTGGTAAAAGGATTTGATATTCCTTAAGATGGCAAGTTTAATCTCTATAGTTGGCTCATATCTCAAGAAAATTGTTGACCTGTGTAATATAATAAAAGTATCTTTTAAAAAGTTATAATTTAAATTTATTCATTTATTTTAAAAAAATACTACCTAACCTAGGGTGATAAAAAATTTATATGAGAGCCCTAAAATAAAAGCCATTTGTCAATGTATAAGGGTTGGTTTTTTAAAAATTAAAACACGTTATTTCTATGCAAAAAATATTTTAAATGGAATAGGCACGATGTCAACATAGACCTAATTTTTATTGCGTTTTTAAACGTTTGACAAATACGATCTTTTTGCTATGCGTTCTACCCTTCTTCGCTTTGCAAAAGTTAAGATTATATTAAATAAATCAGTCCATACCACAGCTTTATATCTAATCTGCGCGTTTAGACTTTAAACAACTTAATAATTTATTTTTAATGCTATAAAAAAAGTCGCAAATATTATCACTGCCCATTTAAAATAAAATTTACGAAATAAGAGTTTTTAATAATTAAAAAAAACTAGATAAAATATTATAATTTTTGGAAATGCCAAATTTTATCTTAAAAAAAATAGGATACGCTTCCCTAAAGAACCAAATCTACCAATTTCTCCTTGTATTACAATATTCAACAATTTTTAGAGAACTATGAGTTAAGAACTGAGTTCAAACCTGCCATCTTAAGAAATATCAAATCCGTTTACCGTTTTTAATTATACTTAATTAGACAGTTTTAAACATTGAAAATTTTAAAAGGTCAAAAAACGAAAAAAGATAAAAAACAATAAATTAAAATTATATTTTTGCATATCCACTACAAAACTGTTATATTCAAACTTCAAATATTGTTACCGATAATATATCTTGTCGTATTTTGGAGGCGAAATATTTTTTATATCTATATGCCGATGTTAGAGCTTGATATATTAGTAAAATTTATATTTCATTATTTGTGATTAAAGACATAAGATAAAATCGTATTTTAGGGTAATAAAACTTTTTAAAAATTTACGAAAAAAAAATTTGAAGCAAAATTTTTTTGGCTATTAATTACCTTAAATAATTGGTAATATCATATGGTTTCAACATTGAAATTAAGAGTGTGGGGCTCATACGTATATTAATAAAATTTCTAATTTTTAAACTATTTTATATTTAACTTTGACCAGATCATAATTCATAGTTTTGTTTTTTTATATTTAAGAAGATAGTCACAAAAATCTAATAATATATAACGTTTTTAAAGTTATTTAAAATTTATGTGCTGGGTCCATATGGACCCCAGTGCTAAATGCAGGTTAAATAGGTTTGGGCTACATGGATACAATTATTTTTTACTAGTGTCTCATGAGAAATGGCTCTTAAAAAAATAAGTAAACTAAAAACTGAAAGAACAGTTTACTTATATGGTATATAAGCAAAACTTATGTTTTTTCCAAATGTCATTTTTTCGCCATCTTCCTGCATAATTATTTTCATTTTCTCAAAATTAGTATAAAATTAAAGGTATCACTTTAAATGGCATTCAAAACATAATTTGTCTCCGAATCTACATGCCGTAAAAAAAATTATATTTTACAACAATTTTCTCAATCACTAAAAAAAATAGCGGACACTCAATTTTATATTAATATAATATTTACCAATAGATTACCAGCAGCCTTATTTGGGCTTTAATATTAATATTGGTTATATCAAGCCAAAAGTACGTATGTATCTAGCCGTATAACACATATGACATTTTTTGGGGCCTGGAGAACCCTTTATAAAATATTTACATTTTGATACTATCGAGTATGTAATTTGGACGGCACATTTAATCAATTCCTATCCTCATTGTGCTTATAACTTTAATTTCTTCAGGAAAAAAATGACGAAAGCTTGGTATAAGGAATGAAATATTGCACTGAGCTTTGCACTAATTTTTTATAATCCCTTAAAGAATGTTTGAAATGTAAAATTGGAAGAAATGACTAAATGTTACATTATTTATGGTTACATAAGCACACCCAAGTTTCTGTTTTTTAAATTTACTTCAGATGAAGAAAAAATTAAAAATAAAAATATTCCGCTTTTCTTTCTTGTTATGTGCTTGATAGGATCAGTTGAAAGTCACAACGAATCTACATCGAGATGAGGTCTTTTTTAATTATTTTCTAAATTTTAAACTTTTAGACTTTGTAATAAATGAAACAAATGAGATCTTAAATATAAATTTTTAGGTTAAATAAAAATGACCTAACTAGTATTGCTAAATTTTTTTTTATATAGCCAACAAATTAACTATCTACAATTTTTTTGTTTTGTAAATGATTGTCTTGAGATATCAATCCCGGGTTTAGTATTTCTCCTAATTTCAAAATTTAATGACAACATTTAAAAAAGTTTGAAGAAAAAAATTTCATTTTTTATTATGAGCTGCTTTATGCAGAGTTTTTAATTTGTAAAATATTTAAAGGTTTTTCTAAATAAAAAAAAATTGCATTTTGCAGTCAAATTTAGCTTATAAGCATGAATTGTTGTTTTAAGTTAAGAAAGATTTTGAATCAAAAAAAAAAGATGAATTTTTTTGCATGAAAAACAAACGTTACAATTTGGATACTGAGGAATTTAGAAAAGATAACAAATAGGCATGTATTAGATATTACTTATGTATGTATACATTTTTTAAATATTTATGTAACCTATTTATTTTAGGACCACCCCCTCGAATCGTGATAACACCTGCTGGAATTAGCCAAGGTAAGAGATGATTATATAGCATTAATTGTTCAGACTTAATTCGCTTTTACAAAAACTCTAAATGTTTTTTAAAATTTATTTTTTTAATTATTAACTATTGTTTTTACAATTAACATTCGGGGTTGTTGCGCTATTTATTTTTTAAAATTTTGGATTTTTATATCTATATGTATATACAGCTTTAATCATCCAATACTTAAAAACTTAAATTTTTTGTATTTTACCATTATAATATATATTTTAAAATTTTAATGTGTAAAGTGGCCCTTATAAAAGAATAGAATTTCAATGGGTTTATTTTATCTTTAATCTATTACTTAATTACTATTTACACACAATTCTAAAGAAATAGGACCAAAGTAACATTAGAAAATTATAAAATAAGTTTCTCTAAAACGTTTTCTTCTACGTAACATTCAGGTTTTATTCCAATTATTAATTATAAAAAAATATTGGCCTCGAATGTTAAATTTATTTTATGGCTTTTTTAAAATCCTTGAAATGTTTATTAGGTATGTTATGATAGTATTAATTATATTTATCAATATTTTTAAATGTGCTAAAAGGAACTGGAGTGTAAGAAATTTTATGTAAACACAAAATTTTAATTATAGTTGATGCAAAAGCATAATCATCGTAATAACTTTGTTTTGAGATTTATTTTTTAATATTTATATTCTTTACCTAGTAAATGGACATCAAGCAATTGAACGGGGATAGAGTTGCGCGATCGAGAAAAATTTTTGAATCAAACACTGAATTTGCACCATAATTATGTCAAATTCAAAAACCTTATATTTTTATTTTGAATTGTCATTCAACTATAATAATAAAAGTAAATGCATTAACTGTTAGGTTAATATAAAATCGATTAAATGGGCCACAAAATGCTTTGCATCCAGAAATTAGGAGATGGAGATTAGGATAATTAAAGGATAGTATGAGTTTATTGCAAGATAATAGATTTTTTTTAACATATTTATAAAGCCTTTAACATAGAATATTTGAAATAAAGGGGGTAAAAATAATTGAATGAATGAAAAAAAAACTTGCAACATAGGATTTTTTTAAACATATTTTTCCTGGAAATGGCTTACCCGTCAATTCTTTGCTACTTTGTAGCAGCTCCCGTAGAAATAAATGAGATTAAATAAGCGCCCGAATTAAGACCTATACAGGTCAGTTTTTGTATACCAAGCTCTTACATTAGCATTTAGATAATAAAGAGTCTTAATATGAATACGACGCAATATATATTAGGTTTTAAATTTTATATTTTTTGTTTTTTTGGGTGAGGAGCATTTAAATTGCTATGCGGCGACGTTCATAACTCCTAAGGTCAATAGGATTAAGCGCTTCTCTTCGACAATAGCATAAATTTCAACGAAATGATGCAACAAAAAAATTTTAGTATATTTTATTTTTAAATTCATTTAGTTGTTTGATGTTTTTTTTACATAATTTCAAGTGTTGATAGCGGACTAATTAAGTTTGATTAGAAAAACGGAGCGAAAAACGACTTCATATAGCCAGACAAAAAATAATTAGTTTCATGCATAGTATGCTGTAAGTCAAGATTCCATAAAATATGATCATTTAAAAATTTTATGCGAGAAATAAAACTGATATGTGTTTAGATTGCTAAGGTTATCAATTAAATTTCACTATTTTGAATTTACAGTAAATTTATATTTGCAATACATTTAGTCGTCAAATTTAAACAATTTATCATAAAACAATCGCGCTAAGGATCTCAAATATTTTATTAAAAAGAATAATTCGATATTTTATGTTTTGGTCATGTTAGTTGTGGCTAATAGAATTTTAAAAAAATTTGACGCATTTGATCAACTAGCCTAAATAACGTAGGACTTTTTAAAGCTTGCTGATGCTCACGAGTTCTAATTCTTTAAATTACTAAGGTCAACAATTTTTTGAGAGATATGAGTTAACTACACAGATCAAACCTGTCATCTTAAATATCAAATCCTTTTACCTTTTTTCCTAATCAAACTTAGTTAGTCAGTTATGAACATTGAACATTTCAAAAGGTTAAAATAAAAGATTTAAAAACATAAATAATTTGAAATTTTATTTTTGCATATTTACAACAGTTAAACGGTTAAATTCAAACTATAAATAATATTTTCATTACCAATAATAAATCGTGTCGTATTTAAGTTTGGACTCGAAATATGTTGTATTATCTAAGTGCCGATGTAAGAGCTTGATAAATATTTGTGATTAAAAATATAGGTTACAAGATTTTAATATGCAAAAAAGATTTTAATTTTTTAGGGGAAAAATAAGATTGTCAATTTGGTCAAAAAAGGCCATTTTTCGTTATAGACTGATTTAAGGAGCCAAAAACGGAAGAAACTAATCCCAAAATCTTTCATATAGGAGAATGGGCTTCAAGCTCTGATATACAAAAGCTTTATATTAGAATACGACATTACACAACCATTTGGATGCGTTTTATTCATAGGAACTTGAAATTCAATCTATAAGCTTATTAATACACATTATTATAAATAAATAATTTATATCAATATAGTTTAAAATCTCTTATAATTGACAAAATTATGTTGATAAAACTATTTTTACATGCAGATAAAATATAATATTGCCACTCGCAAATTTAGGCTTCTTTATCCAGATTCAAAACATATAAAATCTATTGATATTAAAAACTCATAAGGGATTTAATATAGTTTTATTTAAAAAGTTACATATGTACAAAAACCCACTAAGCTTAAATAAATAATAA
>CM060245.1:6336490-6367677 GCA_030555515.1 Acutogordius australiensis
AAATATATATCTTCCTTGGCCAAATTTGTCAACAAAAAATTAACTCGGCTGAGTCTACCTCGTATACCTAATTCTTTTGAGACCCAAAATTTTTGAAACGAGAATCGCATAAGTTTTGGGCGCCAGATGTCTTATAAAAGGCACTGTTATTTAAATAGCCTAATTTCTACCTACTAGCCAAAAACCGTCACTAAGGAATCTCTTATTTCCCCTATTATGTAAGCAAACATTGTTAAATTAAAAGATTAAGTATGTGACATTTAGGGTAATTATTGTTATTTTATCGGGCAAAACGCAAAAATGTTTGGGTTAAAAAGTACTTGGCTGAGATAAATTATTATGATTTCTAAAACACTTTACATTTTGTGTTGTTTTTGACTGAATCTTTTGTTTGACACCCATTATTAAAAAATTGAATTATATATACGTGTCAAAATAGCCCCTATGCCGTAAGGAACGACCTATCCGTTAGTAGGGCTAGACACAAAGTTCATAGCTGTTCTAAGAATTATAGAGGTTTAAATTTGGGGTCAGTTTGGAAACCTTGAGCGTTTGTACAAATTTCTGACGACCCTATCATTCGCGGGTTAAAAATGACATAGGCGATTGATATATCCTCGAAATCCTTACCAAACTTATTATATCACGCCTTTGACACATGGCCGAATATTAAAAAATAACTGCTACTTAATTCAATGGTTTTACCGAGGGGCGAGAACTAACCTAATGCGCGCACCCGCTTGTTAAATGGGCGTTCTTGTAAGTTTAATATTGCTACAAAATTGTTTTATCTTTATATGTAATATAAATTATTTATGAGGTCCAACAGGTCCCTTAAAATTAGCCTTTCACTAGCTGAAATTCCTGGAAAATAATTTTGATATCAACCTAATTTCATTTTTAATTCAGTCTCAGGTGTGTGTATATGTCTAACGTGTTCGTATGATAAATACTGTTGTCACAATGTAAAATCACAAAAAGTTTTTTTATATTTATCCATTCATGTTTCTTTATGTGGCCTAGTTTTGGGTGGTACATATGTATTTTATTGTATATTAAATCCCTTATAAATATTTAAAATTAATAAATTTAATATGTTTTAAATATGGGTATAGAAACTTATATCTGCAAGTAGCAACTTTATATTTTATTCGCATTTAGAAACAGTTTTTTATATTCATTTTGACAATTACCTGTGGATTTTAAACTAAATTGGAATGGATTGTAAACTAAATTTATTCCTGATGTAATTATATATAAATAAATGCCTATAGGTTTAATTCTAACTTTTTCCTAAATGCAACTAAATGGCTGTGTAATGTCAGAATATCCTAATATAAAGATTTTTTTATTTTATGAGGGTTAAAAAAGCCCATTCTCGTGACGCAAAATATTTTTTATAATCTAAATGCCGATGTAAAAGCTTAATATATTAATAAAATTTGTTTTCTTACAGGTCAACAAATATTTATGTCAGAAACGTGAATTTTATGAAAACATAAATGAATGCATCCTCATGATAGCCTAATCTCATATATATTTTTTGTTTTTCTTAGTTTCTTTCGTCTTTGGCTCCTGATCCGTCTATAAAAAAAATAACCTTTTTTGACCAAATTGACAAATCTAAAAATACTCTAAAAAAATTAAAACTCTTTTTTGCATATTAAAATCCCTTGTAACTTATATTTTTAATCACAAATAATAAAAAAAAATTTTTTATTAATATATCAAGCTCTTACATCGGCATTTAGATAATACAAATTTCGCGTCCTTGAATACGACACGACACATTATCGGGTTTTAATGAAAATATTATTTGAAGTTTAAATTTAACAGTTTAATTATTGTGAATATGTAAAAATAAAGTTTCAATTTATTTTTGTTTTTAAATCTTTTTTGGTTTTTTAACCTTTTTTTCTAAAATTTTTAATGTTTATAACTGACTAACTAGGTTTGATTAGGAAAAATGGTAGACGGATTTGATATTCTTTAAGATGGCAGGTTTGATCTCTGTAGTTAACTCATAACTCTCAAAAAATTGCTGACCTGTATTATTTGTGATTATATAAGTCACAAGGGATTTTTATATGCAAAAAAGACATTTAATTTTTTATTTATAGGGTATATTTAAATCTGTCAATTTGGTAAAAAAGGCCATTTTCTGTTGTAGACGAATCTAAGGAGCCAAAGACGGGAGGAAATAAGAAAAAAGAAAAAATATATGAAGAAGGCCATCATGGGATGGATGCATTTTAAATGTTTAAATAAAATTCGCGTTTCTGACATTGATATTTGTTGATCTGTGTTATAAAAAATTATATAAAGTGGTCTAGCAAAAATATGCTAAGCGGCGACGTTCATAACCGCTAGGGTCAATAAGATTAAGCGCGTCTCTCCGTTAATACCATAATATCCATCGAAGGTGACGCTACACTCTTCGGAATATTATAGCGTACAGGCTTTACAACCTTGACAAAAGTCAAAGGCCAAAGTCATTTACCGGCTAAAACAATGTCCCCCTGGCCCTACATATCTTGAAAGAGACGGCATACCCGTTACGGCATAGCCCCTTTTCGCCCTGTAGGGTACTAAGCAATCACTTAACCTAGACCACGAGCTAAAGAATTTTGGGCCAGCAAAATCACAATATTTAATTATATTAAAAATTTGAGACTAATCAGAAAGCCCTAAAATTTCAGTTAACAATATATTATCATTATTTAAAGATTTTAATTCATGTAAGTATAAGCACTTAAATTCATGCAGAGCAGAGCAGTGAAGAAAGAAAAGAGTAAATGAGTCGTCAACTACTTATTTACAACAGGGACAGTCGAAGACGCTTGTAACCAATCTTCGTCTTGCTTTATAAAATTCCACCAATTATCATATGAAGCAGATGTTTACAGCCGAAAGAAAACTCTATGGATACTTTCTACTTTTTTTCAAGAATAAAACAAAGGATTGCTGTAAGATTTATATATTATTTTCGCTAAGGTTAGCTTATGTCAAGGTGGTTTAGACCAAATGATTTTGAAATAATTATTGGATCTCCAGTAAATAATATTTTGGTTTAATTAAAATACCTACAACAACCCGAAGCCCATGTCCGTTATCGAGACTTAGGTTTTGATAAGACTAGATCTTTTTTAAACTGTATACCGAGATTTTATTAAGAAACGCCAAATGGCAAAACTTTATTTGCCAAAATTCCAATAGCATCATGCGTCCTATATTTCTATTTTATAGGCGACTTGACCTAACCGTGCTATTGAATGCCAAACTGGGACGCTTTTTCACACCTACAGCCAGTAATTCAACGGCCTTGTAACTTTGGATTGGCCGGCTCCTAACGTAGGTTCAAGACCAATTCTTTCGTTTCATTTGTGTCTTTTAAAAGAATACCTAACCTCGTTTAATTCAAACACAAGAGGGGTCCGTTATTTTTTTATTTGATTTGCAATCTCTCGAATGTTTTTTGCGTTGTATATCGTTCAATTCGGTTGAAATTTAATGTTATTGATATGGGTGACAATTCGTATATAACTAAATAAATCGAACTGTAATATCAAGACTCGTGTGAAGATACCAAGGTTGTCGTCGTCTTTATTTGACGTACTCTCCTGCTGTATAATTACATTATTAATAACAATTGTATATATCGTGCAAATATTGACACGTAGCCCAAAATGCTTACAAGTGAGTTTGCCCTAACTCATAAGAGACTATTGAAATTTGATTTGAATGGTTTAACTGAATAACAAAAACGATTCCTCTATACATATATTTGGCCCTAAAAACGATCTTTTTCAGTGTGTTTGAACAATCTTTATATATGTATTTAAGATTTGTCCGATAGGAGAGACAAAAATAGGGTGTTTTTTTTTCAAAGTCAATTTAATTTTAAAAATATTTTCATCTATTTTTTTTGATATTTTGAATATAAGGAATATATGGTTACAGGGTACAGGATGCTTTTTCAACTGTTTGTACTGCTTGGACTTTTAACTATCGAAACTGGTTAATTTGTATTGTATATTATTAAATTTTTAAAAAAATTAAATGACATCCTTCAAAATATGACTGTTCGTCTCCAATTTTTCTCATTTGAAAGATTTTTTATAAACTTTATTTTCGTTGTACATTGTCTAACTAAAATCGGTTCACTTACCGAGCAAATACATGCCGCCAAATTTTTATAATCCCAAAAACTAATAAATTAATAAATTGAAAACCAATTCTGATATTTTTACACCTAAAAAAACGAACTTTAACAACTTCGAAATGGATAATTAAAAAAAATTTCAAAAAAATTTTGTTAGTAAAAAGAACAATGGATAGCCCCATATTTAGGCGGCATACTCGTTAGGGCCTTTAACTCTTATAACAAACCCGAGCGAACTAATTGATATGCCGACTCGGGTTAGGATTCGCTTTTGCCAGCCGGCGACCTAGGATTTTAGCCTAGGCTCTCACTTGAGGCATATCGTTACAGCCTGCCACTTAGCAGCTTTAGAGTGATTGCATATGTGTAATTTTTCGAAGAAAAAAGCCTCCTATGCACGAATTCGAGCTCGCAACCTAACAAAGACACCCCAGAGGGGCCAGTTACACTATTTTTTTTTTAATTCTAGGTATTACAAAATTTTTTTTTTTGAATTTTCTTACTGTAAGAAGTGATGATATAACAAAGTATATTATATATTATTGAATGTTTGGCAATATATATAGAATGGAAATTAGCATAGAAGTACATCTAAGTATAGAAATTAGAATAAAAGTACAACTAAACTAGATAAGCTTGTGGATGAGATTTGCATACCAACATTAATGACCCCTTTTTTTGATTCTGACGCGTCCTAATCTCTACCAAGTTATTTGACAGTAAATTAGGTAGGCTTTTTTGGGGTTGCTGTTATCAATGGTCGACATGTTAACGGCTGTACTTGTCATAGACACTGGTGGCGCGTTCCCTGCTTATTCATTTCTCTGGATCTTTCCCGTCATCCTTTTAATGCTTCAAACTAGATTAGATTAGATGTTTACCAGGAGGTGTCCTTTTGATATATGAAACCCGTAGGCTCGTTTAGTGTTTGGGTGCCTCTACTATCGGTAGCTTTGGGTCATAGCGTATGAGTGACTTCGCCGTTTAGCGTTACTCACGTACTTCGTTGCCGCTCTCTTCTCCTAATTGGATTTGTGATTTTTCACCGAGGTACAGCTCCCGTTAGTTCTACCCGGTTTGTCTCTGTGGGCCGTGATTTGTCGTCGTTTAGTATTCTTCGTCTTTTGGTTCGTCTCGTTGTGTTCTCTCGTTTTGTATTCATCTCGTTTAATATTCTCGTCGTTTAGTATTCGTCGTCGTTACGTATTGGTTAGGTTGGGCCTATTCGTATTTCGTCGAGGACGTTATGTCAATCGTTAAAGACCATGTCCAGACTAGGACCATTTATTGTAGCGGACCGTTATTGTCCAGGTGAGGACCATTTATCGTTAGGTAGAGGATCGTTATCGTTAGGAGAGGACCGTTACGTTAAGTAGAGAACCGTTATCGTAAGTCGCTTAGACCATTTATCCTCAGGTCGTTCCGGACCACTATCCGTCGTTTATAATTCGTCGGTCTTTTGGTCGTTGAAGATAATCGTTAAATTTAGGCTTTATCGTCAACTCTTTCAGGACCATACGGTCAGTGTTTAGCCCCAAATGGTCGTTCAGGCATCGTGTTTCTTGCCATTTTTTGGAGATTGGAGAACCATTTCCGGTCTATGTTTTGACCATTCTGTCTGTCGTTCAGACATCTCAATTCCGTATGAATGAGATTCGATTCTTAATTAGGGGGACATTTCCGTAGTAGTTGATGCGCAATCGTTTTAGACCGTGGTGTGCTTGTCTTTGAGACAAATTCGTTGCTCCATCAATTTTTGTCTTGTTACGCATTTCTGTCTTTCAGACTAAGCTATACGTAATCCCTGATTGACATTGATGAGCGTAATGGTTTTAAGGTGCATCATTCGCTGAATATGGACCTTGTGCGTCAATCACTTGTACATGGTTCCTCCATCAATTAGAATCTGTTCTCCACAAGAATAATCGGGCCAACAAATAGGGGGGTTAACTTTAATTACTTTAAAAAAACAATTTTTCCAATTTATTTACTAAATTATTTCACTCGATGGCCGACAGGAGGTTCTTCTGGACTCCAGCTCCCGCCTCGTCGTAAATGTTAGAAGTGATGATATAACAAAGTATATTATGTTTTATTATTGAATGTTTGGCTATATATATAGAATAGAATTTAGCATAGAAGTACATCTAAGTATAGAAGTTAGAATAGAAGTACAACTGAACATAGATAAGCTTGTGGATGAGATTTGCATACCAACACTTACAATATTGAAATTAGTATTATCCACAGTCTTTTATGCCTCTTGCTTTAGTGTGATTAAAAAATTTGCCTTTCTTGGTATCATATAGTTTAAAGTCTTTTTGCCTTTGAGTAAGAGTGTATGCATTAAGACTTCTAACTTGATCACCAGCCTCGTCCCGAAATCCCAAATATGGCAACTATATGAATCTCGAAAATTATATACTAAACTTTGCTGTGCGATGTAGATGCCCAATCGGACCAAAAACGCCTTTTGTCAACGCCTGGCATCGAAAGATCGCTTAGATATTTCACCCTATCAAGTACCTGAAAGTATTGGGAAAGCTGGGAAGAATGCGAGGGTAATTGCACTAAATGTTCATAATTTGTTATGCTCAGAGGGGCACAAAGTACTAACTCTACTGACCCAAAAGTAGTTTGATTATACTTTTATTCAAGTAAGGGCTCTTGGCTCACGCTGAGCGGCAAACGGCCCCTTCTTGAATGCAAGACGTAGGGGGTTCGACTCCGTGTATAAACGACTTTTTTCTTTATAAATTAAGAGCACGTGTGCAACCATTTTGAAGCCGATAGCCTCACTAGACTCGAAACCCACATAAAGTGAAGTAACTCTAAATTAAAAACCTTAGTTGCCCAGGATGAGAGCAAATCTTGCTACTACACCCATCAGAAATATTAGTTTTCTGAGTCCAAAGCCTAAACGTGTATAGCATTCTTATAAGGGGAAAGATATGAGGGAGAAGGGGGAGGGGGGGGGGGGGGGGGCAAACTCTAAACTCAAACGAATTATTATTGTATTGGCTGCGGCTATTACTACTTTCAGAATTTCCAAAAAAAAATTTTATTCTAATTTTTATTTTACATTGGCTATCATAGTATTGTTAATAAAATGTGCCACATTTTTTCACCTTAAAATTTTTTTCTAACTAACCGCAGTCATTAAGGGATCGTTAAATAACACCAATTATTTATTCACAGGACTCCACTTCATTTGCGTTACGATGCCAAAAGGGGCGTAGCTGAAAGGATAATCGATGTCGAAGAGGCGACGGATATTTTTACGGATAAGAGAGTGCAACAAATGAGAGAATTTACCATGAAACCTGATTTCATTCGATCGGATAGCGTTGAATCAACCGTAAGCAATTTGATCGCAATGAAATTTTTGGGAATTTAAATGCATTTGTTTATAAATATTGCATAAATCTTAAGTAATATTGCCTATATTAGCACCTCTAAATTAAACAAGTCAACAAATTTTTTGAGATTTATGAGCTAACTACGGAGATCAGACCTACCCTTATAAATTTTCAAATCCGTTTCTCATTTTCTAATTAAATTTAGTTAATCAGCTATAAACATTGAAAATTTTAGAAAAAATACTAAAAAAAAACAAACAAGACTCAATCAAAAACATAAATAAATTTAAATTTTTTATTTGTATATATTCAATAGCTAAACTGCCAAAAACTTCAAATAAAACTTTTATTAAAAACCGATAATAAACGTATTCAAGGACGCGAATTATTTCTTTTTTAAATGCTGATGTAAGAGCTTGATATACTAAAGAATTTTATTTCTCATTATTTAAGATAATAAATATAAGTTACAAAGGATTTTTGAATAAAAAAAATAGATTCTTAATTTTTTCATGGGTATTATCATATGACAATTTGGTCAAAAAGGGCCATTTTTTTGATATGGACGGATGTAAGGAGCCGAAGACGGAAGAAACTAAAAAAAACGAAATATAAATATCAGATATACCCATCATGCGAATATATTTTTTTATGTTTTCATAATATTCACATCGTTGTGACGATAATGTTGACCTGTGTTATATTTAGTAAAAAGGGTTTTTTATTTTGCTTTATAACCTTCCTTTTCCCTTTAGGTTTTCCATGTACCCCATTAAAAATAAAGTAATCATATTTGAGCACGCACTTTGTTAAAAATATAAATTGTTTTGAACCAGTAATAAAAAATAATTCGTTAATTTTTCTTAATAGCCATTATTGACAAAGTGGAAACTTGTAATTTTGTTATGTTTTTTTAAAAAAAATATTCTTTAGTGAAGATGCGGCCTTATAAATGTCATGATTTTATAAAATAAAACAAGATAAAAATTTATTATTTCATAAACCCGTTAATAAATAATGTATAGAGTTAAAAATGAAGAATAAATAAAAATATTTCGATAACATGCTTACTTTATTTTTTTATTAATTCTTTATTTTTAATTCTATGTAACATTATTTATTAACGAGTTTATGAATTCATAAATTTTAAAAATGTTATGATTATTTGAAATGAATTAGTTGCGTATTAACGATCGAACAGGCAATTCTTTAAGAAGGATCACCTACCTGACGTTGAGTGGACAAATCCAGACTTTTGATGTACCTAGAAATAAAAATATATTGGTATTGATTATTAAATATATTTAAATATCTGTAAGGTTATATGTTTAAAAATCTGTGTTCTTTATATCGCTGCCATTATATAACACTACTCAACTTGAGATACAGGGAGATAAAAATATACGGATTTCTTTAGTGACACCTTATATAGTCAAATTATGCTTGATAATCAAAATTCATAATATGTATTTAAGAATATAAAAAACAAATAAGATAAAAAAAATATAAAAATTGAAGAAAAATTTTTAAATATAAAACAAACAAAATATTATATTTTATTCCTATTTATCTTTTCAAACCTTTAAAAAATCTTGTCATTTATTGGGATGGATGAACATTTAGCCCATTAGATTGAACCTAAATCACATTAATTACACAAAATTTCATAACTTTTATTGTAAAAAACTGGAAAGTTACAATTGTTAGGAGATAGGTTAACAAATTTTTAAATTTCCAAATTGTTTTGGTATTTTGAGGTCTTAAAGTATATGTGTTAAATTTCATATATTTCCATTTTTTTAACTTTTTAATTTAAGGGTCAAGCTCAATTTGAAAAAAGGAAGGTTAGGCATAAGGCCATGTTGTGAGATAGCAGTTTCATATATAAATAGCGAGGAGACTTAAACTGTTTTTTAATAGTGTAAGACCAGGGATTATTTCTTAAAAAATTTCCAATTTTTTGTTGGCTATATAAATTTATAAAAACTGTAAAAACATTTAATTTCCTGGATGAAAGCCCATACTAAAACTTAAAAATTTTATTTAAATTTTTTTTGTCCATCTTTGAGTCACAATCAAAGTGAAAATTCACCAATATATATATTTTAAATAAGGATTGTGTATTTTACAAAAAAAATAAATGTTACAGTTTGAATATGGCCGAGTTTTAAAATTTTGATCAGAGCATAATTAACCATATCTATAACTTAAACTTAAAACATAACGGAATTTTGGCGAAACTGTAATGAGGTAATTTTTGACTTATTTAGAAATTTTTTGTCGATTTGTGTAGTCTATCACCCAGAGTGGATTTGACGTGAGAATGGGAACATCCGAGCGTGCCGGTCACTGGTCTTGGACTCTTCTCCTAAGCAGGGCCTTTATACTTGCTGTTGAAGTTGACCAACAGGCTATTACTGATCGTCAAGTTTATATCGGGATAGCCGTCGATGTTAGGGTACCTCTACATAGAATGACGATTGGATTTAATGTTTGCAATATAACTACCTCGGGTCAAACTCAAACTGTGGACCGAAAACCATCGACAAACGTTCAACGTAATAAAATTTAATCCCCAAAGCTTTTTCTGTTTAAAAATTTCATGATCCTTGTAATCGAATGCTACAGTGATGTCCATCGTAAAGATTCCGATTTTAAACCTTAATAAATTTAATAGTTTTTGAGCTATGAACTCTTTTAAATATTGAACAGAAATAGACGCACTTTACTAATATAACATTTTATCATAATGTACAGGAATTTTTTTGAAAAATAAAAAATTTTTCAGTGTATATTTAAATTCATTATACAAATTTTTTTTAAAACAAATAATATATCAATAATATCAAACAACCTGTGTTTTTAGATCTATTAAAAATGATAAAAAAGATTTATGAAAAAAAGGAGTAGGGGAGACCGGGGCTAAATGAACATATTTTTGCAAAAACGTTGCTACTGATTTTTAATCCAAAAGAAAAAATTAATGGCTCATTTTATAGATAATTCATTATATTTTATAAAAAAATTTGTTTAATCAAAAAAATATAATTTTGGTAAAAGATATTGAATAATGTATAAATCCACTAGTATTAACCATTTCGCCACATATACGGGGTAAAATGAAACACCCATGGGGCAAAATGAAAGTGTGTAAAATTCATTAAATTTACCGCTTTAATTTCAAATAAACCTTATATATTGAAAAATAAATATAGAGTAAGATCATTTTATTTATAATTATATCATAATCAAATACCAGTGGTCCAACAATCTCAATATAAAGGGGTTGAAGTCTATGTGAACAAGGAGGTGGTAGTGTGACCACTTTGCTCCCAATATCTTCAAAAAAGTTCACTGCTTTTATGGATATATGAGATACATGGTTATCCAAAATAATAAGTGCCTTTATTTAAAATATGTTTGCAAAATCAGTAATGTTCAAATAATATTAAGTTTTAAGTTAAAAATGTATTATATTCTTACAACGAAGTGTTTTTTTAATCTTTTGATTATAATAATATTTTCGAGGTAACATTTTATTTAAAATAAAGCAAAATTATTGTTGCTTAAAACATAAATTAGAAATACCATTTTTTCTTTAATTGAGATTTTCTAAATTTTTTAAATGGATGTATATGTAAAAAATATAATAAATCGATAGCTTGTTTAAAGATCTACAACATATATAAAATTAATATATATTGAATAATTTTTGGCAGTGAAAAATTTCTAGGCTATTCCTTATTCTAAAATTTTAATAGTTTAATGGAAAAGTAAGTGATCTTTTTTTACAATACAATTTTTATATATATTAATAGAGTTATTATGGAAAAAAATAGAAAAGAAGGCAGCATTTTTTTCCAATTTGAATTTACAAGATTTCGTTTTTAATAATTAAATAAGTGAGTTCCATTCGAACTTGAAACTCTTAATTGTTTAACGAATTTTTTCTCACATACCTATTAAATTATTGTAGGAATAAAAGTCTTATAAATTTGATCATGCATATTAAAATATTTGGAGATATTCTAAATTTGAGATATACCGGGGTCTATATGGACTCAACACCGTAAATTGCCGGTCAATTGTATTTAATCAAAAAATGTTTTTGTTTCTACCTTAAAAAATTTTGAAGTAATGTAATCTCCTTTCTATCAAAACGAGTTAATAACTTCTATTGATGGTGCCATGTTATAATACAAAATGTCTTAAAATACCCATGATTCTATGTTTTTATATATAGTTTACGAAGAAAAATTATGAAATAAGACATGACCTACCTTACACACTTTACATCAATAAACTTTCAATTTTTTAGCGAGCTTTGATAAATTGAAAATATTTTTGAAAAAAAAATTATGTCAAGCCAATAATCATATTTATTTTACTATAACAAATCAAAGCACGGACAAATGAGAATGAGATGCCGAAGGACCGTATCGTAGAGAAAACTATCGATTACCTGTGCGACATTGTTTCGGAAGTTCAGTATAAACATTTTAACTTAATCTTATACACAGGTCAAACTACCTAAAGCGGTTGTAAGCTTGTGTGTTGTGTGTCCACGGACCCACGACCTCGAGCTTACGTAAACTTGGTTGTATTTCGCGCTCAGGAAAAGTAGCGTTGAGTCTGCATAGTAGTTGGACGAATTATCGACGAATCTTAAAGCAACGTCTTCCATTTTTCTGAGATAGTTCTAGGCCTTAGGATTACCGATGCGTGTTAAATTCTCATTTAACTCTGCTGGACCTGTAAGAAAATTAAAAGTGGCAAAGTCCTAACGTGTAAACCGGCGAACAATAGGAAAAAAGGTTTAGATAGTTTTATCAAAGAAAAAACGGGACAAATAACAACGTTACAAAAGATAAGTTTATAAAAACATAAAAGAATGCCTCTCCATCATTAAAAATATATATTTTTTTTAGTTTCCAACGCCTTCGGCTCCTTAGATCCGTCCATGCGAATAAATGGCCTTTTTTTTGACCAATTTGACAGATCTTTCTTTATACCATAAAAAAGAAATATAAAAAATTTTTTTATATATACTTGTATTTAATGTTTAGCAACACATATAATAAAAAATAAATTTTATTAGTATATGAAGCTCTTACATCAGCATTTAAATAATAAAAAATATTTGGTTTTTAAACTTAAACGACATAGGCTTTTTAATAAAAAAATCATTTGAATTTAACAGTTTAACTGTTGTGATTATTCAATAAAAATTTATTTTATTTTTTGTTTTTAAATCTTTTATTTTTGACCTTTCGTTTTAATGTTTAAGGCTGAATAATTGAGTTTTACTATAAAAAAGGGCAAACGCATTTAAAATTCCCTATGATGGCCGGTTTGATCTATGCAGTTAACTCATAACTCTTAAAATATTTGTTGACCTGTGTAAGGTAACACATAGGTTGAATAGCGTTGAGCCTAGTTAGTGAGCCAAGGTTATATGGTTGACCGTCAACAAATCGCTTAGCCATACTTCTCCTTGGCCCATTCGATTCACCCAAATGTGTTAGTAGTTAAATGCACTTTAAGATCTCGCTCTTTGGGGTTAAAGAATGCAATATATTGACAGGCATATGCCTACTAAAAAGAAAATTTAGGGAAAACTCTTGTACCTCAAAATTTAATAAATAATGAGGCCAATATATATCTGAAAATATATATTGACCAATTTGTTTTTATAAGTTGATAATTTTCTGCTCTTTTGGCATTATGCGTTTACAATGGCTACAGAATAATCTTGATAGTCAAGAAGTTAAACTAAAAAACTATAATAGCACAGGTCAATTGAGAGTTTTGAGTTAACTACAGAGATCAAACTTGCCATCTTATAAATATTATCAAATCCGTTTATCGTTTTATTAATCAAACTTACTTAGTCAGTTAAAAACACTAAAATTTTAAGTAAAAAAGGTCAAAAAATCAAAAAAGAATCAAAAACTAAGATAAATTGAAATTTTATTTTTGCATATAATCAATAGTTAAAATGTTAAATGCAAACTCCAAATAATATTTTCATTAAAAACCGATAATTTATAGTATCGTATTTAAGTTTGGACGCGATATTTTGTATTATTCAATGTAAGAGCTTGATATATTAATAAAATTTATTTTTCATTCTTTGTGATTAAAAACATAAGTTACAAGGAATTTTTATATGCAAAAAATATTTTTAAATTTTTTCTCTTTGGGGCTTATTTAGATCTATGAAATTGGTCAAAAAGGGCCATTTTTCGTTATAGACGGATGTAAGGAGCTAAAGAAGGAAGAAACTAAGAAATACGAAAATATATATGATATTAAGCCATCATGGGGATGCATTCTTTTATGTTTTCAAAAATTCACGTTCCTTAAATTGATATTTGATGACCTGTGTAATTTATACAAATATTAATTTTTTTCAAAGTCATTTTATTTTTATTTATTTTCATTTTTTTTTACTATTTATGTTATTTTTCAAATTTCTTCCAATAAGTTCTTAAAAGTATTTTAAAAAGAATAAAATTTTAATATAAAAAATTTATAATGTTTCGTAAAAACGTCAACTCTTAACGCGGCCTAAAGTGAAATTATAAATTTCGGTTGATACTAAGCAAAATATTTTCATTTAATATAAAATAAAATAGGAAATAATGAAAAATAACCGGCTTAGATGTAAACAAATTTTATAACTAAAATCTTCAACTTAAAATATTAAATTCATTTAAATAATAAATTTAAAATCAGATTTAACTAAAATTTTTATTTGGAGTTTGGTCAATATACCATAAAAGATATTTAAAAATATTAATATCTTAAAAGATGTGTGCTGCTACTAACATTTGTTTCCTGAGGTATAGTTATCCAGGCCAAAGTTTTAAAATTTGTCTATATGTGTAACTTATTCACTAGGAATGTCACGGAAACCCAAGACGACGTTATAATAACTTTCGTTACCGATGTTAAAAAAACCGAGAATCAGCAGTCGAAATTCAAGGATTATGCCCTATTCACCGACACTATCGACTCGATCAATAAACTCAATCGAATGCTTACGGCCAACCCTACCCTTCGGTTTGGGCGAACGCTTTGGGTTCATTATCTAAACGGATCTTATTCGGTTAGCTTAAATTTTAATTTTACAGTCGTTACTTTACATAACGGCTGATGCAAATTAATGACGTTCCAATTTGGATTCCATATGTTAATAAATATGCGGTCAGCTTGTAATTAAACTTCCTAGTAAAATAAAAATAGATAGACTCTAGTCCTGACGATAGCTTAGAAAAAGCCCATTTTTGGACTAAGCTCAAAATTTTTGTTTTTCGAAAATTTCATGACAAATTAAAAAAAACATCAATTATAAAGACATGTAAAATGTAAGCACAAAATCTTAAATCGTATAAGTTTTTTTTTTTGATTAAAGCTGAAACCCATTTTTTTCATAATTTTTAAAAATGAAAAATGCGTTTAGCCCAAAAATGGGCTTTTCCCCTGCTCTGGCTTTGATATAATTTAGATTGCCCTTATAGTTAAGCCCATTTTTTAAATTGCTTAGATAGGTGGGCCATACGCGTAACGAGAAACTTTTATTTAATATGACACCTGAGGAGGTAAATCCTATTCGTCCTAATTAACACGTGAAAACTTTTATGAAATTTTGTAAGTAATTTAAAAAAATTTTGTTCACTGAATTTTATATTAATCTTGGCATAAACTGTGATTTTTGGTCATATTATATATCCTTTTTATTACACTTTAGCTAATTTTCATGTAGTTTTTTGCCTCAATATGTATTGTGGGTCGTTATAACGTGCCTTATTTTTAGGTAAACATTCTACACTTGATATTTTTCTATTTCCAAAGTTTAACATAACTTTATTTCGTGTTCTTAGGATCACTATGACCTAGAATTTGAAAGAAAAAACGATAAATGTGAAATGACTCTCTACATGCAAACCAATCAGCCGACCATCTGGACATTCGAAAGTAAACTCGTGAGAAAAGTAAGATAATAATTTTCTAATTTGTGTTTGTTTTTTTCTTTTGTTATATTTTATATAATTGAGTGTGACCACGCTCACTATTCAAATATGGGTAACTATCCTTTCACTGTGGGTTTTACACGCATTTATATCTAATTAATAGTTGGATAGGTGACCCATATCCCAAAGCAATCCATTTTCGAGCTGGGTCGAAACCCCGAACGCAGTAATGCGCTTCAGATAGAAAGCCTCTTACTAACTAGAATATGCTAGATTCCTTAAAAAACCGTTTTTTTCGAGCTTTTTCAAAAGAAATGTCTCTCGAAAAATTCCATTTAAGGGCTGGCTATCTTTTTTTCAGGCCTGTGTTGCTATGGCCTACGTTTTATTGAATTTTTTAAATGTTTTTTAAGACTGATCAATAAACTAGCAATAGGTGAAAAAAGGGGGAGTTGGGGTGCTCATTACTTAAATCCTCCTCGGTGGACCATTCGTTAGAGATATTTACAAAGGGCCGTGATATTCTTAGCCCACTCCTCATATTACTATGTTCAGAATTTGGTTTTTTTAGCATTTGCCTAGCACGCCCCAAATATTTTTACAAATTAAATTTATTTATTTTGATATTACCAACAAAAATACCAAGTTAATACACTTTGTTGAGTGATATTAGAATTATTATTTTTAATTCTTGTTAAAAATAATCAAAAATTAATTGTCGAAATGAGATCCCCGGCTACGGGGTTAAAATTTTATTTAATTCAGGCCCAGCCAGCTACGCGTGTTCTAAGCAATAGCCTGGCACTATCTTCTGGCGAGCCGGCACCGAACTGGGTTAGAGTACCCCATGTTTAATTTTTAGTTCAGGTTAAATTGTCAAAAAATAAGAAAAGTCACTACTTTTAATCACCGACGCATTTCCAAATATATTTGTCTTTTAGTTTATTATGAAGCAATCTGCCAATGGCATCGGAATTGAACACTATGCCGATAGATGGCGTCAGTCACAGTTGGATCAGTATTACTTGAGTCGCGTGGCTCAATCACAAGAATGTTCGGTGAATGCACTCGACAGTGTTCGTCTAATCACCTTGGCTTATCGAATTCGCAAAATATAAATATTCTATCTTTTCACAAATTTATTATTTAACAGGGTAGGGGCTTGACTTTAAATTTATTTGAATTCTCATGTAATCAAAGATATATAAAGACTAAAATCAAAAAAGTTACGACGATATAAGTATGAAATAAAGTTGTATTTTTTTAACTTTTAGGGCTTCTTCAGCTTGAAATTGTTTAACTTTTTAGAATAAATTTTGAATTTTTTTTTTCGCGACATAATATGCATTACAAAAATATGTCTATAGTATTTTTTATAAATAATATAATTTGTTTTGCAGTAATAATTTTTAAAAAATTTAATGAATTTTTTAACGCGTTCATATACAATTTTGAAATTTTACGTGATTTATAATGCCCACACTTTGTAATAAAATTTGATTCTTTTTCTATTTTTGTAGTTAATTAAAGTATTTAAATGTATAAGTCGCGTTCATGGTTTATGTATTTCTTGAAAAATTTTTATAAAATATTAGTTTAAGGTAAATTACTAAGCGATAGTCATGGCTAAATCAGCTATGTATGTATGGAATTATTAGCCATGCAAAAAAAATTTTTTCAGCAAATTTTTTCTTAATTTTTATTAATCTTAATGTTAATCGAATGCGTTCACAATCTTTTAGTTTTTTCAAAATTTTTTTTACGCTTAGCCTAGAGAAGGCTACTTGTTTTAATATAATAATCTATGTCATTTGTATTCCATTCAATATATTGGTGATTGATATATTAATGCTTTTAAAAAGTCTATTTTGGTTAATCAATAAATTATTAGATTACCTTTTATCTCATATTAAGCACAACTTATGATTTGCGCTAGTCACCTACCAAAATGCGTAAAAATAAATTAATTGTTCGTTTATATACAATTGATACCACAAAATTGACCTAAATTTTTTTGGGTAGGATTAAAAAATCTAATTTTTAAGGACACATCGAAATGCCTATTTCAAATTTAGCGTTCGTAGCTCAATAACAAACACCCCTGCCTCAAGAGCAAAAGATTGTGGGTTCAAATCCGTTCATGGGTGTGTTTTTTCCCAGAAAAAATTGAACCATGGGCAACAACTTCGAAGGAGCCGAGTGGCCTGCTTAGGCAGTAGGCCCTAGACGATATGCATAGTGTGAGAGCTTAAGGGTAAAACATAAGTCGTCGACGTGCGAGCAATTCTAACTATTTCATGCATAAATAATAACTTTTCTCAAATTCAAAGAATCAAGGCTCTTAACTGATATGGCGACCCGATGTTGGGAGGTCGAAAGGAAACTTTAATACTTAAGTGTTTTTGTTTCAGGTCACAGATATGAAAAAAATTCTCGCTATGCATTTTTTTGAGTCCTTAAAGCTGGCCTATGGGTCTGAATGAAAATGGAATTTGGCATGCCCATATTAACCGGACTCACATATTTTGTAATCCAGCTTATTACAATTTTAATACTAAAATTATAAATGGCATAAATTAAGTGTGTGCCAAATTAACCAATATAAGTTTAGTATATAATTTCAAATTATGTTTTAACGAAAAACATATTATACATAACACAGGTCAACCACTTTTGAAGAGTTATAGCTAAATACGGAAAACCTGCTATTTTAGGGATTAAACGCGTTTCCCGATTTTTTAATCAAATTTGGTCAGCCATAAACATTATAAATTTAAAAAAAATGTCAAAAAATAAACAAAAAAGATTCAAAAACAAAAATAAAATGAAAAATTTTTTTTGCATACATACAAAAGTTAAACTGCTGCTACAAATAATATTTTTATTAAATAACGTTATTTTATCTTGTCGTATTTAAGTTTTGGATGCAAAATATTTTGTATTATCTAAATGCTGATGTAAGAGCTTGATATACTACAAAATTTTATTTCTCATTATATCATAATAAATATAAGTTACAAGGGATTTTTAAAATAAAAAAATATTTGAAAATTTTTTCTCTTGATTCTCGAGGTAAATCTGGTAAAAAGGCCATTCTTGGATTAGAACAGATCAAAGGAGCCGAAGCCGAAAGACATTATAACGGAAAATATATATGAGATAGAGCCTTCATGGGCATACTTATATGTTTTTTTAAACTTTGCAACATTAAAACCTCCTGACCCGTGTAATATAATATAATATCTTGGGACCTAAAAGAAGATGGGCGTATAAAAATTTTTTTAGAATTTGCCAAAACATTTTTATAAAGGATATCATTATTTGTATTAAAATTTTATTGAGACTATACTCTCAGGATTTTTTTACAAGTTTGCATTTGAAAGCTGTAAATTTACCATTTTTATGATGCAGGAAAAGGATTTTATTTTTCTAGCAAAATAACTGAATATCGGGATAAATATGAAAAAACAGTTAGCGAATATAAATTTTGTAGGTTAATCGCCCAAAATGAGAATTCATTTGAATTACCAATTTTTTTTGTTGCACAGTGTTATGCATATATATTATAATCTTTGTCAGAAACGGAACCAGTATATATATGAATGGGGGCAAAACTAAAAAAAAATACGTTTTTTTTGGATTTTAACCATTTTTATAAATTGTCAAATATTTAATTTTTTGAACCAACTTTTCATTAGATAATTAAAAATTATTAAAATCAATTTTTTAAGATTACAAAATAATTACTAAATTTTATATAAAATAAATGATTCTCATGTTTGCCCAACAATTTAAATCCCATTCAAAAATTACTCACTCGTGTCATACCCCAATGCGTAAAATTTTGTCTAATTTCACTTAAATCACAATTTTAAAAACAGAAATGAAAAAATACATTAGTTATTTATATTACAATAAGGAATTATATATTTTTGATATTTTTTTTGTTAATATAGACCCAGAGATCACGTTATATTATTTGGACCCATTCTCCCGTGTGTAAGGTATCAATATCGTTCGGTATCAGGTCAATCTCACTGCCATTAAGCTCCTCGTGGTTCGATGATGGTGTAACACCTGTAGGAAGACCGTACATATTAAGGTTGACAACTTCACCCTCGATAAGTTTTTCGTCTCCGTTTAATTTGTCCGTATTTGACTCTCGTAAATTGTTTTCAATTTTTTCAATATTAGTATCATATGATTTAGCTTTTTTTCGCCTATATTTACCGGATATAGGTGAGGCAGGGAATTTTTTTGGGTTTTTGTTCGATGGTGGGTATACCTCTGTGCCAGTTGAAAGCTTTAAAGTTTTATCGCTCGATATAAGATCTCTTAAGAAGGTAGAGTCGCTGGTCAATTTCTTTGTAGGCGGGATGCTTTCAATCTTTTTAGACTTGGGCGACGAGGTGGGAGTTCGTTGCGAATTTTGAAAATCCAACGGAAATTCCTCAGCAATACCTGTGTGTTGCATATATTGGCTGGGGTCGACGGCATTTTCCCTATCATTTATAATCGCGTTAGGATCGACATAGTAATAATATGGTTGCCCGTAATAATAGGAATAGGTGTAGGCCGGATTAGATTGTGAATATGTGCCGGCAGTCTCATCATTCCTATCTGGTGGCTCTGTGTCGTATCCGTAGGAAGTGTTATAGATTGGATAGTATTTGGGTGAGTAACTTTGCTGCATCAAATCCATCGAATCCTGGTCGGTTTGGGAATGAGTGTCATAACTTTCTGGAATGGATTGAAAAGGATTTTGTTCGATAGCGTTCGAATATGCCTGCTGTGAGTATTGGGGATAATAGTAGTAATAGTCGTAATAGTAGGGGTAATATGATGACTGGGGTAAGAGTTTTACATTGGTATTACCATAACTAGCCATATTCTGATAATTATTGTTCTCATTGTTGACATTGTTTTGATCAATATTGTCGACAATCTTGTTCGAAGCACCATAGGATTGGTAAGGCACGTAGTTCGGCTGATTGCCATAGGACGGCAAATTCCCGGTGTTCGCATTAGTGTTTATTGTGTTACCTACGGTACCCTTCCAAGCTTTGCCCCTAGGCTCAGTGGCTTCGAAATATTTCTTTTCCTTTAATTCTGTGCATATTTTAAAATAATTAAAATGCGATATGCTGTTATGAATGAATGCATCTAAAGGAGGCCTTATTCTGTGGATTATTTGACCCGAATAACTATTGCCATCGTAGAAATAGGGAATTTAAAGGCCTAAATATGATTTTTAATTTCGGCAAACTAATTTAAAGGGCTTACAAGATTAAATCTAGTTCGATTTGTCCCATTTAGTTCAAATGAATATAGGAACGTTAATTATAATAAAATACTTAGGCCAAAAAAAATTCCCAAAAAAACTTATAACTAATTTTTTGGTCGTTTCTTTCTTAAAATGGGTCTCCTTAGCCAAAAACGTAAATTATTCGCTTTGATCTTGGCTATTATCTTTGTAGCTGTTTATATGAAAGTATATTTGCAATACCGGGGATTATATAAAATATTGTAAGGGCTAAAAGTTCTAGCTCGGCCCCTATAATTACCCCGTTTTATTTAAAAATGTTTTGTTAAAAATTACTTTTCACAGTTGCCTCTTTCGTCGTACTAAAAGATTTTTTTCCACCGATCCAAGATGCATCAGCGATCGCTAAACTCGCCAATAGTTTGTAAGCTGATTCTCCTCTTATTTCAAGCTTCACCTCGGGTTTCCTTTGAACGATTGTTATGTCTTCGGCGCTGAGTTCTAATTTGGGCGATTCATTTGAGCTCTCCCCATATGGTTTGCTGGGCGACACGATATAAAAAAGATCCTTTCCATTATTCGGACTTTTTTGGGATGCTTCAAGTCGCCCAAATTTTGGAATCTTTTTCTCACGAGTTTTTTTAACGTAGTTATTTGATCGGTATATCGAGTGTACTTTGGTAGGAAAGGGTGCTAAGTAGTGGACCCGGTCAAAATTCGGAATTCGGAATTCAGGATCTTCGGCATACCTGTCTCTTTCGGCGGCATGCCTTTTGTAAATACCTCTAATTTTCGAGTCTTTATCAGCTTTTATGGGTGATTTTACGGTAGAACGGCTATCGCTACCACCTTTTAATTGAATACCGTAAGGGTCAACGAATAGGGCAGTCTCAATATGATTGTACAACGATGCAAAGATAACAGCTATTGCACAGAATATACGGGTATTTTGACCGAATATAATTCTCGTATTTATCTTAAAAATCATTTGATTAGTCGTTAGGGGACTTAAATATGTCATATATTTGCTTCAATTTTTGTTATTATAAAATAAATTTTTTTATAATGCAGATACTCCGACAAAATAAATGTTTTGGCATTTCAGCTAACTTTTTAAATTGAGTTTTCGAAATCAGGAAAGCTTTAGAGATTTTATGTGGTATATTACTATTCTAATCATGTTAAAGTTAGCGTTGCTTTACATTAGGAAAATTCCTTTTTATATTCCATTCATTACCTATAATATGAGTGCTTTGTCTCTTTAACTTACGTAAATTTTTGGTTCTAAATAGCTTTCACTTAGCATCTACTCTGGAATATATATCAACAAGTTAAAATTCCGAAATTAGGTTAAGACTTAATTTTGTATATCGCATTACAGGTAATTAAAGATTCAAAAAAAACAAAATTTATATTTTTGGATGTTAAATTTACAAAAATTTAGTCATTTAAATCTTATATACATATACCTTCTACAGTGTCTCAATTTGTTTGGCCTAATGATATGGTTAATTATCCCACAAGTCAAATTTTTTTCAGAATCGTCCAAAAAAATTTATGCCTAAGCCCAAGCAATAATAACTGAATTTTTTTATCTCTCGACGGGCCGGGCCGGGGCCCAAAGATGAACTTAAGGAAATACCACGTTGAATTTTTTTAACTTTGTATCCTGTATAGAGAGGGAAAATATATTTAATGCGAATTTGCCCCAATCACCCGTTGTGTAAGCTTCAGATAGCCAACCATCAAACATATCGGTCTCCAACAAAGCGTAAACAGCTTTTTCCTTCCAAAAATAATAACAACTCAGAAGCCTGCTAAGGCAGTGAGGGCCTAAAAAAAAGAGAGAGCCTAGACCACGCTGGATCGGGATAAAATCTTACTGTTTAAACGAACCGGTAATGCTCGAGCTAAAAGAGGCCCAACCCGTGTATAGAGTGTCCTTTCAGTTAAGGAAGAAAGTTATTAGGGATTATCAAATTTGTTTAAACTGATATTCCACAGTTCAACAAATATCATATGGCACAACCGTGAATTTTATCAATACATTAAAGAACAACCTTCATGATGGTTTTATCTCATATATATATATTTCATTTTGCTCAATTTGTTCAGCCTTGGCTCCTTTATCGAAAAAATGGCCTTTTTTGACCAAAATGACAGATTGAGAATACCCTAAAAAGAAAAAATTTTAGCTTTTTTTTCATATAAAAATGCCTTGTTACTTATATTTATCAAATCAAATAACGAGAAATAAAAATTTTTAGTATATCAAGCTCTTACATCAGCATTTAGTTACAAAATATATTGCGTCCAAACTTAAATACCACTCATTAAATTATCGGTATTTAATTAAAGTCTTATTTAAAAGTAAAATGAAGTTGACCTCTTAGGTATCATCTCACGATTTGTGCTAGGAGACAATGTTTTTTCGATAGTTAGATTGGCTGTCCCCTTATTTTGCAGGTGCAAGAATAAATCTTGCATTTAACGGAGCCTTGTTTTATGTGTGCCCAATGCTTGAGGAATTTAAATATACAAAAAGTTCCTTGTAGTAGTTTTTTCGGCTCTATCTTGGAATGATTTGCAGCAACAGATGTTTTTATTGAATCTGGCAAACAAAATAATTTCAAATTCGACTATGAACATGCCCTTATTATTGTATAATGCCTTATTTTCAAATATTTTTTCGTTATAAAGGCCATATCGCCCTTATGATTTTTTTAAAGGGCAGAAGTTTTTTCAAGAGTAAAAAATAAATTTATGACTAATAAGGAATTTTTTTCTTTAAAATAGGCAACATGTATTAATAAATGCGCCTAGATATCTTATTTTTCCTATTAAGTTTTTATTTATAAATTTGTTATTAATAAAAAAAAATATGTAATTGAAAATAGGGTTAAAAAATTAACCAAAAGTATTTTTTTAAGCCTTAACGATTTCGGAAAAAGTGTAGAAGTGATTAAAATAATTTTGCAATCTTAGCAAATCTTAAGAGTTGCATTATTAGTTCTAAACGAGTTTGAGAGAAACGGTGAACGGATTCGAAAAGACATTCTTATTCCTTTTATTTCGCTATTACATACCTGAAATTGTCATAATCAAAATCAAAATAATTAAACTTCACAAAATGTAAGGGGGATATGAAAATAATCAAGTTGAAGCGACACATGTGATAAATAGCGATTTAATTATAACTTAACACCAAAATTTGGGCTTCAGCAGTATAAAAATGAGTTCAATCCTAAAATTTGAAAGATTCTTATTTTTTTTGTTAAATAAAATCTAGTTAGTCCGAAAAGAGGTCATATTTGTAATAGATTTATTTAATAATATAGCTAAAATAAATTTAGTTTAAAAAAGATAATATGTCCCGAATGCAAAACAATTTTGAACTTAATATTCCACTTATGAAAATAACTTAAGCAAAAATTCAAATTTTGCCCCAAAAAAAAGATTTAAACGCAACACCATATGATAAACATTTTTTTCGTTTGTTCATTGTTAGCTAAATTCATTTTTTTTTAAATTTTTTACATTGTGTTTGACTATTTGTTAAAATGGCCATTAGTTGGTAGAGGGCTAGGATTATTCCTGTAAGTATGGTTGAGTCCTTCTAGATGAGGCTAGGGTTAGGGAATGCCTAACCCTAGTAAGTCATACAGTAGAATATTACAAATACAAAATTCTTTATTATACACAAAAGAACATATGCAATAATGTTAATCACATAATCACGTCTTATCTAGACACCATCGGCCTTAACAAAATCTCTCTTTTCCTGCAAATCAAATAAGGGTCCTTTAAACAAAATACAATATTTTTAGTTTGCCATTGGCCGCATTATGCGAATGCACAGCCTTAGTAAAATAAATTACTTTAAATGGTCATAATGACATGGGACTTATTTGACTTAAATAGCGTCAAGCCCTAGGACTTATGTGTCTTACCTAATGTCAAACCCTAACTATTATCTCAGTCTTCTTTTATCCAATCCCCTTTCCTAATGTTAAAATGGTCAATAATGGTAAGGGCTAGGTTATATCTGTAAGCAGGTTGAGTCCTTCTAGATGAGGCTAGGGTTAGGGAATGCCTAACCCTAAGTTATACAGTAGAATATTACAAATACAAATAATTCTTTATTATACACAAAAGAACATATGCAATAATGTTAATCACATAATCACGTCTTATCTAGACACCATCGGCCTTAACAAAATCTCTCTTTTCCTGCAAATCAAATAAGGGTCCTTTAAACAAAATACAATATTTTTAGTTTGCCATTGGCCGCATTATGCGAATGCACAGCCTTAGTAAAATAAATTACTTTAAATGGTCATAATGACATGGGACTTATTTGACTTAAATAGCGTCAAGCCCTAGGACTTATGTGTCTTACCTAATGTCAAACCCTAACTATTATCTCAGTCTTCTTTTATCCAATCCCCTTTCCTTCCAAAAAAATATATGGCAAGAAAAATGTTAAGCCTCGGTGTTTACAATCCAATATAGTTGCATAAAATATAATATATGAATACAATAAATTTAAAAAAAAAAATTTGTAGAAAAAAAAATGTAGGAGAAAAGAGTTTAGTAAGAGAAAATAATTTGTAAAAGAATAGAATTTGGTACCAAATTTTAAAAAAAAATAAAACAACTGTATAGCTAACCAGGTTATACCCAATCTACCCACCATGATGTCAGGTTACGGCAAGTATGAATTTGAAAGTATACGTACACCTATAATCTCTTCTGAATGTCATCTGTAAACTACAGTATGACCAAGAAGGCACTCTTCTGAATGTCAAACACAGTATGACCAAGAAGACTCTCTTCTGAACGTCATCTGTACACAGTATGACCAAGAAGGTAAAGTGTAACTTTCCCATACCACCAAACAAAAACCAAATCATGGGCATTCTGATTGAGGTATATTCCCATCAAACTAATTCAATCAGTCTTCTAAGTTATTTTGCAAAATAAAATATCAAAAACATTGATAAATATTTAAAATTGGTATAAAAACCTTTCAAATTTCAACTTCAGCTTTTACAATTTTATATAAATTAATTTCTGCTCTGCAGCAAAAATAAAAATTTGGTGCTAAAAATTTTGGTAATTTTTCACAATACCCTACAACATACTTAATTTAAAAGATAAAATCATAATTGCTAACTATAAAAGAGTTATACATATTTAATTAGATATATTTAAACATCATGTTATCATTTTTAATAAAATTTTAATATAAAAATAAAATACTAAAGTAGTAAATATAATGTTCTTTGCGTGTAGAAATATTTAAAGATAAAAATTGTTTAATAAAATTAAAGTATTAAAAATACTGAAGTGTGCACATAAAGGTATGATGTTCATTGGTCATCTTCCCATATTCAAACTTTCCCAAAACATTATTTATTCACACATATATTACAACTTTGAATCTTCCCATTCATTCTTCTTCAATTAATATATATACTTCTTCTTTGTTCATCAAATATTTCTTCTTTGATACAAATATTTCTTCATATTTGCTGATGTACAATATTTTGAAACTTTCTTGAGATTCAATGATCACCGCTTCTTGACACCAATGTTAAAATGTGAAATAATGGTAAGGGCTAGGTTATATCTGAAAGCAGGTTGAGTCCTTCTAGATGAGGCTAGGGTTAGGGAATGCCTAACCCTAGTAAGTTATACAGTAGAATATTACTGTTATAGCTTGAAAAAAGGTTTAATATAAAATAGGCTTCTGTTTATTAATTAATATAGTTTCTATTTCATATAAAAAGGTTTATTGTATTGATATGTTCTTTATTTCATATAACAATCACAATTTGCTTCTTCCAAGCACAACTTGCTTCTTCCAATCCAGCACAATTTGCTTCTTCCAAGCTTTCCCAACAAGACAACAAAAGATCCCTCCCGTATCGCCTCACGAGGAAAACGAACATATGCTACATCTCCCCCCTTTAAAATCCTTGCCCAATAGTTAGAAATAAGCGGTAAGCATTCATCATCACGTTGTTGATGACAGTCGTGGCCCATTGTGCAGTTCAAAACAATTAATTTGCATATGTTATTATGTGCATAATTTGTTATAATAGTAGTATGCGTACAAGTTATAATACAATAATAAAAAAATTAGACCATAGACAGAAGAATAAAATTGAGATCTTATGCTAATCCTTGTTCTTCTTTTTTTTTATTAACTAGGGTGCCCAAAATCTTTTTCCTTAATTTAACCTATTTATCATTTTATTTTCTAACTACCCAAATAAACTATCTTAATATTTTAGGCTAAGCCTTTGGTATCCTCAACTCGTCTACGGAGAAGACCTCTACCCAAAAATTCCAAAATACCCCCAAAAAATTATCAATTATTTATCTTTATGCTTTTTTTCCATTTTATCCCTAATACTTTTTTCCAAATAATTAATTTTTTTTTTACCCTGTTTTGGTAATCAGGTAGAGATAATTAACACCTACTGCTTACCCCCTTTTTTTTATAAAAACAAAATTAATCTCAAAAGTCATTAATAAATAACCAAAACCCTCAAATTTTATTTAATATTTGATAATTTTTTTTTCTTTATCCAATCCCCTAATTTAACACCATTCTTTTTTTACTTGTTCCTAAATACCCTTTTTTTTGCCAAATTCATTTTTTTTAATCCTGTGTGTCCTATTGCCCCTCAATTAACTCTCCTTTGATTAAATAGTTATCAATTTTTCAACTCTTGTCCATGGTTCCTTATAAAAAATGATACACAAAAAAAATTTGATACAATTGTTATATATATTCAATAATATATTAGTTCAAAATTTTAAATAGCAATTAGCTTTTCTTTACTAAAAAAAATGTATACAAATTAAGTATAATCAAATTTAAAACTTAAGAGGCCAATATATGAGTATTTAATTTTACCCCTTATGTTTGTGTCAATATATAAAAGGACAAAAACTATTGCTGTGGATCACATTTTGCAGGTCTAATATGTGCTTTATTAGTCTTTAATTATGCTTATTTGTTAACCATCCTGTATCCTTATGATGGATTTTATTAGCTTTCAATCATATCACATTGAATGGATCTTCCAATAATATCAGATCACAATTGTAGAAAATTTGTTTAGATGTGTATTTTTTTGCCCAATTAGATATCTTTTTGATTAGTCAACCTATACTAGTAATTGCAGGTTTAATATAAAATAGGCTTCTGTTTATTAATTGATATAGTTTCTATTTCATATAAAAAGGTTTATTGTATTGATATGTTCTTTATTTCATATAACAATCACAATTTGCTTCTTCCAAGCACAACTTGCTTCTTCCAATCCAGCACAATTTGCTTCTTCCAAGCTTTCCCAACAAGACAACAAAAGATCCCTCCCGTATCGCCTCACGAGGAAAACGAACATATGCTACAATTACAAATACAAATAATTCTTTATTATACACAAAAAAACATATGCAATAATGTTAATCACATAATCACGTCTTATCTAGACACTATTTTATGAAAAAATATTTAAATCTACGGCCTAAAGAAAAAGAAAAGTTTGAATCATGCAAGTCTTGTTAGATTTAATAGTTTAATTTAGTTTTTTTAAGAGTAACATTTAAGGATATTTAATCCCTGGGGCAACTAGAACTAGATGCAATTCTCCGATATTAAAAACGTCGCATCCTTCGTACAGCATTATTATGGCTTTACAACCCTAGCAAAAGTCGAAGGCCATAGTAATTCACCTATTAAATCAATGCCCACCTTGCCCTACATTGGCATACCCTACAATATAGCCAACAAGATACCATTTATAATTATATTTAAAATTTGAGACTGAACTGAAAGCCCAAAATTTCAGTTAACTATAATTAAATAATTTATTTTAAGCTACTAGTTTATTTGAGTATCAGCAATTAAATTCATGCAAAGCAGAGCAGTGAAGAAAAATTAGCTGGGTCATCAACTACTGATTTATAACACGGACATTCGAAGTGGCTTGTATCTAATTTTGATACTTTTGCTTTTTTTTACATTCCACAGATTACTTGATCTTATATGAAGCAGGATTTGCTGCAAAAATTTTTAGGTATACTAGCTGACCCGGCAAACGTTGTTTTACTTTTATAAATTTGTAAAAATTCATACGATAGGAATTTTAAAAAAAAAAAAGATTTCAATCTCGCCAAAAATAAAAATTAATTTCTTAAAATTTACAATAGAAATCAATCTAAATATGCAAAAATAAACAATTCCGCTTAAAAATAGCAAGGTAAAGTGCAGATTCCAAAAGCGTTGTTGTACCAAACAATTTTTAAATTAATTTTATTAAAACTTAAATAATTCCCTTTGTGTTAAATTTTTGATTTATAACCAAAGCAATTACAGAAGTTTTTGGCTATAAAATGGCACTTTATTTGTATAATTTAGAATTGTTAAAAAAAGTTACAGCTAAAATACAAAATCAGTAAAAAGCATCAAATACATTTTCAAGTATGTGCTAAAGGCTATATGGCTGTTTTTCGAATCAAAAATACCGATTTAAGTGCTAGTCCGCTCTACAAAGTTGATTAGATAGGCAGCTATTAAATGGGCCGTTATGTTGGATCTAATGAAGCTGTTTGGCGAATGGCGCCCAAATTCCTTTAAGGGATCCCGGAGTTATTCACTTAGCGGTTTACTTTGAAATTTTTACAAACGACAGGGAGCGAGCTAAAAATCCACCAAGAACTACGCTCATCTCATCCTGTAAATTATGCAACCCTACGGATGCTCCTGGTGCCTTCACATATTTAAGTATAAGCTATTTTACATGGAGCCAACTAATAGATACTTCATAGGTAAGGCCGACCGGTAAATACATTTTTATATTAAATTAAGCACCCTAGGGTGTTTATTCACAATTACTTTTTCAAAAAAATTGAATGCAACAATATTTAATGTGATACTTGCCTTGCATACCCAAGCAAATAATTTATGGGAGAATTACAATAAATTCAATGAGTGAGGATATATTGCAAAAACACCGCGCATGGATCAACGATTTACACATTACTTTACCCCGATATGTAAAATGAATCCTTAATTGCTATCGAGGATTTTTGCATGGGCATTGTCAACCTTCCTTTGACTCAGGCTTTTGAATGCAGATTTAGTGAACATTGAAGTAAATGATGAATTACAATATGATACTGTGGAAATGGCAGCAATAATCGGTATCTCCCACTGATGAATGAAGAACAAATAATTGATGGAATGGCAAAACATAAAATCAATTTACGCCAAAAAGAATTTTTTAAAATCTATTATAGAACGACGAATTCTATGCAATCGCGGCTACACATAAGTTACATGCAGAGACGGATTGAAGGGGGGGGGGGGGGGGGGTAAAGCAAAGGGGGCCATTGCCCTCTTAATAATTTTATTTTTTATACCGTTAAAATTGATATATTAAACTCTAAAAACAATAAAAATCTTCAAATTAAAATTTTTAGTTATAATAATGATCATTTAAAAACTTATACACTAACTAAAGCACAAATACTAACTTCTTTTTCTTCTAAAAATTTATTGCCACGCTTTAGAAATCTCTTGCCCTTAGGTAAGTTTCTGCATACGTGCCTGGTTACATGTATAGTTATCTTAGTCAAAGAAACACCAATCAATTAAGGTAATTGCCTGCATTCCCTAGAAGCAATGTTAAATTAAATCAAAGGCTAGAAAATATATTTGTTATGTATAATTTAGTTATTGATATATAGTTTTTTGTAAGTAAAAGTTAAATATTCGAATGGCTCAGTAGCCGCCGATCCTTATGGGTTTCATGTATTTCGAAATGCCAAATCAGATAAAAGCAGAAACGAATAAATAGTCAAAATGATAAAATTTTGAAAAAAAAAACCCAAATTATTTTAGGCAAGCGATAAGACCTAAGTGTATGAAGAATCAATAACATTCGATTGTTCCTCCTTTGGAATTCACATATAAATTTTATTAGTATTTGAGCCATTACGGGAGAATAGTTAAAATTTGGCCCAAAAATTAAGAAAAGGCTATAAAATCTTATGGGTTTGGGATACAAGAGTCAAATATTGGGGTTATATGTATTTTTTCCAAACATAAAAGCAAGAATAAAAAAAATAGCTAAAAATTGGCAAAAAATTCGGAATATAACAATATAAAACGATTAGGGCGACGCATATGACCTAGGTGTTTGAAAGTTAAAAAAAATACTATTCTGTTCCCAACGGAATATACATATTAAATTTTGTGGTGTTCGCTCATTATGGAAAAATAATGTAAATTTCGCCCAAAAAATAAAGAAAAGGCTATAAAAACATAAGGGTTATTGGTAGAAGAGTCAAATTTGGGGATTATATGTATTTTTATACACCTAATCAAGTTAAAGCAAAACCAAAAA
>CM060245.1:6367877-6402750 GCA_030555515.1 Acutogordius australiensis
GAACAATTAATTTATTTTTACGCATTTTGGTAGGTGACTAGCGCAAATCATAAGTTGTGCTTAATATGAGATAAAAAGGTAATCTAATAATTTAATGATTAACCAAAATAGACTTTTTAAAAGCATTAATATATCAATCACCAAATATATTGAATGGAATACAAATGACATAGATTATTATATTAAAACAAGTAGCCTTCTCTAGGCTAAGCGTAAAAAAAATTTTGAAAAAAACTAAAAGATTGTGAACGCATTCGATTAACATTAAGATTAATAAAAATTAAGAAAAAAATTTGCTAGAAAAAAAATTTTTTTTTGCATGCCTAATAATTCCATACATACATAGCTGATTCCAGCCATGAACTATCGCTTAGTAATTTACCCTAAACTAATATTTTATAAAAATTTTTCAAGAAATACATAAACCATGAACGCGACTTATACATTTAAATACTTTAATTAACTACAAAAATAGAAAAGAATCAAATTTTATTACAAAGTGTGGGCATTATAAATCACGTAAAATTTCAAAATTGTATATGAACGCGTTAAAAAATTCATTAAATTTTTTAAAAATTATTACTGCAAAACAAAGTATATTATTTATAAAAAATACTATAGACATATTTTTGTAATGCATATTATGTCGCGAAAAAAAAAATTCAAAATTTATTCTAAAAAGTTAAACAATTTCAAGCTGAAGAAGCCTAAAAGTTAAAAAATACAACTTTATTTCATACTTATATCGTCGTAACTTTTTTTGATTTTAGTCTTTATATATCTTTGATTACATGAGAATTCAAATAAATTTAAAGTCAAGCCCCTACCCTGTTAAATAATAAATTTGTGAAAAGATAGAATATTTATATTTTGCGAATTCGATAAGCCAAGGTGATTAGACGAACACTGTCGAGTGCATTCACCGAACATTCTTGTGATTGAGCCACGCGACTCAAGTAATACTGATCCAACTGTGACTGACGCCATCTATCGGCATAGTGTTCAATTCCGATGCCATTGGCAGATTGCTTCAAATAAACTAAAAGACAAATATATTTGGAAATGCGTCGGTGATTAAAAGTAGTGACTTTTCTTATTTTTTGACAATTTAACCTGAACTAAAAATTAAACATGGGGTACTCTAACCCAGTTCGGTGCCGGCTCGCCAGAAGATAGTGCCAGGCTATTGCTTAGAACACGCGTAGCTGGCTGGGCCTGAATTAAATAAATTTTGACCCCCGTAGCCGGGGATCTCATTTCGACAATTAATTTTTGATTATTATTAACAAGAATTAAAAATAATAATTTTAATATCACTCAAGTGTATTAAATTGGTATTTTTATTGATAATATCAAAATAAATAAATTTTAACTTGTAAAAATATATGGGGCGTGCTAGGCAAGTGCTAAAAAAACCAAATTCTGAACATAGTAATATGAGGAGTGGGCTAAGAATATCACGGCCCTTTGTAATATCTCTAACGAATGGTCCACCGAGGAGGATTTAAGTAATGAGCACCCCAACTCCCCCCCTTTTTTCACCTATTGCTAGTTTATTGATCAGTCTTAAAAAACATTTAAAAAATTCAATAAAACGTAGGCCATAGCAACACAGGCCTGAAAAAAAGATAGCCAGCCCTTAAATGGAATTTTTCGAGAGACATTTCTTTTGAAAAAGCTCGAAAAAAACGGTTTTTTAAGGAATCTAGCATATTCTAGTTAGTAAGAGGCTTTCTATCTGAAGCGCATTACTGCGTTCGGGGTTTCGACCCAGCTCGAAAATGGATTGCTTTGGGATATGGGTCACCTATCCAACTATTAATTAGATATAAATGCGTGTAAAACCCACAGTGAAAGGATAGTTACCCATATTTGAATAGTGAGCGTGGTCACACTCAATTATATAAAATATAACAAAAGAAAAAACAAACACAAATTAGAAAATTATTATCTTACTTTTCTCACGAGTTTACTTTCGAATGTCCAGATGGTCGGCTGATTGGTTTGCATGTAGAGAGTCATTTCACATTTATCGTTTTTTCTTTCAAATTCTAGGTCATAGTGATCCTAAGAACACGAAATAAAGTTATGTTAAACTTTGGAAATAGAAAATATCAAGTGTAGAATGTTTACCTAAAAATAAGGCACGTTATAACGACCCACAATACATATTG
Source organism: Acutogordius australiensis (assembly GCA_030555515.1). NCBI lineage: Eukaryota > Metazoa > Nematomorpha > Gordioida > Gordea > Gordiidae > Acutogordius > Acutogordius australiensis. The sequence goes on from CM060245.1 coordinate 6,370,052, forward strand.
AGGCAAAAAACTACATGAAAATTAGCTTAAGAGTAATAAAAAGGATATATAATATGACCAAAAATCACAGTTTATGCCAATAATATAAAATTCACTGAATAAAATTTTTTTAAATTACTTACAAAATTTCATAAAGTTTTCACGTGTTAATTAGGACGAATAGGATTTACCTCCTCAGGTGTCATATTAAATAAAAGTTTCTCGTTACGCGTATGGCCCACCTATCTAAGCAATTTAAAAAATGGGCTTAACTATAAGGGCAATCTAAATTATATCAAAGCCAGAGCAGGGGAAAAGCCCATTTTTGGGCTAAACGCATTTTTCATTTTTAAAAATTATGAAAAAAATGGGTTTCAGCTTTAATCAAAAAAAACTTATACGATTTAAGATTTTGTGCTTACATTTTACATATCTTTATAATTGATGTTTTTTTTTAATTTGTCATGAAATTTTCGAAAACAAAAATTTTGAGCTTAGTCCAAAAAATGGGCTTTTTCTAAGCTATCGTCAGGACTAGAGTCTATCTATTTTTATTTTACTAGGAAGTTTAATTACAAGCTGACCGCATATTTATTAACATATGGAATCCAAATTGGAACGTCATTAATTTGCATCAGCCGTTATGTAAAGTAACGACTGTAAAATTAAAATTTAAGCTAACCGAATAAGATCCGTTTAGATAATGAACCCAAAGCGTTCGCCCAAACCGAAGGGTAGGGTTGGCCGTAAGCATTCGATTGAGTTTATTGATCGAGTCGATAGTGTCGGTGAATAGGGCATAATCCTTGAATTTCGACTGCTGATTCTCGGTTTGAATTTTAACATCGGTAACGAAAGTTTATTATAACGTCGTCTTGGGTTTCCGTGACATTCCTAGTGAATAAGTTACACATATAGACAAATTTTAAAACTTTGGCCTGGATAACTATACCTCAGGAAACAAATGTTAGTAGCAGCACACATCTTTTAAGATATTAATATTTTTAAATATCTTTTATGGTATATTGACCAAACTCCAAATAAAAATTTTAGTTAAATCTGATTTTAAATTTATTATTTAAATGAATTTAATATTTTAAGTTGAAGATTTTAGTTATAAAATTTGTTTACATCTAAGCCGGTTATTTTTCATTATTTCCTATTTTATTTTATATTAAATGAAAATATTTTGCTTAGTATCAACCGAAATTTATAATTTCACTTTAGGCCGCGTTAAGAGTTGACGTTTTTACGAAACATTATAAATTTTTTATATTAAAATTTTATTCTTTTTAAAATACTTTTAAGAACTTATTGGAAGAAATTTGAAAAATAACATAAATAGTAAAAAATGAAAATAAATAAAAATAAAATGACTTTAAAAAAATTAATATTTGTATAAATTACACAGGTCAACAAATATCAATGTAAGGAACGTGAATTGAAAACATAAAAAGAATGCATCCCCATGATGGCTTAATATCATATATATTTTCGTATTTCTTAGTTTCTTCCTTCTTTAGCTCCTTACATCCGTCTATAACGAAAAATGGCCCTTTTTGACCAATTTCATAGATCTAAATAAGCCCCAAAGAGAAAAAATTTAAAAAATTTTTCATGCATATAAAAATCACTTATATTTTTAATCACAAAGAATGAAAAATAAATTATTAATATGTCAAGCTCTTACATTGAATAATACAAAATATCGCGTCCAAACTTAAATACGATACTATAAATTATCGGTTTTTAATGAAAATATTATTTGGAGTTTGCATTTAACATTTTAACTATTGATTATATGCAAAAATAAAATTTCAATTTATCTTAGTTTTTGATTCTTTTTTGATTTTTTGACCTTTTTACTTAAAATTTTAGTGTTTTTAACTGACTAAGTAAGTTTGATTAATAAAACGATAAACGGATTTGATAATATTTATAAGATGGCAAGTTTGATCTCTGTAGTTAACTCAAAACTCTCAATTGACCTGTGCTATTATAGTTTTTTAGTTTAACTTCTTGACTATCAAGATTATTCTGTAGCCATTGTAAACGCATAATGCCAAAAGAGCAGAAAATTATCAACTTAAAAAACAAATTGGTCAATATATATTTTCAGATATATATTGGCCTCATTATTTATTAAATTTTGAGGTACAAGAGTTTTCCTAAATTTTCTTTTTAGTAGGCATATGCCTGTCAATATATTGCATTCTTTAACCCCAAAGAGCGAGATCTTAAAGTGCATTTAACTACTAACACATTTGGGTGAATCGAATGGGCCAAGGAGAAGTATGGCTAAGCGATTTGTTGACGGTCAACCATATAACCTTGGCTCACTAACTAGGCTCAACGCTATTCAACCTATGTGTTACCTTACACAGGTCAACAAATATTTTAAGAGTTATGAGTTAACTGCATAGATCATACCGGCCAGGGAATTTTAAATGCGTTTGCCCTATTTTATAGTAAAACTCAATTATTCAGCCTTAAACATTCAAACGAAAGGTCAAAAATAAAAGATTTAAAAACAAAAAATAAAATAAATTTTTTATTGAATAATCACAACAGTTAAACTGTTAAATTCAAATGATTTTTCTATAAAAAACCCTATGTCGTTTAAGTTTGAAAACCATATATTTTGTATTATTTAAATGCTGATGTAAGAGCTTCATATACTAATAAAATTTATTTTTTATTATATGTGTTGCTAAACATTAAATACAAGTATATATAAAAAAATTTTTTATATTTCTTTTTTATGGTATAAAGAAAGATCTGTCAAATTGGTCAAAAAAAGCCATTTATTCGCATGGACGGATCTAAGAAGCCGAAGGCGTTGGAAACTAAAAAAAATATATATTTTTAATGATGGGGAGGCATTCTTTTGTGTTTTTATAAACTTATCTTTTGTAACGTTGTTATTTGTCCCGTTTTTCTTTGATAAAACTATCTAAACCTTTTTTCCTATTGTTCGCCGGTTTACACGTTAGGACTTTGCCACTTTTAATTTTCTTACAGGTCCAGCAGAGTTAAATGAGAATTTAACACGCATCGGTAATCCTAAGGCCTAGAACTATCTCAGAAAATGGAAGACGTTGCTTTAAGATTCGTCGATAATTCGTCCAACTACTATGCAGACTCAACGCTACTTTTCCTGAGCGCGAAATACAACCAAGTTTACGTAAGCTCGAGGTCGTGGGTCTGTTAAACCGGACACACAACACACAAGCTTACAACCGCTTTAGGTAGTTCGACCTGAGTATAAGATTAAGTTAAAATGTTTATACTGAACTTCCGAAACAATGTCGCACAGGTAATCGATAGTTTTCTCTACGATACGGTCCTTCGGCATCTCATTCTCATTTGTCCGTGCTTTGATTTGTTATAGTAAAATAAATATGATTATTGGCTTGACATAATTTTTTTTTCAAAAATATTTTCAATTTATCAAAAGCTCGCTAAAAAATTGAAAGTTTATTGATGTAAAGTGTGTAAGGTAGGTCATGTCTTATTTCATAATTTTCTTCGTAAACTATATATAAAAACATAGAATCATGGGTATTTTAAGACATTTTGTATTATAACATGGCACCATCAATAGAAGTTATTAACTCGTTTTGATAGAAAGGAGATTACATTACTTCAAAATTTTTTAAGGTAGAAACAAAAACATTTTTTGATTAAATACAATTGACCGGCAATTTACGGTGTTGAGTCCATATAGACCCCGGTATATCTCAAATTTAGAATATCTCCAAATATTTTAATATGCATGATCAAATTTATAAGACTTTTATTCCTACAATAATTTAATAGGTATGTGAGAAAAAATTCGTTAAACAATTAAGAGTTTCAAGTTCGAATGGAACTCACTTATTTAATTATTAAAAACGAAATCTTGTAAATTCAAATTGGAAAAAAATGCTGCCTTCTTTTCTATTTTTTTCCATAATAACTCTATTAATATATATAAAAATTGTATTGTAAAAAAAGATCACTTACTTTTCCATTAAACTATTAAAATTTTAGAATAAGGAATAGCCTAGAAATTTTTCACTGCCAAAAATTATTCAATATATATTAATTTTATATATGTTGTAGATCTTTAAACAAGCTATCGATTTATTATATTTTTTACATATACATCCATTTAAAAAATTTAGAAAATCTCAATTAAAGAAAAAATGGTATTTCTAATTTATGTTTTAAGCAACAATAATTTTGCTTTATTTTAAATAAAATGTTACCTCGAAAATATTATTATAATCAAAAGATTAAAAAAACACTTCGTTGTAAGAATATAATACATTTTTAACTTAAAACTTAATATTATTTGAACATTACTGATTTTGCAAACATATTTTAAATAAAGGCACTTATTATTTTGGATAACCATGTATCTCATATATCCATAAAAGCAGTGAACTTTTTTGAAGATATTGGGAGCAAAGTGGTCACACTACCACCTCCTTGTTCACATAGACTTCAACCCCTTTATATTGAGATTGTTGGACCACTGGTATTTGATTATGATATAATTATAAATAAAATGATCTTACTCTATATTTATTTTTCAATATATAAGGTTTATTTGAAATTAAAGCGGTAAATTTAATGAATTTTACACACTTTCATTTTGCCCCATGGGTGTTTCATTTTACCCCGTATATGTGGCGAAATGGTTAATACTAGTGGATTTATACATTATTCAATATCTTTTACCAAAATTATATTTTTTTGATTAAACAAATTTTTTTATAAAATATAATGAATTATCTATAAAATGAGCCATTAATTTTTTCTTTTGGATTAAAAATCAGTAGCAACGTTTTTGCAAAAATATGTTCATTTAGCCCCGGTCTCCCCTACTCCTTTTTTTCATAAATCTTTTTTATCATTTTTAATAGATCTAAAAACACAGGTTGTTTGATATTATTGATATATTATTTGTTTTAAAAAAAATTTGTATAATGAATTTAAATATACACTGAAAAATTTTTTATTTTTCAAAAAATTCCTGTACATTATGATAAAATGTTATATTAGTAAAGTGCGTCTATTTCTGTTCAATATTTAAAAGAGTTCATAGCTCAAAAACTATTAAATTTATTAAGGTTTAAAATCGGAATCTTTACGATGGACATCACTGTAGCATTCGATTACAAGGATCATGAAATTTTTAAACAGAAAAAGCTTTGGGGATTAAATTTTATTACGTTGAACGTTTGTCGATGGTTTTCGGTCCACAGTTTGAGTTTGACCCGAGGTAGTTATATTGCAAACATTAAATCCAATCGTCATTCCTATGTAGAGGTACCCTAACATCGACGGCTATCCCGATATAAACTTGACGATCAGTAATAGCCTGTTGGTCAACTTCAACAGCAAGTATAAAGGCCCTGCTTAGGAGAAGAGTCCAAGACCAGTGACCGGCACGCTCGGATGTTCCCATTCTCACGTCAAATCCACTCTGGGTGATAGACTACACAAATCGACAAAAAATTTCTAAATAAGTCAAAAATTACCTCATTACAGTTTCGCCAAAATTCCGTTATGTTTTAAGTTTAAGTTATAGATATGGTTAATTATGCTCTGATCAAAATTTTAAAACTCGGCCATATTCAAACTGCAACATGTATTTTTTTTTGTAACACAATTCATATTTAAAATATATATATTGGCGAATTTTCAATTTCATCAAATTGTGACTCAAAGAACAAAAAAAATTTAAATAAAATTTTTAAGTTTTAGTTTGGACTTTCATCCAGGAAATTGAATGTTTTTTCAATTTTTATAAATCTATATGGCCAACAAAAAATTGGAAATTTTTTAATAAATAATCACTGGTCTTACACTATCAAAAAACAGTTTAAGTCTCCTTGATATTTATATATGAAACTGCTATCTCACAACATTCCTTTATTTCAAATTGGACTTGACCCTTAAATTAAAAAGTTAAAAAAATGGAAATATATGAAATTTAACACATATACTTTAAGACCTCAAAATACCAAAACAATTTGGAAATTTAAAAATTTGTTAACCTATCTCCTAACAATTGTAACTTTCCAGTTTTTTACAATAAAAGTTATGAAATTTTGTGTAATTAATGTGATTTAGGTTCAATCTAATGGGCTAAATGTTCATCCATCCCAATAAATGACAAGATTTTTTAAAGGTTTGAAAAGATAAATAGGAATAAAATATAATGTTTTGTTTGTTTTATATTTAAAAATTTTTCTTCAATTTTTATATTTTTTTTATCTTATTTGTTTTTAATATTCTTAAATATATATTATGAATTTTGATTATCAGGCATAATTTGACTATATAAGGTGTCACTAAAGAAATCCGTATATTTTTATCTCCCTGTATCTCAAGTTGAGTAGTGTTATATAATGGCAGCGATATAAAGAACACAGATTTTTAAACATATAACCTTACAGATATTTAAATATATTTAATAATCAAAATACCAATATATTTTTATTTCTAGGTACATCAAAAGTCTGGATTTGTCCACTCAACGTCAGGTAGGTGATCCTTCTTAAAGAATTGCCTGTTCGATCGTTAATACGCAACTAATTCATTTCAAATAATCATAACATTTTTAAAATTTATGAATTCATAAACTCGTTAATAAATAATGTTACATAGAATTAAAAATAAAGAATTAATAAAAAATAAAGTAAGCATGTTATCGAAATATTTTTTATTTATTCTTCATTTTTAACTCTATACATTATTTATTAACGGGTTTATGAAATAATAAATTTTTATCTCGTTTTATTTTATAAAATCATGACATTTATAAGGCCGCATCTCCACTAAAGAGTATTTTTTTTAAAAAAACATAACAAAATTACAAGTTTCCACTTTGTCAATAATGGCTATTAAGAAAAAATTAACGAATTATTTTTTATTACTGGTTCAAAACAATTTATATTTTTAACAAAGTGCGTGCTCAAATATGATTACTTTATTATTTGGGGTACATAAACCTAAAGGGAAAAGGAAGGTTATATATAAAAAATGCAAAATAAAAAACCCTTTTTACTTAATATAACACAGGTCAACATTATCGTCACAACGATGTGAATATTATGAAAACATAAAAAAATATATTCGCATGATGGGCCTATCTGATATTTACATTTCGTTTTCCGTCTTCGGCTCCTTACATCCGTCCATATCAAAAAAATGGCCATTTTTGACCAAATTGCCAGATGATAATCCATAAAAAATTAAGAACTTACTTTTTTCAAATATCCTTTGTAACTTATAATTATTATCTTAAATAATGAGAAATAAAATTCTTTAGTATAGCAAGCTCTTACATCAGCATTTAGATGATACGAAATAATTCGCGTCCTTGAATACGAAACATTGTATTATCGGTTTTTAATAAAAGTTTTATTTGAAGTTTTTGGCAGTTTAGCTATTGAATATATACAATTAAAAAAATTTAAATTTATTTATGTTTTTGATTGAGTCTTGTTTGTTTTTTTTAGTATTTTTTCTAAAATTTTCAATGTTTATAGCTGATTAACTAAATTTAATTAGAAAATGAGAAACTGATTTGAAAATTTATTAGGGTAGGTCTGATCTCCGTAGTTAGCTCATAAATCTCAAAAATTTGTTGACTTGTTTAATTTAGAGGTGCTAATATAGGCAATATTACTTAAGATTTATGCAATATTTATAAACAAATGCATTTAAATTCCCAAAAATTTCATTGCGATCAAATTGCTTACCGTTGATTCAACGCTATCCGATCGAATAAAATCAGGTTTCATGGTAAATTCTCTCATTTGTTGCACAATCTTATCCGTAAAAATATCCGTCGCCTCTTCGACATCGATTATCCTTTCAGCTACGCCCCTTTTGGCATCGTAACGCAAATGAAGTGGAGTTCTGTGAATAAATAATTGGTGTTATTTAACGATCCCTTAATGGCTGCGTTTAGTTAGAAAAAAATTCTAAGGTGAAAAAATGTGGCACATTTTATTAACAATACTATGATAGCCAATGTAAAATAAAAATTAGAATTTTTTTTGGAAATTCTGAAAGTAGTAATGCCGCAGCCAATACAATAATAATTCGTTTGAGTTTAGAGTTTGCCCCCCCCCCCTCCCCCTCCCTTCTCCCTCATATCTTTTCCCTTATAAGAATGCTATACACGTTTGGGCTTTGACTCAGAAAACTAATATTTCTGATGGGTGTAGTAGCAAGATTTGCTCTCATCCTGGGCAACTAAGGTTTTTAATTTAGAGTTATCTTCACTTTATGTGGGTTTCGATGTCTAGTGAGGCTATCGGCTTCAAAATGGTTGCACACGTGCTCTTAATTTATAAAGAAAAAAGTCGTTTATACACGGAGTCGAACCCCCCTACGTCTTGCATTCAAGAAGGGGCACGTTTGCCGCTCAGCGTGAGCCAAGAGCCCTTACTTGAATAAAAGTATAATCAAACTACTTTTGGGTCAGTAGAGTTAGTACTTGTGCCCTCTGAGCATAACAAATTATGAACATTTAGTGCAATTACCTCGCATTCTTCCCAGCTTTCCCAATACTTTCAGGTACTTGATAGGGTGAAATATCTAAGCGATCTTTCGATGCCAGGCGTTGACAAAAGGCGTTTTGGTCCGATTGGGCATCTACATCGCACATGCAAAGTTTAGTATATAATTTTCGAGATTCATATAGTTGCCATATTTGGGATTTCGGGACGAGGCTGGTGATCAAGTTAGAAGTCTTAATGCATACACTCTTACTCAAAGGCAAAAAGACTTTAAACTATATGATACCAAGAAAGGCAAATTTTTTAATCACACTAAAGCAAGAGGCATAAAAGACTGTGGATAATACTAATTTCAATATTGTAAGTGTTGGTATGCAAATCTCATCCACAAGCTTATCTATGTTCAGTTGTACTTCTATTCTAACTTCTATACTTAGATGTACTTCTATGCTAAATTCTATTCTATATATATAGCCAAACATTCAATAATAAAACATAATATACTTTGTTATATCATCACTTCTAACATTTACGACGAGGCGGGAGCTGGAGTTTTCCAGAAGAACCTCCCGTCGGCCATCGAGTGAAATAATTTAGTAAATAAATTGGAAAATTGTTTTTTTAAAGTAATTAAAGTTAACCCCCTATTTGTTGGCCCGATTATTCTTGTGGAGAACAGATTCTAATTGATGGAGGAACCATGTACAAGTGATTGACGCACAAGGTCCATATTCAGCGAATGATGCACCTTAAAACCATTACGCTCATCAATGTCAATCAGGGATTACGTATAGCTTAGTCTGAAAGACAGAAATGCCGTAACAAGACAAAAATTGATGGAGCAACGAATTTGTCTCAAAGACAAGCACACCACGGTCTAAAACGATTGCGCATCAACTACTACGGAAATGTCCCCCTAATTAAGAATCGAATCTCATTCATACGGAATTGAGATGTCTGAACGACAGACAGAATGGTCAAAACATAGACCGGAAATGGTTCTCCAATCTCCAAAAAATGGCAAGAAACACGATGCCTGAACGACCATTTGGGGCTAAACACTGAACCGTATGGTCCTGAAAGAGTTGACGATAAAGCCTAAATTCTAACGATTATCTTCAACGACCAAAAGACCGACGAATTATAAACGACGGATAGTGGTCCGGAACGACCTGAGGATAAATGGTCTAAGCGACTTACGATAACGGTTCTCTACTTAACGATAACGGTCCTCTCCTAACGATAACGATCCTCTACCTAACGATAACGGTCCTCTACCTGACAATAACGGTCCGCTACAATAAATGGTCCTCAATCTGACATGGTCTTTAACGAATTGACATAACGTCCTCGACGATAGACGAATAAGGCTCTCAACCCAACCAATACGTAACGACCGACGAATACTAAACGATCGATGAATATTAAACGATTGATGAATACAAAACGATCGACGAACACAACGATCGACGATTACCAAAAGACTGAAGAATACTAAACGACCGACAAATCACGGCCCCACAAGAGACAAACCGGGTAGAACTAATCCGCGCTGATTGCCTGTACCCTCGGTGAAAAATCACAAATCCAATTAGGGAGAATGATGAAGCGTGCAACGAAGTACGTTGAGTAACGCTAAACGAGTTCGAATTTTGTCACCATATCTGCTTATGACCCAAAGCTACCGATAGTAAGACTGGCACGCCAAACACTAAACGATGCCTTACGGGTTTCATATATCAAAAGGACACCTCCTGGTAAACATCTAATCTAATCTAGTTTGAAGCATTAAAATGGATGACGGGAAAGATCCAGAAGAAATGAATAAGCTAGAGGAATCCGCTGCCTCTACTTCAGTGTCTATGACAAGCACATTGCTCGTTAACATGTCGACCATTGATAACAGCAACTTCCCAAAAAAGTCCTACCTAATTTACTTGTCAAATAACTTGGTAGAGATTAGCGACGCCGTCAGAATCAAAAAAAGGGTGTCATTAATGTTGGTATGCAAATCTCATCCACAAGCTTATCTATGTTTAGTTGTACTTTTATTCTAATTTCTATACTTAGATGTACTTCTATGCTAATTTCCATTCTATATATATTGCCAAACATTTAATAATAAAACATAATATACTTTGTTATATCATCACTTCTTACAGTAAGAAAATTCAAAAAAAATTTTAATACCTAGAATTAAAAAAAAAATAGTGTAATTTGGCCCTTCTGGGGTGTCTTTGTTAGGTTGCGAGTTCGAATTCGTGCATAGGAGGCTTTTTTCTTCGAAAAATTACACATATGCAACAACTCTAAAGCTGCTAAGTGGCAGGCTGTAACGATATGCCTCAAGTGAGAGCCTAGGCTAAAATCCTAGGTCGCCGGCTGGCAAAAGCGAATCCTAACCCGAGTTGGCATATCAATTAGTTCGGGTTTGTTATAAAGTTAAAGGCCCTAACTAGTATGCCGCCTGAATATGGGGCTATCCATTGTTCTTTTTACTAACAAAATTTTTTTGAAATTTTTTCTTTTAATTATTCATTTCGAAGTTGTTTAAGTTCGATTTTTTAGGTGTAAAAATATCAAAATTGTCAATTTATTAATTTATTAGTTTTTGGGATTATAAAAATTTGGCGCCATGTGTTTGCTCTAAAAGATGAACCGATTTTAGTTAGACAATGTACAACGAAAATAAAGTTTATAAAAAATCTTTCAAATGAGAAAAATGGGAGACGAACAGTCATATTTTGAAGGATGTCATTTAATTTTTTTAAAAATTTAATAATATTCAATATAAATTCACCAGTTCCGATAGTTAAAAGTCCAAGGAGTACAAACAGTTGAAATATCATCCTGTACCCTGTTATCATTATATTCCTTATATTCAAAATATTAAAAAAATACAAGAAAATAATGTTAAAATTAAATTGACTTTAAAAAGAAACACCCATTTTTGTCTCTCCTATCGAGCAGATCTTAAATAAATATACATACAAAAATTGTTTAAACACACTGAATAGATTGTTTTTAGGGCCAAATATTATATAGAGGATTCTATCTGTTATTTAGTTAAACCATCCGAGTCAAATTTCAATAGTCACTTATGAGTTAGGGTAAACCCACTTGTAAGCATTTTGGGCTAGTCAATATTTGCACGATATATGCAAGGGTTAATAATGTAATTACAGCACGGTCAAATAAAGACGACAACAACCTTGGTATCTTCACAGGGGTTCTTGATATTACAGTTCGATTTATTTAGTTATATACGAATTGTCACCCATGTCAATAACATTAAATTTCAACCGAATTGAACGATATACAACGCAAAAAACATTCGAGAGATTGCAAATCAAATAAAAAAATAACTGACCCTCTTGTGTTTGAATTAAACGAGGTTAGGTATTCTTTTAAAAGACACAAATGAAGCGAAACAATTGGTTTTTAACCTACGTTAGGAGTCGGCCAATCAAAAACTTCAAGGCCGTTGCATTATTGGCTATAGGTGTAAAAAAGCGTCCCAGTTTGGCATTCAATCGCACAATTAGGTCAAGTCGCCTATAAAATAGAAATATAGGACGCATGATGCTATTGGAATTTTGGCAAATAAAGTTTTGCCATTTGGCGTTTCTTAATAAAATCTCGGTATACAGTTTAAAAAAGATCTAGTCTTATCAAAACCTAAGTCTCGATAACGGACATGGGCTTCGGGTTGTTGTAGGTATTTTAATTAAACCAAAATATCATTTACTGGAGATCCAATAATTATTTCAAAATCATTTGGTCTAAACCACCTTGACATAAGCTAACCTTAGCGAAAGTAATGTATAAATCTTACAGCAATCCTTTGTATTATTCTTGAAAAAAAGTAAAAAGTATCCATAGAGTTTTCTTTCGGCTGTAAACATCTGCTTCATAATTGGTGGAATTTTATAAAGCAAGACGAAGATTGGTTACAAGCGTCTTCGACTGTCCCTGTTGTAAATAAGTAGTTGACGACTCATTAACTCTTTTCTTTCTTCACTGCTCTGCTCTGCATGAATTTAAGTGCTTATACTTACATGAATTAAAATCTTTAAATAATGATAATATATTGTTAACTGAAATTTTAGGGCTTTCTGATTAGTCTCAAATTTTTAATATAATTAAATATTGTGATTTTGCTGGCCCAAAATTCTTTAGCTCGCTAGGTTAAGTGATTGCTTAGTACCCTACAGGGCGAAAAGGGGCTATGCCGTAACGGGTATGTCGTCTCTTTCAAGATATGTAGGGCCAGGGGGATTGTTTCAGCCGGTAAATGACTCTGGCCTTTGACTTTTGTCAAGGTTGTAAAGCCTGTACCCTATAATATTCCGAAGAGTGTAGCGTCACCTTCGATGGATATTATGGTATTGACGGAGAGACGCGCTAAATCTTATTGACCCTAGCGGTTATGAACGTCGCCGCTTAGCATATTTTTGCTGGTGACCACTTTGGACATAATTTTTTATAACACAGATCAACAAATATCAATGTCAGAAACGCGAATTTTATTAAAACATTTAAAAATGCATCCATCCCATGATGGCCTTCATATATATTTTTTCTTTTTTCTTATTTCCTCCCGTCTTTGGCTCCTTAGATCCGTCTACAACAAAAAATGGCCTTTTTTACCAAATTGACAGATTTAAATATATAGTATAAATAAAAAATTAAATGTCTTTTTTGCATATAAAAATCCCTTGTGACTTATATAATCACAAATAATACAGGTCAGCAATTTTTTGAGAGTTATGAGATAACTACGATCAAACCTGCCATCTTAAAGAATATCAAATCCGTCTACTGTTTTTCCTAATCAAACCTAGTTAGTCAATTATAAACATTAAAAATTTTAGAAAAAAAGGTAAAAAAACCAAAAAAGATTTAAAAACAAAAATAAATTGAAACTTTATTTTTACATATTCACAATAATTAAACTGTTAAATTTAAACTTCAAATAATATTTTCATTAAAACCCGATAATGTGTCGTGTCGTATTCAAGGACGCGAAATTTGTATTATCTAAATGCCGATGTAAGAGCTTGATATATTAATAAAAATTTTTTTTTTATTATTTGTGATTAAAAATATAAGTTACAAAAGATTTTAATATGCAAAAAAGAGTTTTAATTTTTTTAGAGTATTTTTAGATTTGTCAATTTGGTCAAAAAAGGTTATTATTTTTTATAGACGGATCAGGAGCCAAAGACGGAAACTAAGAAAAACAAAAATTATATATGAGATTAGGCTATCATGAGGATGCATTCATTTATGTTTTCATAAAATTCACGTTTCTATAAATATTTGTTGACCCGTAAGAAACAAATTTTATTAATATATTAAGCTTTTACATCGGCATTTAGATAATAAAAAATATTTTGCGTCACGAGAATGGGCTTTTTTAACCCTCATAAAATAAAAAAATCTTTATATTAGGATATTCTGACATTACACAGCCATTTAGTTGCATTTAGGAAAAAGTTAGAATTAAACCTATAGGCATTTATTTATATATATTACATCAGGAATAAATTTAGTTTACAATCCATTCCAATTTAGTTTAAAATCCACAGGTAATTATCAAAATGAATATAAAAAATGTTTCTAAATGCGAATAAAATATAAAGTTGCTACTTGCAGATATAAGTTTCTATACCCATATCTAAAACATATTAAATTTATTAATTTGTATTTATAAGGGATTTAATATACAATAAAATACATATGTACGACCCAAAACTAGGCCACATAAAGAAACATGAATGGATAAATATATAAAAACTTTTTGTGATTTTACATTGTGACAACAGTATTTATCATACGAACACGTTATATACACCTGAGACTGAATTAAAAATGAAATTAGGTTGATATCAAAATTATTTTCCAGGAATTTCAGCTAGTGAAAGGCTAATTTCAAGGGACCTGTTTGACCTCATAAATAATTTATATTACATATGAAGATAAAACAATTTTGTAGCAATATTAAACTTACAAGAACGCCCATTTAACAAGTGGGTGCGCGCATTAGGTTAGTTCTCGCCCCTCGGTAAAACCATTGAATTAAGTCGCAGTTATTTTTTAATATTCGGCCATATCGTGTCTAAGGCGTGATATAATAAGTTTGGTAAGGATTTCGAGGATATATTAATCGCCTAATGTCATTTTTAACCCGCGAATGATAGGGTCGTCAGAAATTTGTATAAATGCTCAAGGTTTCCAAACTGACCCCAAATTCAAACCTCTATAATTCTTAGAACAGCTATGAACTTTGTGTCTAGCCCTACTAACGGATAGGTCGTTCCTTACGGCACAGGGGCTATTTTGACACGTATATATAATTCAATTTTTTAATAATGGGTGTCAAACAAAAGATTCAATCAAAAACAACACAAAATGTAAAGTGTTTTAGAAATCATAATAATTTCTCTCAGCTAAGTACTTTTTAACCCAAACATTTTTACGTTTTGCCCGATAAAATAACAATAATTACCCTAAATGTCACATACTTAATCTTTTAATTTAACAATGCTTGCTTACATAATAGGGGAAATGATTCCTTAGTGACGGTTTTTGGCTAGTAGGTAGAAATTAGGCTATTTAAATAACCCGGGTGCCTTTTATAAGACATCTGGCGCCCAAAACTTATGCGATTCTCGTTTCAAAAATTTTGGGTCTCAAAAGAATTAGGTATACGAGGTATCAGCCGAGTTAATTTTTTGTTGACAAATTTGGCCAAGGAAGATATATATTTTAGCAAATTAAATGTCCCTGTACAAGCGCAGTTTAAGACACAAAATAATTTTACGAATTAGTCGTTTATTATACAAAATATTATCAACGCAGTTAATTTTAGACTCTATACAATTGCGATGGACGTTTGTTAAAATCCTCGAAACATTATTAACAACAGTTATTGCTACTAAGAACAGGACAAATTCTCCGAAATATTATGTTGACAATATAAGTTTTTATTACCTTTTCCTAAAATTTAATCATAGGATATATTCTACGAATATACATGAATTTGTCTATATATACGATGAATTTGTTAACAACCAAATAATTTTTTTGTTTTTCTTTATAAAATAAAAATTAATCCCACATCAATTCATGGTGACCCCGACGTGATCTAAAAAATTAGACACGATTTAAAAACATTAAAAATGATGACCACCGCGATAAATTCAACATTATTACGTTTCGCCAAATTTCTTGAATCGGACCCGCCTCCGTCAATCAACGAAATATGCTTAAGGTTCAAGAAAATTGAAACCTTAATTGGTGATATTCAAGCGATCGAGGACGAAGAAAAAGCCCAAATGTTGGAAAATCTCTACTATAAAATTAATATTAAAGTAGAAGAAATGATTTCGCATCAGGTTAGTCCCGAAAATGTTACCGTACGCTTACCAAAATTAACAATCCCAACTTTTGAAGGTGAATACACAAATTATCACACCTTTAAAAACACATTCAATGCTGTAATTCACAACAACCTCAACATGTCCAAAGTAGAAAAATTAAATTATCTCATATCATCCTTTAGAAAGCTGGCATCAGACATTCTTGAGGGAATTCAAATTCAGTCGGAGAATTTGTCCTGTTCTTAGTAGCAATAACTGTTGTTAATAATGTTTCGAGGAATTTAACAAACGTTCATCGCAATTGTATAGAGTCTAAAATTAACTGTCGTTGATAATATTTTGTATAATAAACGACTAATTCGTAGAATTATTTTGTGTCTTAAACTGCGCTTGTACAGTCCCTAAGGCTCTGTTAAAAAAAATTATTTGGACATGAATCACTTTTTCAAAATCGAGGTCATTGGTATTGATTTTTATATAAAATTATAGAAAAAAGATAAAAAGCTCTTTAAATTTGTTAAATACTTTACAAAGATATAATTTTAAAGTTATAAGTTTGGAAATATAAATTTCGGGTTTTTAAAAAAAAACAGCCCTAAAAATTAAGTGTAGCGCATCTCCCTTTCGAAAGTATAAAAGTAGCAAACTCTTATATATAAAAATTTGATTTCTGACAGTTTATTGCAGATTTAATGAATCTAACATTTTAACTGTAACATAAAAAAATTTTAATATTTTTTTTTTCTAAATCTTTTTAGTATTTTTAGTTTTTCATAATTTAATGTTTATAGCTGGCATAAATTTAATTTAACATCAAACGAAAATTCTAAGATGGCAGGTCTTGTCCCTGAAATTAGCTAATAGGCCTCAAGAATTGGTGACAAGTGAGATTATTGCTTAAGGAGCTTAAGTAGGCACAACAAGCTATGTTTAACAAACAATAAGTAAATTTTTTGGCTTTAGGAAAGAAACCCCATTAGGTTTTACATTACTTTAATTCTTAGTTTAGAGATTGTTTTGTCGGAAGACTTAAACTTGGTATTGTTAGAAACTTCAAGTTAAGGAATGTTGAGCCTGGTAACTACTTGGATGGGTGTCCGCCAACAAATCCCCAAACCGTCTTATTTTATGAGAACCTAGGCACTAAAAACCTACGACACCGTCGAGTGCTAAATCACATTTTTAACTTTGCGAGGCCTGCTGTAGAAGTCAAAAGGGGCAAAGTTTTAACGGGTAAGTCGTCCCTTACAAAGGAAAAACGAGTTTGAAGTAGAGATAATATTCAATTTATCAATAAATATAGTTTGACGGGCAGTAGATTATCCCGAAGTCAAAAAACATACTATTAAATTTTGCAAATATTGGTAAAGAATGGTTTCAAATTGTCCAAACTTGAATTGAGTTTAGGGTTTCAGAACCATCGTGCATATTTTCATTTATTTTCCTTATAAAATTTTGGCTAAGCTGGTAAAATGAAACACGATTAAAATTTGCAAATACATATAAATCATTAAACATATTTCGCAACCTATGAAAATATTTAAGCTTTTTCATAGGTTGCATATTGAGAGAAAAGGCCTAAAGGAATCCTGTTTTCTTAAGAAAGCATTTCAAAATTCTAATTTTTTTCAATTTGAATTTTACAACGAAAATTTTAAACGATTTTTTGCACCCCGGACATATAATCATATTTAATATATATTTAACTACTTGAAAACGTATTTCAGCATCTTTACATTTTCTAACACTTTCATATTTTTGATATTAAAAATTTCCAAAGAATGACTCTAAACAGTGTAATGAAAAATTTTAAGGTTATAAATAATATAGACAATATTAGAGCTGGGAAAATGCCCATTTTTGGGGCAAACTCATTTTTTTATTTTTCGAAATTTGGGAAAAATAAACGGTTTTAGTTAATCAATTTTCTTATATTCTGTATTTATTAACAAATTTTTTTATTCTGTCATAAAATTTTTAAAAAACAAAAATTTGAGTTTAGTCGAAAAATGGGTTTTTTCCCAGCTCTGCAATATAAATAAATATGTTTCAAAATGTCAAAAAATGAAATTTAAGAGTTGGAACATAAAAACATCATATTTCTAACAACGATGCGCGAATAAATGATAGGACACGACACGCCTAGTAGCAAATTACATAAATAACATGCAACACACGTTTACATTGAGAAAACTGAAAAATTTAAAAAAAAATAAATTTTCAGACAGATTAAGAAGCTAGTCAAAAATATTACAAAAAATAATAATGTAATTAAATGGCATTTTTTTTCAGTTAGCATGCAGGCCCTTTGTCCCCAAAGCCCAAAACTTTAATTTGGATTTACTTTGGTATTGATAACACTACTATGCCATCTTAAAAATCAAAATAAAAAGCGTTATTTTACCAAATAAGTAAAGTAGGGGGCATTTTATGTAATTAAACCTTGTTAATAGGAGGCCCTATTAAGGAGTTTAATATTTGAATTTATTGTACTGAGCCAAGTGTTATATTGTAGCATATATAGAGTAATCATTTAAGATTAGAAGGACAGGTCACAAAATTATTTAGGATTCAAGGAAAGTTAACAGGTCATTCATTAGGTGAAATATACGGTAAGTTGCAAACTAACATTGGGTATTTTTAAAGAGGTAAGATTTGCATGATTATCAAAATACCGAAATAGAACATTTTAAAATGGCAAATTTTATTAAAAATTACATAAAAAGTCATTTTAATATTTAAATTACAGAATGTTTACATATATACAATACGAGAGAGAACCAATGTTTAAATGAATTAATGATATATTTATTTGATACGTGAAAGTTTATATAATCGAACGAAAATGGTTTTGCAGGTCAAAACGCTTGGTCGATATAATGGAACTTAGCTAGTCTTAGCGAGAGTAAGTATAAAAATGACACATTGTTTAAATCGTACAGCAACCCTTTTTATTTTTCTTTAAAAAAATTTAAAAATTATTGCATAGAGTTTTCTTTCGGCTGCAAACTTCTGCTTCTGAGAAAAGGTAATTTGTGGAATTTTAAAAAAGCAAGACTATTAAGATTGGTTACAAGTGACTTCAACTGTCCGTGTTGTAAATCAGTAGTTGATGACCCACTTGCTCATTTCTTTCTCCACTGCTCTGCTTTGCATGAATTTAAGCGCTTATACTATGAATTAATATCTTCAAATAAATGTGATAATATATTGTTAATTGATATTTTAGGGCTTTCTGATCAGTCTCAAATTTTAAATATAATTAAATATTGTCATTACGCTGGCCGAAGATTCTTTAGCTCTTGGTGGTTGCCTCGTACCCGACACGGCTAAAGGGGGCTATGCTCTGACGGGTATGCCGTCATTTTCAAGAGATGTAGGGCAAGGGGGGCATTGTTTTAGCAGGTGAATGATTCTGGCCTTCGACTTTTGCCAGAGTTATAAAGCCTGCATGCTATACTATTCCGGAAAGTGCGGCGTCATTTTGATGGACATTAAGGTATTGGCGGAGAGACGCGCTTAATCCTACTGACTCTAGGGGTTATGAACGTCGCCGCATAGCAAAATGTTCCTCACCCCCCCCCCCCCCCCCCTCCAAAAAAAAAGGTTTTACCAGTTAATTAAAACTATTTTTTTAGACATCAAAATGTTGAATTTTACCTTAACTTTTAGTAGCCCAAAATATTCCAAAAATTTAATCTTAACTTTGACACCAAATTAACTTAAAATCGGAGGCATTTGCTGTAATTCTGATTTCATACTCGGGATTAGCGCCAAAAACTAGACCAAAAACCCTAGTTGCCATAAATGATGCTTACGGTCGTCCAAATTTTGTTGTCCAGTGTAATCAATGTCAATATTTATTTGTACCAACTAATCAATTCTTTCTTTCAAGGCAGGGCCTATATTTGATTATATATTTAGTTTACAATTAAAAAAAATGTCAAAAAAGGAGATTTAAATGTTTCATTCGACGGGCTATGTGCAATGGGGTTCGTAAATGACATAGATTATATATCGGTCAGGCCAACCAGCAGTGGTTTGGGCCAAGCGGGACCTATATTTTTCATCAATGATTAGCAAAAATTATCAAAAAAAAAATTATATTTTTTTAAACCTATAATCAGTTTGAAATGCCCCTTACATTTGTATTTTAAATTTTTTGTATAAATTTGCATTCACAACGCAAAAAACAATAAACAAAATGTTATTTATTTCATTTACACTCGTTTAATTCCTTCACGCGATCGATCGAGCCAAGGAGAAATGTAACAAAATGCCTAGAAATTTTATTCGATTTAGGTTGCAAGAGAATAAAAATCTTTTTTTATATTTAAGTTCTCTCAATTAAGGGGAGTTGGTTGAATGGTAAAAATTTGAGTTTAATTTTGGGCCAAATATTATTTTTAAACTGCAGCTTTACTAAATTACTAGATAGAAATGGTTACAACTAAAAAAAATGGGTGTAGGTTTGTTAACGGGCCCCTTATAGGAAGTGTTTGTCTGAGTTTATTTGTAGATAACACTCTTAAACTCTACGAATTTTTTTCAGTATAAGAATTTATATAGAAATTGATTGTGAGGGTTATTAATGAGTTATATTGAAGACGGGTTAATTTCTGATTCACCCCTGATAAAAAAATAGATTATAATTTCCTATGTGGAATGATGAAATCGATTCCTGGAATTTTATAAAAGGATTGACGAAATAATTATTAAATTAGGTATCATAGAGAAGGATATAATTTATGAGATGGGCTACATAGAATACATAATTTACGGCCTACTGCTCTACAAAATATTCGATTCCTCAAATTTTTATGACTCGTTTTCAGCAGATAAAACAGCAGGAGCTCCCCCCTAAGCTGTCACCCATACTTTTTTTGATATATTCCATTTTTAATTTTATTACAAGTATCTACAATGATGTCGAATGACTAACACCTACAGCACTGGGATTATAGCATTTATATGTACGATATCGGGCCTCGGCATTTTCCTTAACATTCAATTACTCCTGGTACTCCAAGGGAAACGGATCTCATCGGCAAAACGAGCCCCGTACTACCTCTTACGATGCTTGTTTGTCGTAAATCTTGTCAAGTGTTTGCAACTTCTAGCAACTGCATTCGAACACGGGATACGAAAATGGGACACGCATGCCGACGATTTAACTTGTCAATCACTGCAATGGGTGGGCCGAACAAATTATATCCTGCGCAATACTATCACCATCGAAACTATAGCTATACTCACTTTTTATGTTATCGACCGGTACCTTACGGTCACGCGGCCCCTATTAATTCGGTCTATTCGCTCGAGTTTCGCTTACCGAGCCTTGCCTTGGCTATTTTTTCTGGCCGTGGGTGCGTTACAAAGTCACAATTTTAGGTCAATCTTGATCAAGCGAATGCCTTTTGGGGTCAATCTTGGCAGAGAGAGTAATTCAACGTACAACGCGTCATTTTTAGACCATCGCGTGAAAGATGGACAACAATACATTTGCGTGGTCAGCTTTCAAACCCAAAGATATATTCCTTACCTCGGGGTCTCCGTAACAGGGCTGGTTCTTTCATGCCATCTTTTTATCTTGGTGGCTTGCGCTGCCAGTATAATAAAATACTTTCAAGCCCGAAAAATGCTTTTTAACAACAGGATTACCCCTACGAACAGTCCTAATAATTCTGATTTGGGGTTGCCAGATCGAGCCATCAATGTGGGAGGTTCTAGTTTAGTGGGAGAATTAAAGGTTTTTAAAGATCTTTTTTATCGATGGAAAAGGAAAAAGTTGGGTCCAAACAGGACCATTCGATGCATATTGCCTCTAATCATAGTTAAAAGCATGATTATTTAAAGTGGAAAGCAATATTAAAAATCTTGCTTGACGTTAAAAAATTGATTTTTATACATGTAATAATACATATTTTGCACTTACATTAGTATTTTTTTAAGTGTAAAAAAATTTGTAAATCAACAAACTATAATAAGTTGCCATGAGACTAAGATTTCGACCAAAAAATTACAAAAATGTTATTTTACACTGGATTACTTTTGTATTAAATTTTTTTTTATTAAAGTATTTTATATATTCTATGAAATTTCCAGTTTTAAGGTGGAGAAGGGAGTTATTAGCAGGTTAGTTAAAACAAATGGCCTAGGAATAAGCGGTCAACGCGTGTTTTTTCACGAATGGCTTAAAAATCTTTTTTGGAAGCCTTAATCTCTTAATCCCTTATATATAGTTACTGGTTTCAAATTTAAATGCTGTTTCAAAATAAATTTAATATATTTTGCAATTACAGGTTATTATAATTATGAAACATTTTTAAGATTTTGAAAATCAATAAAAGCTTTTTGTTCTAATTAAATACAATTTCAGACAAATTATTTTTAAATTTTAATAATAAAGAATAATGACTTATTGCGTTGCGTTTTATGTTAAGAAAAGTTTTAAAATTTCTAAAATATTCTAGTGAAACTGAGTAAACTTATGAACCCACGAATGGGTCAATAAAAGCGAGATATACATGATAAACTAATGATAAAGAATTAATTTTAAAATAAATTTAAGGCCCGTTAACGACATAATTATAGCTATCATTAAATGTATTGTTTCGATACAAATTTTATACTTATCACTATACAGGCACGATTCTAGACCCCTTTTGGGGGGGCAGTGCCCCCCCCCCCCCAAAAAGTTTTTGATTGCCCCCCAAAAATAATTAAATTTGCCCCCCCAAAAATACATAGTAATTTTATGTTTGCCCCCCCCCCCCAAAATTTAATTTGCCCCCCCCCCCCCCCCCCCCCAAAATACATAGTAATTTTATTTCTTCTACATAATATAATTAAATTTGCTTCGTCAAAAATATTTAAAAAATATTATCCTAAAAATATTTACTTTTTTTTAAAAGTGTTTTTATTCATAATACTTCTCATCCGCAAGAGAGATCAAACTAACAAAAATATATAGAAAAATTTGATTTTACAGAAAGCTATATATTTGTGAAACAAATTCATAAATTTGATGCCTAAGAAATTTTCTCAGTTAACAACAATCTTTTGTTAGAATATAATCTAGAACCAAAGAACCTGATCGCACAATGCTACGATGGGGCGAACGTAATGCCCGGGAAAAAAATGGTGTTCAAGTATTTCTAAGCAAAATAGCTGGACACCATGTCCCGTATATTCACTGCTTTAACCACCGATTGCATCTTGTTGTAAAAGATTGTCCTATTTTAAGTGAAGGGAAAGATTTTTTTGATAATTTTTCTTCCCTTCATAAATTTATTCAACATGATGCAATCAAGGTAGTTAGTGAATGCGGGACCATACACCGGCTGTTGCCCCATTGGTGGTGTGGTCACTACCTGCCCATTGTTTTTTTTTAAATTACACAGAAATATTTAATACTTTTTTAAAAACTAAAAATGAAAAAACTTTTATATCTTCAGGTCACAGGGACGAATCGGGACCATATTTATAATCATCTATTTATTTTTTTGTATTTAATTGAAAAATTATTTTATTTATTAAAAACAATTGTGGATCAATTTCAATGAGAACGATTTATATTTCTAAAACTTCTGATTTAATACACCATTGTTTGTTAAAAATTAAACAATTAAGAAATAAATACATTTGAAGATTTATTTAAAAATTGTATTGATATTAATATTTTTTTAAATGACAATAATTTATCTATGGATAAAAGAAAAACTAAACCTAAAGATTTTTTTGATTTTTATTTATTTTCTACTCATAAGTTTGAAAATGTTATAAATATTAATGATGAAAAAAGTATTTATTTTAATATTATTGATTTATTTATATTTTGATAATAGATTTTTTACCGATAATAGTTGTTTAAAATCTTTAGATTCCCTTTATAAATTTGATTAACCTTTATTATAGATATAAATAAATTAGAGCCTTTTTTAAAAATAAGTAATATTGATAAAATTCATTATCTAAAGAAATTGACGTAGCCAAAATTTTTTAATAAGAAATTTAATAATTACAAAGAATGTGTTACTATTGATTTTGTTAAATTTTTATATGATTACAATGATGCGTTTTCTAATCTATTTAACATTTTTCCTATAAGTTTGTTAATTGGCTCTTCAACGTCGAGGTGTGAGGCCACATTATCTTTAAGAAGGATAATAACGGCTGACAAGTAGTGACCTGCTTAAAGGTGATTTGGTTCTTTTAGAACACGAAAAATCATTAACTAGGGGCGTTGAATTTTGATGAATATTGTTATTTAATTAAAATCCTCTAAGATAAAATAGTTTGATCAATACAATACACTGCTCATAATCAGCTAATTATTGCTTACTATTTTAACATGGTTGCAAACTTTTTTTATGCGCATTTAACGTTTATGTTCATGTTTTATTTAATTTTTTACCCTAATATTAATAACTAGTTATATATAACCAGTGTTTTTTCATATATATTCTTCCAAATTAGCATACTTACATTTTGTTTTCATGATAATCAATCTGATTTCAGTTTTCATTTTTTAAAATCCAAAGTTTTATATAATTCATTTTTATTATTCATATATATCATATTTTTAATTTTCATGCGCAATGATACCAAATGATAAAATTTTACTTACAATTAATTCAAATCTCATATCTTTTTAAGCAATTGACTTTAGTGGAAACAATTAATTTTAATTCACATATTCCATTTATAAACACCTTTTTTTTTAATTTAAGAATATAATAAATTACTATTAATTTGTTAAAAAATTTTGAACATGGATTCTATTGTTTTATATGTATATTTTTTGCCGTGACCGAAGGTCACGGCCAATTTTGCCGCAGAAGGCGGCAAAAAAATTTTTTCTGCCCCCCCCCCCCCCCCCCCCCACGAGTTTTTTTTGCCCCCCTAAAATGGAAAAGCTAGAATCGGGCCTGTCACTATGTACGATTACGATAATGAAAATATAAGTTTTTTTATTTTTATAGTATATAATGATTGGCCCAACCGTATTATTTGATCAACTTCGGAAAGGGAAACGCCTGTTTTTGAAGCAAAAAGATAGCAGCTCCAAACATAAAAATCTCGTCGATCTACGGTGGCAGACGTCGAGAAAATCGGTGAGCTTAATGCTACAAATCTTGGGATTCACTATGCTTCAAGTGCCCGAGGTAATCCGTCTTCTCGCAATAGGATTTCGCACTATCCAAAAATTTGGTCGTCTGGAAGATAACCCGCCCGCTTTTAATTCCATGTCATCGATGAGAAAAAATGAAAACGGTAATAGTATCAGCTCGATTAATTCTGCAACCATCGTAGCTAGCCAGATCGTCTCTTACAATTACATAACTATGTTTCATTTGGTCTCCTTTATATTAGGGATGTTACCGCATACCCTGTACCCCATCGTGTTCGTCTATTTCGATAAAAATTTATGGGCAATATTTGTGTAATACTTACTAAATCGGAAAAATAAAACTCTTAATACATAGCCAATCACCTAAAAAGACTATTAGCGTTTGTGTAACGATTCGCCAAGTATATTACCTAAATGTCACATATCTCATCTTTATTTTTTTTTCCAATACCTTTAAGGTACTTTAACCAACCTATAGCAATTATTTCATACATCTCGTACAAATTATATTTATAAATTAAATGTTTTTATTACAAAATAAAAAATTGCCCGGAAAAATTTGAAAGCATCAGATTGTTTATTTATAAAAGATAAATGTGGGGCGGATAACAAAAATTTTTTATTTTTAGATTGAAATATAAAAAATTGGATTTTGTGTTTAATTTTTAAAATTAGACAAAACCTTTATTTTTATGTTGTTTCGCGTCCAAATAGGAAATTTTTCAGGAGGACTTTAGCATGTTACATTGGGCATTTTTCGGCTAATATGGAAAGATGCCGGAATAAAAATAAATGTTATAGGTATATTATTCATATCTTTATGTTGGTGAAAGTAAAACAGTTGTTTTAGCGTCAATATGTACAGTTAGGTCGACAAAATTTGAAGAGTTTTTATTCAAAAATTTAAATTATTTGTGTAAAATTTGTTATTGGGACAGGGCACTAATTAAAAAAGATGGCTGAGACAAAATTGCCGTAGAGTTTATGTCATATGATTGGACACCCACCCACATGATAACTCTGTGATATTAACAACTTTTTTGGATTGGTAACTTTAAGGAGCTAGCGTATTATTTATTAAATATAATTATGTTGTTTTTGTTTATTGCCCCATGCTAAAGATTGAGCTTGAGGGCAGCTAGGGATGGATTGATCCAAAGATCTATAGGAGAGATAGGAGGCCCGCGGTTAGGGCATATGAGCCAGTGTTGTATATCGTCAAATGCTGATTTGCAGTCGTAACAGAAATTATTTAAAGATGGGTCCAAACGTGCTCTGAAGCTGTAATTATAAAAAATGATATCGGATTTGGTATAAACATCAACCTATACTCTTACACTCAGAGTAGTTGATCTAATTAAATTTCAAAATTTTGATTAATTTATATCTAAAATTACAAAAAAATGCTAATTATTTTATCAAGGCTCTTAGAAAAGTTTTCAACCTTAAAAAATTTTTAAGCATGAAATCGACATTTTTTTGAAATTTTTTTTTCCTATTTAAAACGCGCGTAGCCGAAAAAAAAAATATAAGGACAATTTTAAAACACATATTGTAGGAGTTTATTTGCTGATTTGCATTTAAACATTAATTTCTAGATTTTCTTCAATATCATGTGCAAAGGAGTAATTAGTTTAAATGAGTAATCAAAAAAAAATCTCCCTATTGAATAAAAAAATCCAATTAAAATTTTTAATTATATTATGAGTTATTGAGAAATAGTATAAGTAAGGGTGAATTATTTCTGATTCACATAAGGTATTAGCTTTTTGCCTTTTTGGAGGCAGTGAGCTTCTTCAGTTTGAAAATTGGGTTTATTCGTACACTCTTCCATATTCAAATTGTGGCATTTGTCTACCTTTTGGGACCAGGTGAGTTTAGGTCTACCTTCTGTGCCCTAGCCTGGTAAGTCGTTAACTTCATTTATCAAATTGCAAAGATGAAGCTGACCCATTCGTCTTTTGATGTGGCCAAACCAGCGGAGCCGATTAACTTCGATTTGATGGGAGTTAGTTTAGGTTGCCGATAAGTAGGCTTTAATAGAGGTAATTTATTTTTAATTTGGAAATTCAGAATCAAATCAGGTCACGGTTAGTCTTCAGAAGGCAGGTTTAAAAATCCTGAAATTCTGAATAACATTAATGATAACGAAAACATAAGACTGGTCACAAAATATAGTTATTTTACTTAAAAAAGCAATAGAGGTGACATATGCATTTTTACAATGGTTTTTTAAGTGAGATAATAATCCACCATGATATATAGTAAATCTATGTAATATTAGATTTTTTAATTTTTTAGTTGCGCTAATAGTTATATATTTTGTTAAATAACAAAAGCACCAAAATTTAGGAATAAAAAATAAGTCGAGAGCAATTATAAATTTCTCTTCGGCAAATCCAGTGCTGGGAAAACAATGAGCCAAAAAATTTTGGCTCATTTTTCCCCTAAAACATAAAAAAAGAAAGGGGGCTACAAATAAAGGGCCAAAATAAGAATTCAATAAAGCCCTTACTAAGAAAAGGGGCAGAAAAAACCCCACTTAAAGTGGCTCTTAAAAAGAGCCCCAAAAAACCCATTTTATGTTTTCCTTATAATAATTTCAAAAAATTTTGATTTTTTCTTTATAATAATGATGGGTGGGTTATTTTTTCTTAAAGCTTCTAGGAGTTTTTTTTAAGAAAAGGGGCTTTTTTTAAACATGCCCCTTTTTATAAGCAAGAAAAGGGGCTTTTCTTTTGCCATGCCTACGAGTTTGTGGGCATTTGGAAAAAACTCAAAAACTTGTTAAAAAAAAAGCCCATTTCGTTTTTTTTCCCAACCCTGGGCAAATTTAAAAGTCAAATCAAACCCGCCATTACTGTTGTAAGCCTGACTAAAGTTCATAATTATAATCACTCATAGCTTAAACTTTTTATCTCAAAAAATACAACTTTTATGTATATTAAACTTTTACACCGGCAATTTGGTTTTAACTTCACTTAAATTTTTTTGATAAAATGATGTAAATAAAAACGCCCAAACTGCAAATTTAAAAATATACAACTCAAACTACGTTTTTTAAACTATATCATGTAACATTATCTTTTTTTTTTTATTTTTTTTTACCGATGCCACGAACTGTGTTTAAACGGGGCCTAAGAGTAGATTTGGGTGGACATGTTTTAAAAATGCGAGCCGCTCATTTGGGTACTTTGAAAAGCATCTCTATTAACGAAGAATAATTTAAATTACTGTGTAGCAAGGTTGCTGAATTTTTTAAAAATACACATCTTGAGCATATTTTTATCAATTATCTCGTTAAGACCGGTAACTGCCATTTTAAATTTTTTTCTATATAGCTATAAAATATTTGACAAATACTAATTTACAGTAATGAATTCAACTTTGTGGTCTTTTTTGATAAAAATATTTAAAATTCCAATAAATATATTAATGCGTTAAAATAACAAAAAAATTCTATTTATAAAAACAATAGTTAAATAAATTGAATAAATTATAATACAGGATATATATTGTATGTAAGGTATGAAAGAAAATATTTAAATAAAATGTTATATATACAAATTTTTAGAATAACTCCGGCCATGTATTTCTTAAAAGAAAAAATATATTTTTCAAAATTTCTATTGAAATTTTTTGCCTTATGCTAAAAGTCAGTAAAATAAAATTATTTGTAATTAGATTACCAATTTGTTTAAAAATTTTCAAGGCTTTAGGACCAAAAAATTAAGAGGTTCGGGACGGCATATTTAGAAAATGTAGATACTATGTAAGCTGCAAAATATCAAATTAAACAAGTAAAATAATCTTACAATCCTTCGTTCAATATTTTAAACCAGCAAAAATGTGACAACTTGCAAATAAAGGGTTTTTATGAGCAACAAATTGTATAAAGCTTTGCATATGTTTTATAATCAAGTCCTTTAATCAGACACTTTAGGAAAAAAATTAAAAGTGAAAGTAAGAACAAATTATAATAGTTGTTTATCCTGACATTGCTCCAATTCAAAAAATACTATAGTATGTGGGCATTGATAAAAACGGCGAATGACCCATTTTACAAAACGATTGCTTTATAATAATCTAAAAATAAATATTTTTGCCCTAAATGGCTTAGCCCTACAACATAGGCTACAAAACTCCATTTATGAAACTTCATGATTACTGCTTTCGCCTTTTGCCTATGAGACTATTGACAAAAATACAAAACGTTATTAACGGTCTTAAATTCATACCAGCAGCTATTAGCTTGATTTAAAGGTCTTAATGCGGGCCAGCATTTAGCATATTTTTATTTAATTTTTAAATTTTCTAGAAATTTTGACCTTTTCAAAACATAATGAATGAATGATGTTTTTGTCATAATATTTTAGTAATTTATTAGAAACAAAACATTCTAATTCTCAAAAAAAAAGTGGAACAGAAGCCTGTTAACTACAGAACATATAAAATATTTATGTCCCCGGAGATGTTGTATAACACAAGTCAACAAATATCAATGGCACAACCGTTTTTATGAAAATATAAAAGAATTTATCCCCACGATAGCCTTATCTCATATATATATTTCATTCGTTTTTCATAGTTTCTTCCGGTCTTTGTTCCTTACATCCGGTCATATATAATGGCCTTTCAACCAATATGACAGATCAAAAACACCTTACAATAATTTTTTTTCATATAAAAATGTCTTGTAAATTATATATCAAATAATGAAAATACAATTTTTTTAGTATACCAAGCTTTTACTTAGCATTTAGAAAACTCAAAATTTCGCGTCCATTAATTACGACACGATATATTATCGGTTTAAATAAAAATTTTATTTAAAGTTTAATTTTAACAGTTTAGCTGAAAATATGCAAAAAAAATTTAATTTATTTTTGTTTATGTTGAATCCTTAATGTTTTTTTCATTATTTTTTTATAAAATTTTTAATGTTTATAGCTGACTTATTAAGTTTGGAAAACGGTAAACGAATTTGAAAATCCCTAAGATAGCAGGTTTGATCTCGATAGTTAGCTCATAAATCTTAAAAATTTGTTGACCTGTGTAATATATTGAGGTCTTAAAACACGACAAGTTTGGTATGTCTCAAATATGTGCTTGTAGTCTTTGATGCATAGTCGTCAATAGGAACTGAGAAAAAATGGATTGGGGGCTGACAAACCTTTAGGACCTTTGAACTAACAATTCTTTAAACATATCAAAATATAGAAGTTATAATTTTTCACAATCTCTTAATCGTTATTTTTTGTTTGGGTGATTAAAAAAAATGAATTGTGCCCTAATCAATAATTGAATGTTGTAAAAGTAGAAGTCGTTATTGGAATGGCCAAACCACTAGCTTCTTATAATTGTCAAATCAAGCCTATCTGACGCGGCTAAACGTGTTGAAATTAAAATCGTCATATTTCCTTTTTTGATCTATGTTTCCTCAAATTATCTTAATTTCCTAAAATTAAATTCTCCTCCCCAACTCAGTTATTTTAAAAATGCTAAAATTTTAAAAAGTTATAATGAATGTATCTATTTGCTGCCTAAATTACCTCTCAAAAATTTAAATACAAACATCCAAATCCTTGAATAAATACTGCCCGAGGTGCAATGGTTAAAAATTTTTGATGTTGCAATTTTTTAATTTCAAGAATTTATAGAAACTTTAAAGAAAAGAATGAACTTACGCCCTCTTTAGCTTTAATTTAGGTCCTCTCATGGGTCACCTAGCCAAAATAATACAACAAAGGCAATAACTATTTCCTGTTAAGATTAGCCTGTATGCCCTCTGCCAAAATCCCGGAATTCAAAAAAGATATTTAATCCATTGCGTCACTTGTTTCTAAAGTAAATTAGTGCATTTTATGTTGTTAAATGTTGCAATAACGCCAAAAGTAAAGATAAATTAAAGAAGGTCAATATTTTAATCATGTAAATGAAGCCATCATTATTGCTTAAATGTCTATCACAGGAAAGAATCAATTTAGATAAATCAAAAAAATATAATTTATAACGGGTCATTTAAAATGTTCCATTTAGCTCAAAACGTAGCTGTGTATGTCAGAACACTATTTTTTTTTTGGTTTTGAGAGAATATGTAAAAGATTTGTTAGTTTTAGGAGGCATCAATGTTTAATTTTGCGTTACCTCATACCCTTTAAGTAAAAGATTAACTATTTGTAAAGGTGTGATTTCTATAATGACAACAGTTTTAGATAAAATCAAAGCACAAATGTTGTTATTGGATATCTACTAATAAATATCAAAAAGATTTGAAGTTTTAACACATAATGTATAAAATTTAAATTTATAATCGATTTTTTTTCATATGTCTACTGCTATCAGCTGGAACCGAATTGGAAGTTGTAGGTTTAATACTAATCATTTTTAATAATTACCTATACCAATTAATTCAATACTATATTAAACACCGGGCCTAAACTCGAAGATGACAGGCACGCGGATTTTTTAACACCATAGTGGCATCCAACGTGAAATACTTGGTACCGTAGCATATAATTAATGATTTAAAAGTCAAAATATCCGGTCACTAATTTTAATTTGTGGGGGGGGGGGGGGGGCGATATGGCGAGGCCTATTAGCAGATATCGTTCGCGCCTATTTGGGCAAGGTAGCCTTTTGAGTCCTGTTTTTCATTTTCAATTTGAATTGCGAGATAAGTTCAAAAAATTAACAAAATATCGAATTGTGGAATTATACAGAGGTGTGTAAATCCCGTGTAACGTATATACTCTGTTTAAGCTCCACACTTGTTAGTATCTGACTTTTCTTTGTATTTTGTAACATTCACAACGCAAAACTGTCAGAATTTATCATACAAACTTACTTGATTTCTCCGCACTAGCCAAAATAAAATGCATTAAAGGTAATTAATAAATTTTAAAATTTTTTAAAAGTTTAATAAAACATAAAAATTTTTTTTGAGCTTTTTTTATAAAATGGGGGGGGGGGTAGGAAAGTTGGTGGTTTGATTGTAAAGATCTGAGTTTAATTTCGGGCCAATTTTTATAAATTTTTAAATTGCAACTTTTCCAAATTTAATATCAGTTCTTCCATAATACAAAGGGCTGGTTTGGGCTTAATCTGTGGAGAGGAGATATCAAAATTCTTTGCAGATAACATTTTTTAACTCTACAAATTTGATATAAGATTTTATCAAAATTTAATGCAGAGAATTATTAATGAGACATTGAATAAGGGTAATTTTGATCTACCTTTAACTATTGACTAGTCTATAAAAAAAGTGATAAAGAGAAAATTGGGTAACTAGATTGACGTTGTGTATAACGAATTAGGAAACATAAAGGAGGATGAAAATTTATGAGATGGTCTACATAGAACGTATATTTTCCATCTTAACGTTCAGTGCAAAAAAATATTTACCTATTCTTCAAAGTTACAATATATTTTAGCACAAACAGTAGAAGCCCTACCGAAGCACCCTCAGTTGTTTCTATATATTCCATTTTTTAGTTTATTTCACGTCTCTACAATGTCGAATGACTTTAACACTTACAGCACTGGGGTTATTGTATTTATCTGCATATTAACCAGCCTAGGCATTTTACTTAACACCCAATTACTCCTAGTATTCCGAGGGAAACCGACCTCTTCAACGAAACGAGCCCCGTATTATCTCTTGCGATGTTTGTACGTTGC
>CM060245.1:6402950-6451677 GCA_030555515.1 Acutogordius australiensis
TACGTTGCAAACCTCGCCAAGTGTTTGCAACTGCTAGCAACTGCACTCGAACATGGGATACGAAAATGGGACATGTATGCCGACGATTTCACTTGTCAATACCTGCAATGGATTGGCCGAATTAGTTATATACTGCGAAATACTATCACAATCGAAACCATTGCTATTCTCACTTTTTACGTTGTTGACCGCTACCTTACGGTCACTAGACCCCTAGCAATCCGGTCCATTCGCTCGAGTCGCTCTTACCGGGCCATACCCTGGTTATTCTTTCTTGGCGTGGGTGCGCTCCAAAGTCACAATTTTAGGGCGATCTTGATTTACCGGATACCATTAGGGGTTGATATTGGCAGAGAAAATTTTTCAACAAGAAATGCATCGTATCGTCAAAAAGATGGCCAACAATACATTTGTCGGGTGAGTTTCAAAACCCGCAAGTATATCCCCTACCTAGGAATCTCCGTAACAAGCCTCGTTCTTTTGTGCCATCTCTTCATCTTAGTGGCTTGCGCAATCAGCATTATAAAATACCTTCAAGCCCGAAAAATGTTAGTTAACAACAGGATCACCCCTACGAACATCCCGGGTACACCTTCTAAATCGAGGCTGCGAGATCAAACCATCAGAGTCAATGGTTCCAGCTTAATGGGAGAAATGAAGGTTATACATGATTTGCCTGGATATTCATAATTTATCTAACCAAAGAGAGGCACATTTAAATCAAAATATTTTTAGTTATGTTATTAGTTGGGAAATAAATTATCAGCTTTTAGCATGGGGCGTGACAAGTAGGCCCCAAGATATCGCTATGGCGTTTTTAGATAGACCGTCACTAATATTTTATAAAGGCTGTTTTTGATATTAAATTTATATTTATTTTATTAGGGCGTGTTCAGAGTTCGTTTATTTTTACAAAAAAATTATAAAAATTTGGGTTTTAATAACTTTTTAGTTCAATATTTTAAATGATAATAAAATTGACTGGTGACTTTTCGCTAAAATGCGTTTTATGTCACAAGGAAAAATAATTTCAGATTTTACCTTTTTGTAAAACTAAATATGACCCTTATAAATTAAGTCCGCAATTGAGTTTAGCGATTTAGATAATAAACTGACATTAAAAATATTTTGAAGGCCCGTGGACATGATGATATAAAAATTTTTTGCGTTAAGTCTCGTCATACTAATAATCACATTAACGCTTATGTCTAAATTTTAAATGTTTTAGTTCATATTGATCGGCCCAGTCGTATTCGATCATCTACGAAAGGGGAAGCGTTTGTTTTCCAGGCACAAAAACAGCAGGCCCCAACGTAAAATTCTCGTCAATTTGCAGTGGCAGACATCAAAAAAATCGGTGAGCCTTATGCTACAGATTTTGGGTTTCACTTTGCTTCAAGTCCCTGAGGTCATTCGTTTTATCGAGATGGCCTTTCAACCGATCCATGGCCGACTCGAAGAAAACAGGACTGCTTTTGATCCCTTATCATCGATGGAAAATAAACGCAATGACGGTAGTCCGATTGACTCTGCATTTGCTCTAACGGCCACTCAAATTAGCTCATATAATTATATGAATGCGTTTCATATGGTTTCCTTTGTGTTAGGGATGTTACCGCATACCCTCTACCCCATTGTATTTGTCTATTTCGATAAAAATTTATGGACGTTGTTCGTGCATCACCTCCTAAAACCGAGAAAGCCATAAATTTTGCAGCCGCCACAAACATTCTATTGTCGAAGGACTTGCCAATTATATTTTACATGATTAACAAATATCAATGTCAAAATAAGTTTATGGAAACATAAAAGAATGCATACCAATGCTAGCTTTATCGTATATATTTTCCGTTTTTCTTAGTTTCTTCCGACTTCGGCTCCTTAGATCCGTCCATAACAAAAAATGGCTTTTTTGAACAAATTGATTGATCTTAATTTACTCTAATGAAATTTTAACTTTATTTTGAATAAAAATTTCTTTTAACTTAAACGATAAACTCATTTGGCTTTAAGGTGGCAGGTAGTTAATTAGCTTTTAAAAAATTGTTGACCTGTGTTTTATTCCTTTGTTGTTTTTTATTCCAATATCTTTTAAATAAATAAACCAAATTACGTTTTTTTCACCATAAATTCATACATGTTATTTACTATTTAATTTAATATTCGTGTGTTTTTAATAAAAATTAAGATATTGCTTCGGGCTGAAACATCAGACTTTTATCTGTTATCAAAAAAATTTAATCTGTCAAAACAAATTTATAAAAGAAGTGAATAAAATTTTTTAATGTATGTTAAAATCTAGGTTTTGCGTCCACACTCATGACATAATTTTTTTACCAGAATTTTAGTCACTATTTGCATGCGGCATTAAAAAATAACAGGGTGCTAGATGTACGTAAATGTTAGATAAGTGAATTTACACCTGAATCCTGGTAATTATTTTTAAAGTAAAACAATGGTAAAAATCAGGTCCACAAATTTTAATATTGTTTTGGAAAAAATTGAATCATAATTTATTGCTCTTTTTCTAAAATTTCAGCGGGACAAGCAGAACACTAAATTCTGGGAGTCAAAAAAAACAGCCAATGGTACCTTGCTTGTCGTAGCGAAATTAATATATAATTTTTACTAACGATTTAAAAGCTATTATAAAAATAAATCAAAAAAAAAATTAAGCTTCACCTATAATTCTTAATATAAATCAGCGTCTCTTACTCCCAAAATTCCAATGACGAGCTACCCCCCATGGGTAAAGAATATACACCGGGGTAACAACCCCCCCCCCCCCCCCCCCCATTGTTTTCTTAATTATAAACAAGGTGCTTTTTTTTATCAACTGACGATAAATAAAGAAATTATTAAAAATTGTACGCAAACATATATATGGATAAAATGTAAAATGATTATGACTAAAATTAATTAAAATGATTGGTTAATGTGCTACCACGTAAATATTTAAACGTTAATAAAAATAATTGATTGCAACAATTAATCTTAAGATTACAGACTAGTTAAAGTAAATTATTGAAATTTGGATATAAATATTTAAAATTATCTATAATTGTATTATTATCTAATTCTAACAAAATATCCTCTTCGGATACTTTAACAATATTAAATTTTGTAAAAACTTATCTCCCATTTTGTTGCGACGATAAGTTTTAGTTAATTTAATCTTGCTCATGGAACGTCCAGCGCTGCAGCTCATGATAGTTAATGAAAGCAAGATATTATAAATTTTTTTTAAGTTATCAATTGTTAATTATTTTATTGAGCGCTCTAAAAGGTAGCAAAATTGTCCTCTGAGCTATTAAACACTGTTTCAGCATCATCTCATCATCGTTTTCTACGTCTTCATCGGATGAGTTATCTATATGCTCAGAAATTTTTGAATCTATAAATTAAAAACAATTTTAGAGATTCGGTTGAAAGGATACCATCTTTTAGAGCCTGACGAAAGTATGAAATAAACATTTTCATTTCTTGAGCAATTGCATATGGGTTGATATCATAAAAATTACATAGGTCCTTTATGCTTTGCACATGTATTTCCGCATATTTCTTTAATGAGGCTGTTGT
The DNA here is from genome assembly GCA_030555515.1 of Acutogordius australiensis. Classification (NCBI taxonomy): domain Eukaryota; kingdom Metazoa; phylum Nematomorpha; class Gordioida; order Gordea; family Gordiidae; genus Acutogordius; species Acutogordius australiensis. Next base: position 6,406,530 of record CM060245.1, read on the forward strand.
AAAATACGACACATTATAAAACCAAGGGTATCATTATTAAATCTCTTCAAATTGCACTAGAATTAGATCCAGAGTTGTGAAAAATGTTTTTATACGGTAACTACAAAATATAACTATTTTCAATTTTTAGTTACATCTTTTATTTCACCACGTTTACGTTTTAAGTTAAATTTAATATTATTTTGTTCGCAAAAATTATTTGTTTTTCTATAATTAATTCAAATGTCTTGATCTAAATTTTAATATAATAACACCAACTTCTTAATTTGTAAAAATTGGACTTGGTACATTTAATAAGAGATATTGTAGCTCCCATATCGAATAAGGGGCTTTGAAGTTGGAGGCATAGACTGTGCGTTTCTTTTAAAATTATATTTTGGCATAATAGATTTAAAACAAAATTAGACGAATTAATCTTGCATAGCGATACAATTGAACGGTGGGCTTACTATCAGAACCTTTGTGATCAACAATGATATATTGATGTTTAATTTCATCCCACTTTTTATGAGAGTGCTTTATTTTACAGTGTTGTTTAAATTTATCTAACCTTATTCTTTGTCCTGTGCATAGTTTAGTCACACGACATGAAATAATCAATTGAAGTTTATTTGATGGCATTATAAAACATATGTTAAATTAATGTAAAAAATATTAAAAATATTTAATTTAATATAAGCTTAGAAAGCATTGAGTAAATAAAACATATGTAAAATAAATTTGATAGAAATAAAATTAATTTGAGCTTATTGTAAAGCATTGAGTTAATTATATATATGTTATATAAGTTTTAAAAATAAAAATACATGTAAAATAAATAAGAAAAATAACAAAATATTTAAATTAATTGAAGTTTATTGGACGGCAATAAATCAATAAAACATATATTAAATAAATTTTAGAAATAACAAAAAATTTAAATATATATATTTCTGGTCAAGGCGGTCTTTTTCCTCATTCAACCCCCTATTGTTATACCTACACCCCATGAACAACCTACCCCCCCTCCCCCCTACTGCCAATTTTTATGAGCCACGCTCGTCATACCTCCCCCCCCCCCCTTTCGGAATAGGAGCCGCTGTTATAAATTATTAATATTATTAGTATTATTTATTATTATTATTATAATTATTATTAATTATTTATTTTGTTTTTATGAACCATTTTACACTAATATCATTTATATTATAATTAGGTGATCAATAATTCTAAACACAATTCTAAAACTTATATTTTGCTAGCTAATTTTTTATATAAAAGCAGGCAGTTAAATTTTAGGAAAAATATCTTAGTAATAAACAATTTAAAGTTCTAAAAAGCAGCTGTGAGTCTGGCGTTATAACATACGGGAAGATATTGCAAGACATAAAAAAATTTTTAAGACAAAAACAACAGTTAATTTAAATTTAACAATGTTAAATAATAAAAAATTGTCAACTAAAACATAAATGCCATCTAATTTAAAGTGCTGATCCTTAAATGCATTGGTGTACTGAGTGAAAAGGTATTATTTTAGTTGTTAAAAATTGTACAAATATTTAAGGAAATCAACTTTTGGATTATGTTTTTACAATGAAATAAAAAACTAAAAATTTATAAACAAATTAGATTGTAACTAAAATATACTGAATAAATGAGAGATATGTACATAGATATAATAATAGTGGTTCTGCTAATTTGATCTGTCACGTTCCTTTTAGTTTTTTTACCGTCCTTGATTTAATGACTGTTGATGTCAAACTTGGCTAAGTTTAATTTATTAAAATTTTAAAATAAAAGGTCAAAAAAACAGGATTCAAAAACAAATAATTAAATTTTTTTTTGCATTTTCACAATAATCAAACTGTTAAATTCAAACTTCAAATAATATCTTTATTAAAAGCCGATAATATATCGTGTCGTATTTAAGTTTGGACGCGAAATATTTTGTATTATCTATATGCCGATGTAAGAGCCTGATACATAAATAAAGCTTATTTTTCATTATTTGTGATTAAAATGTAAGATACAAGGAATTTTTATATGTATTTAGATCTTTCGATTTGATCAGAAAAGGCCATTTTTCGTTATAGTCGGATCTAAGGAGCCAAAGAGGGAAGAAACTTACGAAATATAATGAGATTAAGCCATGATGGGAATTCATTCTTTTTTTCATAAAATTCTTCTGACATTAATATTAGTTGACCTGTGTTATACAGGTGGTAAATACAAACATTATTTGAAGTTTAAATTTGGCAGTTTAGCTGTTTGAAAAAAAAATAAATTTATTCATTGGTTTTTGAGTATTTTTTAAATTTACAGCTGGCTTTTAAAGTTAGATGCTAGAACAAATAAATGGATTATATAATCCCTAAAACGGCACTCGTTTCTAATTGAAAACTTGTTGTGTGTTATTGAATTTAATGCACACTTTTAAGTTGCAAAATTTTGTAACATTAAATACATATAAACATAATTAATACTAACATTAAAGCTTATAACATTGAACAATATTTTTATATGATATGTATTAAAAAGCGACATTACATTATCGGCTTTTTAAAGGAACCACTTTGTAATAAAGTTTTAATTCTTGCTGAGCTCCAGAAACGATATAGAGAAAAAAACAAAGAAGGCCTATTTTAACGTTTTTTGATTTTTTAAAAATATCCAGCCAGTTTTGTGACATAGATTTTAGGGGAATATTTTGCTATGTTTTATCAAGCCTCATACAACAGACCATGTATTTAAAAAAAAATGTAATGGTTATAACAGCCCCGCCCTTCCTCCTTTTAGATTCTTTTTCTATATTTTTTCAGTGGTTTGTTTCCGTTCCTTCGGGCTAAAAAAATATAGGATTTTTTAATATTTTTTGAGTGGTTTGCTCCCGCTGCTTTGGGCTAAAAAATATAGAAATAAATAGACCAGGGCTGGGAAATCAATGAGCCAAAAAAACTTTGGCTCATTTTTTCCCCTAAAACATAAAAAAAGGGGGCTACAAATAAAGGGCCAAAATAAAAATTCAAAAAAAGCCCTTACTAAGAAAAGGGGCAAAAAAACCCATAAAAAGTGGCTCTTAAAAAAAGCCCCAAAAAGCCCATTTTATGTTTTCTTTATAATAATTTCGAAAAATTTTGATTTTTTCTTTATAATAATGATGGGTGGTTATAATTTCTTAAAGCTCCTAGGAATTTTTTTTGAGGAAAGGGGCTTTTTTTAAACATTTTCTTTAAGCAAAAAAAGGGACTTTTCTTTTCCCACGAGTTTTTGGGCATTTGGAAAAAAAACTCAAAAACTTGTTAAAAAACCCATTTAGTTTTTTTTCCCAGCCCTGAAATAGACATCAAATACATGTTTCTTTAAATTTAAAAGCCTGATTTAGGTATTTATGTAAGATTAAAAATGATAATTTAATTTTACAATTCCCCTCAAAGGTGCTTTTTAGTCCAGAAAAAATTAAAGGTGCTATAATTTCGGGTTTAAATTATTTGACTCTTCTTAATATATAAACTTTACTGTTTTTTTAGGTGTTTTTTTTTAACTTTTTGTCTAGAAATTGGCAACTTAGAAAAACTGCATATTTGTTTTTGGCCTAATTTTTACCACGAAATAGCAAAGGGTCTTAAAACTGACTTGTCATTCTTGCTTTAACATTCTAGTAATTTTAGTTGCTTGGATTATAATAGTGAATAAATTTTTCAGTTAATATAAATTTTATATCTGAAAGACACAAATTTATATGTGAAAATATCTATTAAATAATAATAGGCGATTATTGTTATATGCATCAAAAAATTAAGACTTCGGCTAGAAAAATCCCAGCCAGATTCAACGCTGTTAAATATTCTTTCAACAAACTTAAACAATAAACATAAGCATAAGAATATGTGATTTGTTTGATTCGACCACACAATTATTCGACCCATTGTAACAATAGGTAATACAGTGACAGTATAAGATTTGAGTCTCCAAAAATTGTTCTTTGTTATAATGGGAAAAAAGGCCTTAATAAAAGATCAGCTAACTCTATTATGCGTTCGTTTAGATTTATAATTTTAGACAAGATATTGTAAAGCCACTCTAATTTATATAAATTATAGAATGAGGAATATCTAACTAATTTCATAGCATTTTGTGTTCTTTTAAAAACATGATGAAATCACATATCTTAGCCGGAGAGATGGGTAAGAATAACTCATATACCAATTTTTTCATACATATACTGGTAGTTTGATGCTTAAAGACTTAGGAAATTGTGTTATGGACCAATTAATCAAAAAATATCCATAAAATCAATTAAAAAATTAAAACTTGTCCTATTTACACAAATAATTCTACCGTAAAAATACTAATTAAAATTCGTTTAAAATACACCATAAATTTTTTCTATGTTTAAAAAACTTAAAAAATTAACATACCTTTGAAACAGCTTAAATTGCTTCGTAAATTTATGAAATAATGTTTATAATATAAATCCAAGAATTTGAAGTCTGATAAAAATTTAAAGATTATACATGTGACAAAGATTTATGAAAATCGAGGGTTTAAAAAAAATAATTAAGCGGCAGTCAATAACGTATTTCTAATATGTCCCATGGTAACACGACGCAAAAGGCTCATAACACAGGTCAACAAATATTAATGTCAAAAAACGTAAATTTTTTAAAAATATAATAGAATTCATCCCCGTGATGGCCTAATCCAGGCACGTAGGCGAAACTTTTTCTAAAGGGGGCAATAAATTTTAGGAGAAAAATTAATGAATTACATTGTTGCTTAATGAATGATCATATTATGACTAGCATAAAATATTTATTTATAATGCATCATAATTAAATTAATGTATGACATAAATTCAAGAAAATTTTTATAAAGTAATACTACTTAATGATAATTCAGAAAACTTAAGCTAAATTTTGATATTATAATTGTCCAATATATTTTATAAAGCCGAAAAATTGCCAAAAAATAATAAATAGCAGCATATATTCCGATTTCTGTTTAATAAATAAAAATTAGCGTTAAATTGCACAAAAAAATTAAAAAGCCATTCAATGGAAGGCAACGGCCCCCCTCCCCCCCCCCCTCAATACGTCCCTGGCCTAATCTCATATCTATTTTTAGTTTTACTTAGTTTCTTTCTTTGGGTCCTTAAATCCGTCCGTCTATAACAAAAAATGGCCTCTTTTAACTAAACTGACAGATTTAAATATACCCTAAAAAGAAAAATTTTTTGCATACAAAATCGTTTGTAACTTGTATTTATAATCACAAATATTGAAAAATAAATTTTATTAATATATCAAGCTCTTACATCGGCATTGATAATACAAAATATTTTACGTCCAAACTTAAATAACACAATATAATATCGGTTTTTAATAAAAAATTTGTAGTTTGAATTTAACAGTTTAACTGTTTTGAATATGCAAAAATAAAATTTCTATTTATTATTGTTTTTACTTTTTTGTTTTTTTTTGATCTTTTTATCTAAAATCTTTAATGTTTACACCTAATAAAAATTTGTATCTGGGAGGAGGGGGGGGGTAGGAAATGCAACAAAAAAGGATTATAAAATTATATTATTCTCTTTTTCTAGTTTATTCCTAAATTTATATTGCGAACACATATTTTATATTTTTTGAAATATTTTGGCGATTTGCGGTATGCATAATCGTAGAACAAATATTTATTGACAAAATATATACATTTATAATTAAATGTAATAATTGACTCCGCCTACACTGCCTATAGTGCTAACATAGGATTTTTAAGATTTTTGCAATCTAAATGATTGTATCTTGTTTTGTATGCCATGCCTATACATTGGCCATAAATTATTATCGAAATAGATGAAAATAATGGGGTACAGGGTATAAGAAAACATTCCCAGCACAATTTATTACGTGAAACGCGGTCAGATATACGCAAGTGCCATTCTTGTTGCCCATGTAACTTATTAAGTCCGGGGACACATTATGAATCGACGAATAATCGTTTTTGAAGGCAGGAACGGGCTTTTGATCGAAATGACTTTGATGTGATTTTGATTGAATTATGCAAAATCCAACTGCAATGTTGTGCACATATTCCGGGATTTGTCGGCGTAGCACTGTAAAGCCCAATATCTGTAGCATCAAGCTCACCGATTTTTTTCAGTCCGCCACCGTAGATTAATATAAGAGGCTTGGGTCCTGAGATTTCGGCTCTCTCTTAAATCCGTGAGTAACTTCTTGCCCTTTCCGAGTTTTTCAAGTATATTTGCGGCAATGATTACGAACCAAATAGAGAAAATTTTTTTTTACATTGCCGTAACACGAATTAGGTTAGGTGTGAAGTTGCATGTAAACTTGGCTGTTATCTACACTTAAAGCAACGCTGAGCCCGTTTAGTACTTGTATAGGTGACATTAAGAAATTCTAAAGCCGTCCATAGGAGCTACTTGGCCTAAAATTCTAGGTCTCTGGTCCGCTGAATCTAATTTAACTCTGCTGAACCTGCCAAAGATTTTAAAGAATTAATTCTTTAACGGGTAGGGAGAATAAGCTTAGAAAAAAACTCATTTACTATTAAACAAGTCGAAATAAGCCATAAATTACAAGAATTAATAGTAATGGTATAGTTTCAAGGGTCGGACACACATTATACCTGTATCTCTCCAACTAAGTTCCCTTGGATGACTTTGTTCGCGTCATTGGCTGATTGCTGCGGCAACGCCTCCAGCGGTGTGAAAATGTTGTTGGCCCTACTTTATTACTCTTTCCAACAACTAGCCTACTCCGGGCTTGAAAGTATTTTATGATACTGGTAACGCAAGCTACCATGACAAAAACGTGACATGAAAGGTGGAAGATAATTACAGCGACCCCGAGGTGAGGCTTATACCTCTGAATGTGAAAAGTGACTAAACAAGTGTAGTGCTGTAAATTTATATTTTGGGGATGATTAGATGGCAAAAGTGTTGGCACAATTCGGATAGTTGAGAAATACTAAGTTCGGAGTGCCAAAATGCATAGGAAAAATAACCAGGGGCACAATTTATATGTCAGACTTGAACGAATAAATTGAATATTCAGGGGACGCGTAACCGTCAGGGAAGATAGTTTCTGCCGTGATTGCGTTTTGTAGCACGTAACTTTTCCGCCCAATTCATTGCTGGCCATGGCAAGTAAAATGGCTTGCCTGGGTGTCCCATTTCCGTACGGCGTGTTTGGACGCCGTTGCAATAAGCTGCCAGCATTTTGCGAAATTCATAAGGAATAAACACCGTAGAAGGTAATACGTGGCTCGTTTTGTCGTGTTCCGGATTTTATTAAGAACAAAGAGCAAATCAATGTTCAGGGCAAGGCCGGCCATAGCCAACAGATAATAAATTATTGCCAATAGTCCATTGCTACAGGTGGCATATTCATTTACTAACATTACTTACTTAAAACAGCCCAATATTTTGAGAAGGAATAAATTTAGGAGCACGGGACAAGGGTAAACTTACATTAAATATATAGGGGAGACCGGGGCAAAATGGTTGGCGGGGTGAAATGATTAATGGATATATCTCTGCCAAAAATTATTCAATATATATAAATTTTATAAATGTTGTAGAACTTTGTACAAGCTATCGATTCATTATATTTTTTACATATACATCCATTTGAAAAAATTTGGAAAATCTTAATTAAAGAAAAAATGCTATTTCAAATTTATGTTTCAAGCAACAATAATTTTGCTTTATTTTTGATAAAATGTTACCTCAAAAATACTTCGTTGTAAGAATATAATACATTTTTAACTTAAAACTTAATATTATTTGAACATTATTGATTTTGCAAACACTACTCAATGCGGGGCAAAATGAACATGTTCATTTCGCCCCATCATGTGTAATTATAAATGAAAAAGTTTGAAGATAGATGAAGACATTCTCAAAGAAACCCTTATAACCTTAAAAAAAGCAATTTAAATCCATAATTAGATTAGAAAACTAGCATATGAATATGCTGTCATACTTAACAAATGAACCCCTACCAGTTGGATTGAACAAAAATTAGCTGGACCTGAATGGTTCAGCAATTTTATAAAAAGAAACCCTATCATTTCTATAAGAATGAATGTACCAATCTAGCCAGGATATCTGGTTTCAATAAAGAAGCAGTCAATGGTTTTTGCCAGAACTTAATAGATAAAAATATTATTTTAACCTCACATGATATTCATTTTAGATGAAACTGGTTTAATAACAGTTCCTTCACCATCTAAAGTGGTTGCACAGAAGGGTGTCAAGCAAGTTTATTATACATTATATTAATTAATTACTATGTAGGAACAATTGTTTCTGAAAGTGGCAGCCTTGTTACCATGTGTATTGCCATAAAACCAAATGGGCAATTAATCACCTTATTTTATTTTTTATAAAGGTTTAAGGTGGAATTAACTAATGGTTCTAATCAGGGCTGGGAAAAAAAACTAAATGGGCTTTTTTTTAACAAGTTTTTGGGTTTTTTTTCCCAAATGCCCACAAACTCGTGGGCATGGCAAAAGAAAATCCCATTTTCTTGCTTAAAGAAAAGGGGCATGTTTAAAAAAAGCCCCTTTTCTTAAAAAAAACTCCTAGGAGCTTTAAGAAAAAATAACCCACCCATCAAAATTTTTTAAAATTATTATAGAAAACATAAAATGGGTTTTCTGGGGCTCTTTTTAAGAGCCACTTTTTGTAAGTTATTTTTTGCCCCTTTTCTTAGTAAGGGCTTTTTATGAATTCTTATTTTGGCCCTTTATATTTGCCCCCCTTTCTTTTTTTATGTTTTAGGTAAATATGAGCTTTGGCTCATTGTTTTCCCAGGCCTGGTCCTAATAAGAGTGATGGTTGTGGCAATTCATCAGGATAGATAAAAGAAGAAGAGTTTGTGGGGTATTTAAAACATTTTGTAAAAAATGTTAAATGCTCAACTGAGGAGGATCCAGTAAATTGAATTATTATTTAAATAAAGGCACTTATAATTATGGATAACCATGTCTATATATCCATAAAAGCAGTGAACTTTCTTAAGATAATGGGATTAAAGTGGTCACATGCCACCTCATTATTCACATAAACTTCAAACCCTTGATGTTGGGGTTTTTAGACCACTGGTAACTGATTATGATATTATTAATAAAAATGATCTAAATCTATATTTATTTTTCATTTGAAATTAAAACTGTAAATTTAATAAATTTTACACACTTTCATTTTGTCCCATGGGTGTTTCACTTTACCCCGTATATGGGGCGAAATGGTTAATACTAGTAGGTTTATACATTGTTCAATATCTTTTTACAGAATTATATTTTTTTTAGTTAAACAAATTATTTTATAAAATATAATGAATTTATCAATAAAATGAGCCATTAATATTTTTCTTTTGGATTAAAAATGTGTCAGCAGCAACGATTTTGCAAAAATATGTTCATTTCGCCCCGGTCTCCCCTATGGATTTTTATAAGACTTAATCCTATCCAACCTCGCAGTAGGGCGCGAACGTATTCTTGAAATTTAGCTTAATAGATCAGGGTTAATGCCCTCACAACATGTAGCCCATTTTATTTTTCGTCCTAAGCACGTTATATATATCGATTTTGTTTTTTCAAAATTTAAGAGTCATCATTCGGCTGTATGGCTATTAATGGACTTCTACTAACGGGCCAAAAAGGCTAGTTGAAAAATTTGAGAAGCATTTTTGAAAAAAAATTTGAACATCTCGCTATATCTTATAATTAATTATTTAGGGGCTGTGTGTACTAAATTTGTTTGGGTGTCAGGTGTAAATTTTAAAAAATGAAATTTTGGGCCTTTTGTATTACAATAAAAAAAATTAAATGCATTTAATTAACAAAAAACTAGCTAGTGTAAAAATACTAAATTAAAATTTTTTCTTATTTATTGAAAAATATTATTTCTCCTATTTCCTTGCCACTGCTTCATTTGTTCCAAAATTAGGTTACCAGAATCGAAAGAAAATCTACTTATGATTATACAGGTTTCTGAAGATAGGTTTACCAGACCATTATGGCCACGTTCAATTAAATTTTTGCGAAAGGAAAGAAGTTTTGAGTGGGGATGGGGCCCATGGGAAGGGTCAATTTTTTTAGTCTGAACCATGAAATATAATTAAAAAATGTATTGTTTGCAAAAATAATCCTAATCTAATGTGCATCTTCTTAAGAATATACCTTACCAGTGCTATTGAGAGCACAAACGTGGCAACTTTTAAACCCTTATATATAAAATGTTGTTCGTTATGACGCTTATTTTCATCACAGTTATGTTACATGCTCAAATATTTATCAATCTACAATTAAAAGGGACGGAACTTAAGTGAAAAGAAATTAAAAGAAGATAATATATATTGAGTTGCTGAAGAATATAAATTTAAAACAAAGCATAAATAACAAAACGCTTATTGACAAATTTTTTTTTCGTAGTTCGTTGAAACATCGGTTCCTTAAAACCGTCCATATCAAAAATGGGCTATTTAACGGATTTTGCGACCTTGAGAATACCCTAGAAGGAAAAAGTTAAGAATCATTTTTTCATAAAAAAAATCCTGTTAATTTATACCAAAATAATGAGAAAAAATTTTTTTAAATGTATCAAGCTATTACCTCTATTAAAATAATACAAAATTTGCTTTCAAAATTAAATACCACATTATTATTGGTTTTTAAGAAAAATATTATTATTTGAAGTTTACATATTTAAATTTGTGAATATTCAAATAAAATACAAATGTGCATGTAAATCTTTTTTTAAATTTTTTATGCATTTTTTTTGAATGTTTATGGTGACTAATTAAGTTTGGCAAAAAACTACGGAACGGATTTGAAAATCATTAGGTTTGATCTCTTTAGTCAGCTCATAACTTTCCAAAAGATATAATTTTTTAAAGAAACATATGCCACAAAGTCAAATTGAATTGATGAGCTATGTGGTAAGGTTAAACGTGTGGTTATGTACTTTTATAAAAATTTAAATAAATCAGTAAATTTTCTTATATAATTTTTTGAATAATGATAGTTTTGCATTTTTTTCCTGTGATTAGTTGGTTAATTTGTTTGGGAAGGATATATGAATAAATGTAGAGGGGACATTATATTAATGTGTGCAAAGTTTTGGTAAAAGGTTAAAAGAAAGGATTGGTTAATTGTAAATTTTTCTTAAAATTATAAGGACATGTTTTGCCTTAGGAACAAAAATGATAGATATGTAATTAAAATTTGTATTTAACAAAATTATAAGTTTTTATGGAATAATAGTTTAATTTACTACCTAGGTTATTGATAATTAAATAATATTGGATATGCGAGTAGAATTTATGTTTAGAGTGCTGTTTTGAAACTCAATTTTATTTCTAGCATTAATTTATTATAATATTAAATTAACAATGTTAAATATAATTAATAAATTATAACTGGAAGTATATTATATGTAATATATGAAAGAAGTAGTAAAAATAATTAAAAAAAAATAAATAAAATTATTATATTTCTTCCAGCCATGTATTTTTAAAAAGAAAATAATTATTTTTCAAAATTTCTATTGAAATTTTTTCCCTTATGCTGAAACTCGATGAAATAAAATTATTTCTGATTATTTTACCAATCTGTTTAAAAATTTTCAAGGCTTTAGGACCAAATGATCCAGAGATTGTGGCAACAATTGGTATAAAAATATTATAGGAATTTAAAAAACAAAATTTTCTTGTCTTTAAAATTTCGGAAATTTTAGATCAAAATTATAATTTAAAGGGGCCGGAGGATCAACACAGGTGAAATCCCAAAATAAAAATTACCTCGGAGAGGGAAAAAGAGTTTTTCCATTCGGTCTTTTAGTATTAAAAGATAAACCAGTTCTAAAACACACGGTATACTAGTCTTTTTAAAAAAAAGTGGCAATGAATCTAACATTATAATGTCGCCTAATTTTTGAATTCGACAAACAATGTAAGAGATGGACCGAAACTAACGGTGAAAGTTCTGCATTTGCTAAATGTAGGGAGTTGTAAAAGAGATTCTTAAACGCAAATACAAAGCATATTGAAACGCTTCGTTAGGAAGTAATTGATTATTTAACATACTAGAGAATGCCTCTAACCATACATAACCTAAATTGTATGAAGAGAGTGATCTAAGAAGGGATTTGTGCGTTGTGTTTTTACTCTGTAAAAGGTAAGCAAGAGATTTTAACGCTAAACACACATCCTATTCTTTTTGATCACCCTTTTCAGGATATAAATATATTTAAAAATGTATGTAAATGGGATGGCGTCTTTATAATTCTACCATATTTTGATAGATCTTTATAGTAAAAGGATACAGCTGAAACAGCTGTAACCCTGATCAAAGTAAAAATTTTTGAATTATTAGTAAAATACTATATTTGTTTAAATACTGATATAATTATTTTAAAGTCAGTACTCGTTTTTTCAATCAAGGCTCAATTTATTGAAATTAATGTTCCATCTGCCTCGTCAAGAAGATTATTTCATGGTTTATATATAATATACTTATTCTATCACTACAGAATTAAAACTATCTGGTAATGGTCTTATCAAATATATGTATATTTACCGTTTTTTTAATTATTTGCCATCTTGGGCTCCTTAAAACCGTAATCCATATAATATAATAGACCATTTGGACATTGACCGATAACATTAAGAGAACATTCAAGAACCTTTAATATAATGTATTGCAACTTATATTCTCAATAATGTATAAAATTTGCAATATGTTTGGTATGACCCAATTTATTATCAATTTCAAATAAAATGTTAAGTCGAAATTTGCCATTTTATCTGTTTTTAAAACAATAGTTATGTTTTTTAATATTTTATTGTTTATAGTTTTTTTGACATATTTTTTAATAGTCTCAATACATAGCTGAATTGCTAAGTTTGATTTGATAAAAAACGGTTAGCGGATTTGAAAATCCCTTTGATGGCAGATTTTATCTCTGTGGTTTGCTTATTATAAAAAATTTGTTGTTGTGTTATCATTTTTTGATAAATTTTATTTGAAGTTTGAATTTAAGAGTTTAGTTGTCATTGTTATACAAATTTTATTTTTTTTATTTTTTTGTTTTATTAAACATATTTTTAAAAACTATATGTGTATAGCTGCCTTGCAAATTTATATATGGAAAGACGGGACGTCAATTTATTACAGGTTCTTTCTCCGTAAATCGCCTACAAGCTGCACATTCTAAAGTTGTTTTTAAATAGATCAAAATTATGTATTTAAACAAATATTTGCCTTTCGTGCGTATATGAAAATTCATTTTTATAAAATTTCGTTTTTTTCTGTTTATTGATAAATTTAATTTTTTTACATAGTTTTTATTATCCAAATCTGACATGCTATTCATTTTTTTGGTTATCAACACGTTTATAGTTATGATGAAATCATTTGATATTTCGATATCCAATACGTCCACTGTTATTGTATTTCATCATAAATTTGTAATGGTCAAGACAAATATTACCGGTGTCAAGCATGAAATTAAAGCAAAGAAAGTCCGAAAAATTAGTCCGCAACTTTCCTATCACGCAAATTATTCCATTTTAGTAACCCGGGCATTATTTAGAAAGGCATTCACATTCAACGAGAGTTACTTTACGACATCGGACCATAAAACAAATATCGTGCTGAATTCCAATAAATATGTAAAATTTTATGATTATTAATTTATCAATGTTATGGGCAGGTATGCATAACAGGAAAAATATTTATTTTTTTTGTTTTTTAGTGAGGAATTTGTAAAATTTAAATTGAGGCAATAACATTGTTTTTAACATTAAAATTTAGAGCATGGGGTCCATATGGACCCTATATCAATTTCTAAATTCTATACATATTTTGTTTTTGAACTTCGACCAAATTTAAATCACTAGTTTTAATACATTTAAGAAAAAAAATCACAAATATTTAGTATATAATATACAATATCTTTAAGGATATTCAAAATTTAAGATGTGCTGTGGTCCATATGGACCGCACAGTGCCAACCGTGGGTTAAAATTAATGTTGATTGCATTTTTGAAGATGAGTCAAGATCATAGTAAGAAAAATAAATCAAAGCTTGATTAAATATGGCTCATTCAAAAATTTGAAAAATATAATTTTTTTCAAAATTTTTTACAAATTTTTTTATTCCAGAAAATGCATTTTTTTATGCGCATAAACTGTATTTATCAACTTTAACAAAATTTGAGTTTTATTTCAAAATAAAATTTTTTAAAATTTTATTTTCACAAAAATAAAAACTTACTTTGCACGTGCCCTTAAGAAATATTTTGTCATTTATTAACTATTTTTTTCCCTTAAATCATTCACCTACTAAAACATTAACTAAACTGCACCCCCCCCCCTACAGGTCTTTAATATCGTGACAGAGCAGGCAATAGGTATCCCTAAACATATATTCACATAAGTTTAATTAGCTAGCCAATGTTCGATCGACGGTCAAATGCGTTTTCCCATCAAACCCTTATGTGCGGGATACACGAGAAACAATTTTAACTTTTCAGTGTCAGGACTTTGCCTCTTTATACATCACGCAGACTATGTTGTTGTTGTTGTTTATTGCCCCATTCGTTGGAAGTTGGTAGTAAGATTGAGCTTTAGGACAGCTTAAGGATTGATCCAAAGATCTATAGGAGAGATAGGAGGTCCGCGGTTAGGGCATATGAGCCAGTGTTGTATATCGTCAGATGCTGATTTGCAGTCCTAACAGATATTATTTAAAAAATGGGTCCAGACGTAAGATTGTTTAACTCCGTCGGTGATTGTTTTATGTCTAAGCTCTCAAAAAAAAGGATAACAGCTTTGTTAGATAGCGGTCACCTATTCAACCACAAAACCAGGCTTAACGCTACTTAACTCAAGTCTAGAACATAACAAATTTTACATGCGTTTAAGGTCGTTCGTCCGACAATTATATTTAAAAAAAATTAATTTAAAGTACTGACTCAATTTCTCACTTAATTTCTGGAACTTTTGATAAATATACAGACAGTCAATATAAATGATCAAAATGGGTAAAACACCGAAGGCGCTCTCTCCTAAATTTTAAATTTTTCTCACCATATATGAATAAACTTTTAGTACGATTAGATATAATATAACACAGGTCAACAATTTTTTGTAATTTTTATGAGTTAACTACAGAGATCAAACCTGCCATCTTAGGGAATTCAAATCCGCTAACCGTTTTTCTTGATCACAGTTGGTTAATCAGTTATAAACATCAAAAATCTTAGAAATGAAGGTCAAAAAACCAAAAAAGATTCAAAAACAAAAGTAAATTGAAATTTTACTTTTGCATATTTACAATAATTAAACTGTTAAATTCAAACTTCAAATATTTCTTTAAAACCCGATAACTTATCGTTTCGTGTTTAAGTTTGGACGCGAAAAATTATATAAATGCCGATTTAAGAGCTTAATTTATTAATAAAATTTATTTTTCATTATTTAAGATTAAAGATATAAGTTTCAAGGGATTTTTATATGCAAAAAAAACTTTTTAAATCATTTCTTTTTAGGGTATATTTAGATCTGTCATTTTTGTCAAAAAAGGTCATTTTTTGTTATACTAAGAAGCCAAAGACGAAAGAAACTATGAAAACGGTTTATATATATATGAGATTAGGCCATAATGGGGATGCATTCTTTTATGTTTTCATAATTTTCACGTTTCTGACATCGATATTTGTTGACCTGTGATATAATAGTGATATTTTTACATCATATTATATGTTCTTCAATCTACATTTTCACTTTTTTGTAATAAGTAAAGCTTTAAGTACAATGAGCTAGTTTAATAGGGTCGGGTGATCTTGAGCGTGTGTAAACTTTAGTTCGCTTCAAGTTATACAACATTAAGCCCACTCAAATTCCAAGGCCCAAACATTTTAGGCGAGTCTAAACCTAAAAATTTCCTGCTCGTGCTGACATATAACTCCACTGGGTATGCTATAAAATTAAAATTGGCAAAACTTTAACGGGTAAACCCTACTTAATGGATAAAGGAATGAAAAAAGCTCCTTTACCATTAGAATCCCTAAATTCTTATAATTCTAGTATGGCTACCTATGTGTAAACGATACAATGTACTGGATTGAAGGCAGTTCAAGTAAATTAATTATTTTGCCGGCATGAAATATTTAAGATTAATTGGAAAATATACTAATGTATATAATTGTATTTAATAACAAATTTATAAAGGCCACGTGTAAAAAATTAGTTTTAAATAAGGTAATTTTTTTTTTAATTTGTACTAAATTATATTAAAAAATTGATGTAATATTTTTTAATCCCATCTGATACATTTATAAATTTCATTTATGCTTTTAATTTTAAAACGGCGTTTTGCCAAAAATTAAAATAACTTTTTATGATTTTTTATTCTCTCAATTAAAATTCATATGATTTTTGAAGTGTTTTCTCGCGTAAAAACAAAACGCTATAAATTGCCAGGTTTTATCATAATAATACAACTAAATTATTTTTAAAAAATTATTATCTAAAAATTGTAGAAAGTAACATTAATTTAATATTCAGTTAACGAAATTTTTATTTAAGTAAAAAAATGGCGTTTAAAGTTAATAAAAAAAACAGAGTTAATTTTAAAAGTTGCGTTTTTGAATATTTTTTTAAGAGAAAAATTTAGAATAAAAATTTTTTGAGCTGGAAAAACAGCCAGGTATAAAAGCTCTGCCTCATTTTATTCATACGTTAGAAAGAAAAATAGAGCCTTTAAAGGACTTAAAATAAAAAGGTAAAAAAAAAAATTCCATTAATAAAAGAAGCAAAAAAAAAATTTGCAACAAATGGCTTTAAAACCGCCCCCCAAAATGCTCGCTTTTTCATTTTTCTACACTCAAAATTTTAATAATAATTTTTAAAAGTTCGAGAAAAAAATTACCTTTATTGTAATTATTAATTATGCTATATTAAATACATTTTTGCAAGCCTGTACGTTAAATAGTATTTTGGCTTATCACTTTTATAATTTTATTTCGTTATATATATGTATGGAAACAACGGAGCTTTAAAAAAGATTGGGCCGTATTGTTTTTAATTAAATTACACTGACTAAAATACCTTAGAGGATGTTATAGACACTTAAATTTTTTTGTGCATTGCAAATTGTAAATTTTTTGCTTTAGAGTAATCGATAAAAGAATAGCTTCAAAACGTATACCCATTAGGGTAATAATCATTTTTATTTTATTTTGAAAGAGTTGCTATTATTTCGGGCTAGCTTGGGGGTCTACTTCAACTTAACACTGGTCAACAAACATCAATATCAGAAAATATATGTTGTTGGAAACATAATACATTCCCATGGTCACCCTATCTCATATATATTTTCCGTTTTTCATAACATTCTTCCGCCTTCCTTTAGCCTTTTTTTGACCATATTAACTGATTTTTCGACCTATAATACTCTAAAAATAAAAAATTTATAAATCTTTTTTTATATAGAAAGTAACTCATATATATTCTCCTTAATAAAAAAATCAAGAAGCCTTTAGATAAGCATTTATATTATTACGTGTCCAGACTTAATAAAAAAATTATTTGAAGAATTTAACAGTTTAGCTGTTATATGCAAACAAAATTTTTATATATATTTTTGTTTTAAATTTTTTTCTGACACATTTTTTTATATTTTCAATGTTTATTGCTGACTTAAGTTTGATTAGAAACGGTTAACGTATTTGAAAATCCTATAGCCAGGCTTGATCTCTGTAGTTTGCTTATAAGTCTCAAAGATTTGCTGACCTGTGTAATCGGTTAAAACGTTTCAAAAGCATTTGGCTTTTAGCTTTAAAAAATTTTGCAATTCCAATCTAAATGACGTTTAAGTAAGTTAAATTCTGGCTCATTTTAGCTAAAGCTTAAATTTCAATATCCATTTTGAAAGCAAATAAATTTATAACGTTTTCATGTAATAACAAATAAATACTAGCAGGTATGATTTTTTTTTAAAAACTTACTTTGTCAATCTCTTTCCTAATGCCCCTTTATTTTCCAGAGGAAAAAACAATTTGTTTTTCCATGTGTTATACGCGTGTGTATTTAGCTAAAAATACCCAAAATAACTTAGCCTTCAACTCCGGACATAAGAAAAATTGATTTCTTATATAATTTTAAAAGCCCTTATATATAAATATATATTTTTATAATTATTTTTTGATTTTTACCAAACAAAATGCAAAAAGTTAGGAAGGATGTCCCTGAATTGCCACAAATGCAATGGACAATTAATGCCATTTATTATATTCAAGGAAAGATGATGAGCCAACGACGAATTCAATTTATGACTTATATGGTAAACGTATATTTTTTCAAATATTTTAGGTAAAAAATATCCAAAGCTTAGCTCAGTCATTAAATCACATCAATTTATTTTAATAAATGTCAAAATTTTTTGTATTTTGAGGCTGACTATCAGCCAAGAATGTTATCGTATGCCGTTTTTGGGGTTAAGTTTTAGACAAAAACACATAGTTTTAAAATCCCATCCAATACTAATTATGAGAATGGCATAACTTGGACCTTTAGATTAATATCATTTAGAAAACGAAACCTACCCATTTGCATTAACTCGGTAATATAAGAGGGTTTCAAGTCACGGGCGATCTTAATTAAGCCTAAAAATTACATTCTGAAAACTTTAATTTAAATTTTTTTTATAAAATACCTTAATTTAAAACGCTGCAATAATTTTAAGAAGGATTTTTTAAGTTTGATATTGACTATAAATTAAATATATTTGTAGGAGATAAAATTTAGGGGTGTAAAATATATATTAACAAGAAAATGCAACATTTCAAATAAAGGTCTGCCTCCAAATGCATGGTAGTGATATCAAACCTCGAGTTAATATCCATCACTCAGGTCAACAAATATCAATGTCACAAAAAATAAGTTTATAAAAGTAAAAGAATGCCCCATGAAAGCCTTATATCATGTTTCTCATTTCCTTTCCACCTTTGGCTTCTCAGATCTTTTCATAGAGAATGGCTTTTTTTGACCAAATTTACAGATCTTAATTCCTTAAGCAGATAAAGGAAATTTCTTTATTATAAAAATTTCTTGTAACTTATTGTTATCATCACAAACAATTTATTAATACGTCAAGCTCTTACAGCATTTAAATAATACAAAATTTTTCTCGTCCAAACTTAAATAGGACAAATTATATTATCGGTTTTTAATAAAAATATAATTTGAAGTTTGTATCAAATTGATTAAAAAAATTTTAATAAAAAGATCAGCATTAATATGGTAATAATAATAAATAAAAAAGCTATAAATATGCAAAAAAAATCAACTTATTATTGTTTTAATTTTTTTTTCTTTATTAACTTATTTTTAATCATAG
This sequence comes from Acutogordius australiensis, assembly GCA_030555515.1. Lineage (NCBI taxonomy): Eukaryota > Metazoa > Nematomorpha > Gordioida > Gordea > Gordiidae > Acutogordius > Acutogordius australiensis. Next base: position 6,425,941 of record CM060245.1, read on the forward strand.
CTGACTGACTAAGTTTGAATAGAAAAAACAGCAAAAGGGTTTGAAAATCTCTAAAATAGCTGATTTAATTTCCATAGTTAGCTTATTAATCTCAAAAATTTGCTGCCCTGTTAACAGGCTTAATTTATAACTTATCAATTGATAATAATATTGAATAAATACTGACTTTAAATTCTCATGCCTAATAAAATGTAATTTTTAATTAAATAAAAAAATCTGCTAAAATATTGAGCGGTAAATTAAATTGCTTTTTACCACTATTTAATTCTGTCGTATTTAAATATAAAAAACTTCAAAAATGCAAAATATGAATAATCAAGAAGAAAATTGCCTAAATATTTAATGTGGCCAGCTTAGAAAAAGTTTAGATAGTGTCATTTTTTGCATCTATAAAAAGTTCTATTTATAATTTGTATACAAATTATTTTATATATGTATAACAGGTTAGTATATTGTTGGCTCCCTTAGACATTACATTTAGGGTTGTTGGAATTAATAGCTATGTAAAATTTTATTTATTTAATTTTGGGGATCACATTTTATATATTCATATGAAAACATCCTTTCTTTGAGTTAATTATATATCATTAATAATCTGAGCTCAAATACAGATTTTTAAGTACCGCTGGTTGAACAGCTCACACATTTAAAGGATATATGAGGCTCATAATTAAACAGCATGAAGGCTGTATAGATAAATTTACTCTTAAACATGCATTTTAAATATATAAATTTAACATGAACATAAACTTTAAGAAAAAAAAATAAATTAATTTAATTGGTCAACCAATCAAAAATTAGCATGGATATTTTAACATAAAATTAACCCTAAAATAGTCCAACGTTACCGTTATGCTAATTTCACTTTAACCTTAAGCTAACTACATTGTTATACTAATCTATTTTCACCATAACACTCAGCTAACCTCACCCTGACCTTAAGACTAACTTACCCCAACCCTAACTAAACCTCACCAAAATCTTAAGCAAACTTTATACTAAGCTTATCCTAATCAAAATCTCAAACAAACGTTAAACTAACCCTGATCAAGCTCTTTCATCAGCATTTAAATAATACAGAATATTACAAAATATCCCGCCTCTTAAATACGGCACAATGTATCATCGGTTTTTAATAAAAATATTATTTGAAGTTTGATTCACACATTAACTATTGTGAATGTGGGGGTAAAAAATTCAGTTTATTTAGCTTATGAATACTTTTTTGTTATTTTTTTTTTCTAAAATTTTCATTGTTTATAGCTGATTTACTAACTTTAAATCCCTAAAATGGCAGGTTATTGTAGTCAGCTTACAAATCTCAATTGTTGACCTGTGTAATATTATTTATTTATAAAACTTCTAGCAACATTGTTTGTAAAAGTAGGAAAATGGCCAGATTGTGTCGAAAAATTTGGACGACCTTGAGCATTATTTATGGCAATAATTGTTTTTAGTCAAGTTTTTGGTGGTAACGAATACAAAATTAGAATTTTAGACAATGTCCCATATTTTTAGTTAGTCGGTTCAATTGAGATTTTTCATTTTTTTTGGTGTGTTTATATAACGAAACTTATGAGTAGACAAATATTTATTATTTAGATTGCGAAAACATTCAATATTAATATTAGGTGTTAAAATTTTGTTTTAATTTTAGTTTACCGGCTAATAGCCAGTGGCAAACCTTCTGCTTAAAAAACATTAGGTTGTGAGTTCGAATTTATGCACAGTAGCCTTTTTCTTCGGAAAAAAAGCATGCATGTGCAACCACTTTAAAGCTTCTGAGTTGCTTGTTTAGGCAGTAGGTCTTAAAAGATACGGTTAAAAGTAAGAGCCTAGGTCGCCGACGTGCGAGCAAATCTTACTACTTAACCCTTCGGCAATATTAATTGCTTTGCTCGGGTTAAGAGAGTCAAAGCCCTAACGGGTATGGCGCCCCTATGGGGAAAGGTATGGGAGAAACCTCAAACCAATTGTTGTTAATTATATTTTATTTAAATTTTTATTGTTTTCGTCATACAATCCTTTTTAATTCCTAAATAACATGAAAGTATGTTAATAATTTAATATATAATTTTATTATTATGTTATGCCAATAGATTTTTAAATTTGAACTTCAAAGTTTAAAATTGGAGAAATGGAATAAAAGTAAACCCGGATAATCGTTATCGAATATTCTCTACAAACCCTAAAAAAAATTTTTTTTTGTTTATTTTTGTTGTCCACTGTTATCATAGTATTTCAACTTACAATAATTTACCTCGTAAAAATTAAGAATGTATAATATTATACGTAATTATAAACATTTCAGAAAAACTTGGTCCTGAAGAATGAAAATACGACCATAGAAAACTTCTGTAGTCACGTTGACTCTCAACGTATTTTAACCGGCGTGAAGGAGAAACATTTAGCTATCCTTATAGCAAAGTAACTTTTATTTAAGGAATATGAGCTAAATTTAATCTTTAAAGAAACAAAATTTGAGTCTGATTTGTATAAAACTTGAGTAATAATAATGGCTTTAGTAAGATTCGTATGTTTTATCTATTTTGGGTTATTCAGTTATAGTGGAAGTTGAAAAAATTATAAAATTTTTACGATCACGTTTAATACCTCCCTAAAAAAGATGTTTTGCATCAATTTTTAAATCTTAGTTTTTAGAAAGTTTAATAAAAAAAAACATACATATTTTTTTTTCTTGTAAGTCTTATTTGAAAAGACCGTATAAAGGTTTTGATAAAGCAAACTATACTACCGCGAAAAACATCGTAATAGGATGTAATCAAATTTAAGTCAATGCGGAATGTAAGCTACATTGTTAAGGTTGGATTTAACATTCTTATTACCACCAAAAACCTGACCAAGGACGATAGTTGCCATTCGTTTAAATTTTGTCGTATCGGCGTCTAATTTTATACTGTCAAAACTTAATATATGGAGCAATAAAAAAAAATGCAAAATTAATTTAATTTTTTATATATTTTTTTTACTTTTTTTTTCAAGTTTTTAACCTTGAAAAAATTTTAAAGTTTTGTTTAGGCTTAATGTATTTAGTCCATTAATTTGTATACATTTTAATTATTAATAAATTTTGTAATAAGTTTTCCTCGAATAAACAAAATGTAAATTTTGATTTATTTTAAAAGCATCTTTAACACCAGAAGGCGATGCTTAAAAATTGCTTATTGTTGTTTTGCTTTTAATCGTCTGTAATTAAAAAAATAATTTTATTATTGCAGATAAATCTAACAAAAAATTAAATATTTTAGAAATTGTGACCCTAAAAATAAAGAGATATTAAAATATGAATTACAAAAATTTACGGCAGCCAGCAAGATGACATTTTTCCAGTAATTATTTATAAGACTTGGCTTAGGTCGAATTAGGTGCATGCTTAAATTTGTCAGCCTGCTCATTGAATTTGAATTTGGATAAAATAAGTTAAAAGATTTGTTAAAGAAAAAATTTTTACACGGATCTGGCAAACCGTGTAGTAGGCGCTTTGTTTGAGGAACAGGGGTTCATATCACAGGTCAACTATCAATGTTACAAAGTTAAGTTTATAAAATATAAAAGAATGCAATTCCAGGATGGTTTTATCCATATATAATTGTTTTTTGTTTTTCTTAGCTACATTCGACTCCTTAAATCCGTTCAAATGGATAAAAGGCCATTTTAATAGATTTGGCGACCTCGAAAATAGTCTAGAAAAAATGAATCTTTTTTTTGCATAAAAATCTCTTATATTTATCATCTCAAATAATGAAAAATTGATGTTGTTGTTGTTGTTAACCACTGCGACTTTTCAATATGGATGAAGGTGGCTCGGAGGTGTGAGCGAGCTTAGAGGCGGCTAGAATAGGATTTGTCCATAGGTCTAATAGATTAATCGGGGTGCCACGTGATGGGCATGAGAGCCAGTGGTGTAGGCTGTCTGCGGATTTTTGCAGTCGTAACACATGTCGTCAGATGCATAGACGCGGTTACGAAAATCGGCTAGTAGGTAGCATAAGCCAGATCTTAGTTGTGAAAGAAAACATCTCTCTCGTCTAGAGAGAGTGGTTTCGGAGGGTGAAATGGGAGGGGGCCAGCCATTCTGAAGAATGGGGCAAGGTATGAAAAATTGATATAAAGCATATCAGCATTTAAAATACAAAATATTTGAATTATATACGAATAGATAATTTATTGGTTTTTTTTTTAAAAATTTATAACAGCTTAGCTGTTGTGAATATGCAAGTAAAAATAAAATTTATTTTTGTTTTTAAATATTCTTTATTTTTTATGACATTTTTTCCAAAATTTAATGTTTATAGGTGACTAACGTTGGAAAACGGCAAACAAATCTGAAAATCCCTAAGATTGCAGGTTTGATCTTCCTGGTTATCTCATAACGTTTACTTATAATTTAAAAAAAATTTTTTTTTAACGCAAAAGAAAATGGGATAGGAAAAATATAATAATTATTTACCCTAGGGGTATAGTTTCACTAAGTTTCAACTATAAAAGTTATTTGTGTACCCCGTTTATAACGAATATCGGCCCGTTAATATGTATTCACCTACGTTTTCTCACAAGAATACGTTTATCAATGACATGACCCGTCGTTATATGTATGTTTAAAGCCGAACCCATCGCCTCTTTTTAAATTTCTGTTTTTTTTAAAATGAGCCATAAAATTAGGCCATGGGGCGCGGGAGTCACCTTATTATTGTATTTAGGCCCTGTCCCGGAGTTGTTATCAGCCTGAAATAATTGATCGGTTCAATTGTTTCCACATGGCATTTTATATTTTTGACCACGTCGAAAGTATTTGATTAGGCCCACGGCTTTCAATCGGTTCCATGGAGTTCAATTTTGAATAATTATTATCTTTTTGTGTAAAAAAAACTATAATTTGTGCGCAAGCATACGCAAAAGAATTTAATGGCTGCCAGTGGACAGTTAATAACGCATTCTATAGTGTGTAGTGAGCAACATATTCGTATGCATAGAGCAGTTACGGCCTTATTCTATATATCTAATTTTGAGATTTTAAAATTCAATCAATGTGACACAACTTCTGAACCATACAAGGTTAAAAATCATTCAAAATTTACATAATTGTATTAAAATTAATTATTTTTTTTTCATTTTTGCTTTTTCTAAATAAAATATAATAATTAATAAATATAATAATTTGTTCTTATTTTTCAGACACCAACTTTTAATTTACCTCATTATCTATTTAAATACAAAAAAATAAATTTAATGTTTTGCATGTAAATTTTGTATTAAAAAATAAGAATATTGACCTGGGCCAATGAATCAATTTAAGTTAAAAAATCATCTATTTTTATGTTAACTAAAACTCCTAATAATAATAATAATAATAATAATAATAATAATAATAATAATAATAATAATAATAATAATAATAATAATAATAATAATAATAATAATAATAATAATAATAATAATAATAATAATAATAATAATAATAATAATAATAATAATAATAATAATAATAATAATAATAATAATAATAATAATAATAATAATAATAATAATAATAATAATAATAATAATAATAATAATAATAATAATAATAATAATAATAATAATAATAATAATAATAATAATAATAATAATAATAATAATAATAATAATAATAATAATAATAATAATAATAATAATAATAATAATAATAATAATAATAATAATAATAATAATAATAATAATAATAATAATAATAATAATAATAATAATAATAATAATAATAATAATAATAATAATAATAATAATAATAATAATAATAATAATAATAATAATAATAATAATAATAATAATAATAATAATAATAATAATAATAATAATAATAATAATAATAATAATAATAATAATAATAATAACAATAATTGGCACAGCCAAGTAATTTGATCATAAATCAACTACAACTCAAAATTTTTGATATAATCGACTAAGACACTATTAACAAAAAATAAATTTTTCAGTTATATCGAGCCTTAACATACACTGATCAGCAAATTTTTAATATTTTCTAAGGAAAATTAGACATTGCCATTTTAGTTATTTTCATATTTGTTTACCGTATATTCTCTACAAACTTTGCAAAGCTCGTTAAACAAATTAAAAAAAAATTAAAATAATAAAAGATTTAAAACTCAAAAAATAATGAAAAAGTAATTATTGTATTTAATAATTTTGTTCACAAAAATTTTTTATTCATGTTTTTTCTTTAGGTAATCCTAAAAATAAAACATTAGCCATTTTGTTCAAATTTGGCTTGTTTTACGTTTATACTTAACAATATAGCTATGCGAAAGAAACTTTGGAAAGCGGAAGATATATATGAATTAATAATCTCTCCATTCGTTTTTCATATTTCTCCTTTTTAACTGATTTTTGTCGACCTATGTAACAAATAAATTTAATGTAGGTAAAGGGGATCATTTGTTTGATTGTGTCCTTAAACTGTTTTATATTTTAATTTTACCTATTTTTTAAGTAATTGGCAAAGCTCCTATACGATCAAAGGTAATTTGTATTTTTAAGTAATTATATTGGTTATTAAGCGTTTATTTATCGGCATGGAAACACATTAATTATGGCTATTTTAATGCATTGTGCGTTTTTTATCCTCGGCTCCAATGACGAACGAGTTTTGTAAGAAAATTCGGTCTTTAGAATTTTAAGTAAAAAAAAATTAGCGTTTTTGTATATAGACACGTAGTGAATTAAAAATCCTGATCCAAGTGGAGTATATACATGGGTATTTTATTTGCTTGAAGCGAATTCGGACTTTATTCAAATTCCAAAATTTCTCCAAAATAAGTGTTGCCTTACAGTATTAATTTTAATTACAGAACAACAAATTTTGGACAAGCATTTTTTACTGGAAACATTAATCTGAATAAAGATTTTGGTGCTGATTAAGAATATAACATCATTATTATAGCCAATGACTCAAATTTTTAGTTATTCAATTCTAAAAAAAAATTTACCTGTTTTAGGCTTAGGGCTTTTAATTATGTTGTGCAATGGAAGTGGGGAATGATAACATTTGCACTCAAAAACATTAGTATGTCCTAAACAGGGTACCGTTAAGGCCGGGCTTCTAATTATATAACCTATGAATAGAAACAAATGGTGCAATGCGTATTTAGATTAAGGAAACAGATAAAGAAAGGTGTTTGACATCTTTTAAATATGTTTTTCATGAAAAAATATAACAATAGATTTATTAAATTTAACAATTTAAGAAAATTTGTGAAATTCTTACCGTGCATTATTTAATTGGAGGCATTGAAAGAAAAATTAAACCCTTGATCGTTATCGCAAGATCTCTCTAAAAAGTAAATTTGGTTTATTTTTTGTGTTGTCCAGTGTTATCAGCTAAAATTAAATTGATTTAGATCTAAAAGAGCAAATATTATGAGAACTAGAAAATATTTTTAAATAAAATAATTAATATTTTTAGTTAAAAATTTTAAACTTTTTTTAATTTGTTATAGAAAAAATTCTAAAATATGATATTTATAAGATCAAAACAATTATTTTTAAGTAACCCCTGTTAAAACCAAAAAGATTTATTAAATTAGAAAAGTTTATTTATAATAATACTAAATAAACAAATAAGGTTATTTATAAAATGAAATATTGCAAAAAGCAATATAAAAAATACCCCTACTAAATATGTTAAAATAAAACCTATAAAAATCGATCAGGATTTTATTGAAAGTAGATGTTCCAAAATACATTTATATTTTAAAATTCATATTACAAATAGTTACTATTGATATATGGTCAAAAGATTATTACAAATTCTGGAGGTTGTATTTTTGCCTACTTCGCCAATTGACCATGTTTAACGATACGCATGTAAGTCCTAGCGTCCACTCAAAGTGTTAAAATTTGGGAGTATTTGTAGAAATAAATATATTTAAAAAGTTTTGTATATTTAATATTCAGGTTTAGGCAAAAGGAGTGGCATTTGCAGCTCGAATCGGTCTTGTTTAGTGGTTGAAAAAGACAATTATTCAGCATACTACATAGTTCATGAAATCGCACATTTGTATGTTTTTAATTGTTTTTTAAAAATTATCATTTTATTGTTACGAAGCAACACTACATAAAAATTTCATATTTAAATAAACAAACCCATTTTGAATGTTCAGATATATTAATGAGGGGCCCTCTAACTAAACCAATTGTCATACATAAAAGGAAATATCATTTCGTGAAATCTAAAAAATATACATCCATAAACAAAAATTATATGACTTTAGCAGTGAAAAATTTATATGCCTCAAAATAAAACAATCAGATTCTAAAATATAAAGTTTTCAGCCGTTAATTTCAAAGCCGAAAATAGGCCTTAAGTCCAACCAATATTCACCTGTGAAAATGTATTTTAACAGCACGTCAAAAAATATTCTGTTGGGGTATAATAGAAACCTTTGGATGGCAACATATTTATGCTAGGAAAATTTAAATTCATCTTTATTAAGTCTTACTTTCCTTATATCCTTACATTTATAAAAACAAAAGATGCATTTGCATCGCAACAAAATTTGTAAATAAAACTTATACATTACGTTGAAAAATTGATAATGGTAGTTTCTAGAATTTACATTTGTTTATTGATCTATATGTAACACGTGAACAAAAATCAATATGAGAAAAGTGAATTTTATGAAAACATAAAAGAATGGCATTCCCATGATGGCCTATTCTCATATATATTGTTTGTTTTTATTAGTTTGTTTCGTCTTTGGCCATAACGAAAAATGATCTTTTTTGACTAATTTGACAGAACAAAATACACCCTAAAAAGAAAAGATTTGAGAATTTTTTTTATATAAAAATCTCTTGTAATCACAAATAATGAGAATTAACTTTATAAATATTATATCAAGCTCTTGCATTTGAATAATAGAAAAAATAAAAATATTCGAAGTTTAAATTTCATAGTATAACTATAAATATGCAAAAAAAACATCTATTTTTGTTTTTAAATCTTTTTTGTTTTTTTTGACAATTTTTCTAAAATTTTAAATGTTTTTAGCTGACTAACTAATAAATAAAAGAAACTGTAAGCGCAAAATTTCTAAAATGGCAGGTTTGATTAAAGTTAGCTCATAACTTTCAAAAAAATATCTTGACCTGTGTAATTAACACTACAGTCATGGTACATTGTCCTATTAGTTATTCGGCTGGGGCTAGTCCTATAAAAGGTTCTGTATTTTTTTTAATTTTATCTAACTAGAGTTTAGCCACGTCTTTATTATTGAGAGATTTTGCCTTAGACACGGGAGGTATCACTTAATCTAGTGCTTTTAGAAACTAAGAACAGCATTTTGGCTTATCTCTTTAACTTTTAAGATACATAAAGGCACGTGCAAGGTGAGTTTTTATTTTTGTGAAATTTATTTTGAAAATTCTGAAAATTTTAAAAATTTAATTTTTTTAAATTTTTTTTTCAAACATTTTTTATTTCATAAAAAGCATTTTATGTGCATATATCAAATTTGGCAACTTTTTAAAAATTTGCGTTTTATTACAAAATAAATTTTTCAAAATTTTGAAAATTTAACGAAAATAAGAACTCACTTTGCACGTGCCCTAAGTAATAGAATAAAAAAAAACACACATTTTGATGTTTAGATATAAGTATTATTACATGAAAATTTATTATCTATCCCTTGTCGAACAATCGTAATTTATTTTTAAATGGGTATTATCCTGAGCTACCTAATAAACCAGCCAACCCCATTTATTGAAAAGAGAGATTCAAGCTATGAGCAATTAAAATGTATGAATGAGAAATTTTTTTTGTTAATTTTAAATATATTTATTTTTTTTAAACCACGTATATTTATTGTTCACACATATTTTATAAATATATATTGTTACAGACTAGGTATTAACCACACAAATAATAGCGGAATAATGTCTACAAAACAATCACTGAGTGATAGTTTAAACACTAATTGGGCTGACGAAAGTGTTCGCTTAGCTAGGTATATGTATTATGGACACAATATTATTAAAGCTGTTTGTGACATTTAAAGTCAATTGGCTTAAATAAGTCTCGAGGCTTGTGATCGATTAATTTAATTGATAAACTAATAAAATTTTTAAGTACGTCCTTTTTTTAGTCTTAACAAGATTCTTGGATTGACAATGCAAAACATATATTTCTCGTTAGTATATTTTATTCTATCCCGTTTTTCAAATTATTTTAGGCAATACCGTCTTTTTATTCCAAAATTTATTGAATTTTATTTTGAGAGGGGAAAGTATTTTTTTATGTCCAACAATTTAGAGATGAAAATAAATAGCTTGTATTTTAAGTTAATTCGGAATTTTAGTTTTTGTCAAGCTTTAGTTTCCACATTTAAGGCAAAATTGCTCTGCGTTAAACTTTTAAAAATTTGAAATAGAGAATTGATACAATACAGGCGGATTGCAAACAAAAAATGTGAAATTTCTTAAAATATTGCTAAAATTTTGACTGGGTAATATAAAGAATGGTACTCGCATTTTTAAATGGATCCCTTCTCGATTTAAAAATTCTACGTCAGACATAAAGTGACGAAAAGGTGTTTTTAATTATTTTTTAGAATGTGTATCAAAATTCATAAATTGATAAAACTTCTGTTTTAGAGAAAAATTAGCTAAACCAGCAAGGAATTGCTTGAGGTTCCCTCCAATCACGGCATCCGTCGTCAAGAATAAGATTCACGGGCCTGTGCCTATGTGTAAATTTATAATGCGAAAAAAATCAAAAGTGGTGTATAAATCGGTAAATTCTATTTATATTTTTTGCCTTACACAAACATATTTACCAAAATTAGCTGTTTGACACTGTGTTTTCGGCTAAAAAAGTTTTATTTTGAAATAACTAATCGGCTCAGAAAGCTCAGTGGCAAACCATCCGCATTAGACGCAGGAGGTTACGAGTTCGAATCCGTACACAGTAGCTTTTTTCTTCTGAAAAATAGCATACATGTGCAACCACTTTAAAGCTTCTGAGTGGCCTGCTTAGGCAGTAGGTCATAAACGATATGTCTAAAAGTAAGAGCCTAGGCTAAAAACTTAGGTCGCCGGCTTGCGTGCAAATCTTACTATTAAACCTGTCGGCAATGTTAATTGCTTTGCTCGGGTTAAAGATTCAAAGCCCTAACGGTAATGGCACCCCTAAGTGGGGAAAGGTATGGGGGAAGCCTCAAACCAACCAACTATTTTGTAATTAATAACATAAAAGTTCATTTATTTAGGCATTTAAATTTCACAATTTTGGTATTATTAAAAATGTATGAATACACATAACTTACTTATCGGAAATTTTGATTTTGAGTTTATTTGAATAAACTACCGCTCGAGTGTTTGCCAGCCATAGATTTTTTTTTTAAAATCGGTAAAATACTTATCAGGAAATTTTTTGAATAAAATAACATGATATTATCTCTAAATAGGAGTAATATAAATCGTTTTATCATAAGAAAAAGTTATAAGCTGTTGCTATTTTTTTGAATTTTTAAATATTATATTTTACTTTTTTTTATTAATTATATTTACTTTGCTAGTTATTGTTTTAATTTTTTAGTATATATTAAAAATAAATTTTAAATTAAATTTTTGTTAACATTTAAATAATGTTACATTTTCGGCTTCGGCCTATTAATTATTAATGTATTTTTTATATTCAAATTTAAAATATTTATTCATGCAGAGCTATTGATTAATTCAGGTATAATGATTAAAAACATTTTTTTTTATTTTTTTGTCTTTTTCTTCCATCTATCTGATGCATATTTTTCAAAATGTCACAAAGCAAAAAAAAATTTTTTTTTGCATAACTTTATCCCATCATCATCTTTCAGTCCGGAGATATTTTTTTTATCCATTAAGGAGGGTATAGGCTATAAAAATAGGCTTTCCTATTTTTGTTTTTTAATATATATCCAATAAACTTTACAGTGTTGTTATACGACATCCGGTCTTAAATTTTAAAACATAAACCGACCAGGGATCTCATTGTAGAGAAGAAACAAAATTTAATTATCGTAGAGAGAAAATATAAAATTAAATTAATTATCAACTATGATTTGTGGTTTTCAATTTTTGTGTCGTTGGACCAATTATCTGTTAGATTACAAATGTTTATTTCTACATTTCCGCAAATCGGCTTAATATATATTTTTGATAATAAGCCTATTTAGGATTAGCTGCGTATTACTTAAAGGTTTTGATGCCAGATACAAATATTGTTGGCCTAAACGTATCGTATATTGGTTTTTTTTATTATTGGCCAGCTTTTTATATAGATTAAACACGACCTTGTGCCATGTGAATAGATAATGGGGCTAAGAGTTGTTACTTGAAGCCCTTATAGAGATATGAAAAATTAGAACAAAAGGCAAACAAATATTTTTATAGGCAATAACTAATTAATTACTCGATACCCAAAATCTAAATTTCAAATCCTATTTTCGATAAAAAAAAACCCATTTCTTATAAGTGTAAAAATGACATGTTGTTTTCGATCGCTCTAAATTCCTTAAAAAGTTGACAAAAATTACATTGCATGTAGATGAATCATAATCCATATCCCATTAAAAATTCTTACCCCATCAGTAACCTTTAAAAAAAAATTCTGTTTTTTTTTAAATGATAGCAAAAGCTTTTGTGTGGCCGTAAAATGAGAGAACAACATATTTATATCAAAAGTTTTTAAAGACTAACATCATTAACTAAGTACTCTACCGGTCAGACCATACAGAGACACAAGTAAACCCAAGTTAAATCAAATTACAAGATTTTCTAAGACTCATAATGTTATAAATCCTGTGAGCATCGGAATATATCAAAAAATATGCCAAAATATAGTTTAAACAAAGAACTAATGTTATAATATTAAAATATTTTAGAGGCTGTTTTATTATGCCATATGTATTAAATATCTGAAGTCCTAGCCTACATTTTTTTTATGATCGCTGCATTTCATTTGAATTTCAAATTTTACAAATATATTATAATTTTAATCAAATAAGGCAAAAAAAAATAATATTTAATTTAAGACTGAATTTTTTTTGTTATAATTTATTAATTGTATCAAAGTATTTAGTTTTTCTTTTTAAGCCAATCTTAATTAATCACAACTGCTAAAGAAAAGAGACATACTACATAAAACTAGTCCCATTAATTCAAATAATTGTTATACTGATATGCAATAATTTTTTTTCCTCCTAACCATTTAAGTTTTTTTTTCAATTATAGCCACTTACTTTATATAAATTTTTCATATTTAGAAACTTTGATAATGTATTTTGGGGCACGTGCAAAGTGAGTTTTTATTTTCATGAAATTTTTAAAATTTTGAAAAATTTTATTTTTAAATAAAACGCAAGTATTTAAAAAGTTGCCAAACTTAGTTTATTCACATAAAATGCTTTTTCTGAAAAAAGTTTTTGAAAAAATTTTGAAAAAAAAAACAAATTTTTAAAATTTTCAGAATTTTTAAAATTTTACGAAAATAAAAACTCATTTTGCACGTGTCCTTAAAAAAAAGCTTTTCTTGTTTGAATTAAGAATCGTTCAAACTATGTTTTTGGTTTAAAAAGCCTTTATTACTTAATAGGTTAGGGCAACTTTATAAATTAATTTAAATTATATTTTATGAATTAACGATCCATATTTTATTTAGCTTTTTAATTTATTGTTTGAAAGAGCAACTGTACCCATTTGAAATGTTTAGACAAGCTTCACGAGATTACATCAAGTAACGTATATTGCAAAATAAAAAATGGCATTCACATATTAGCGTCTGAAGAGACAGATCATGTAAGTGATTTTTTTGAAGGTACGTTGAATTTTATATGTATAATTACCTTTTTGTTGGTAAAAAATTGCCTAATTCTCTAAAAATTAATGTTTTTTAATATTCCAGCATTATATAAAAATTAGCTGTTTTGAAATTAAATTTTATATTAGTAAAGCAGAAGTCAGATGTGCTGATTTAAATCTATTTAGGTGATTAAAAAATTTTTTAGTAATTAAATTTATTAAATTTTGTTTAGATTTTGAAGTTTTTATTACTAAAAACATTATTAGTTGATTTGTTTAAATTTATTTATTTTATCTTTATAAAGCTTTAATCAAATTTATAAAGGGAATCTAAAGATTTTAAACAACTATTATTAAAATCCATTCTTTATCAAAATATAAATGCTTTAAACAATATTAAAATAAATACTTTTTTTCATCATTAATATTTAAAATATTTTCAAACTTATTGAAAATAATTAAAAATCAGTAAAAATTTTTAGGTTTAGTTTTTCTTTTACCCATAGATAAATTATTGTATTTAAAAAATATTAATATCAAAATTAATTTTTTTAATAAATCTTCAAATGTTTTTTTATTTCTTATTTGTTTAATTTCTAACACAAAATGGTGTATTAAATCAGAAGTTTTAGAAATATAGTTCGTTCTGCATTAAATTGATCTATAATTATTTTTAATAAATAAAATGTTTTTTCAATCAAAAAAACCCCGATTCAGCCCTGTGACCTAAAGATATAAAAAGTTTTTTTATTTTTAATTTTTAAAGTATTAAATATATATTTAATTTAAAAAAAACAATGGGCAGGTAGTAACCACACCACCAATGGGGCAACAGCCGGGGTATGGTCCCGCATTCACTAACTACCTTGATTGCATCATGTTGAAAAAATTTATGAAGGGAAGAAAAATTATCAAAAAAATCTTTCCCTTCAATTAAAATAGGACAGGACAATCTTTTACAACAAGATGCAATCGGTGGTTAAAGCAGTGAATATACGGGACATGGTGTCCAGCTATTTTGCTTAGAAAAACTTGAACACCATTTTTTTCGCGGGCATTACGTTCGCCCAATCGTAGCATTGTGTGATCAGGTTCTTTGGTTCTAGATTATAGTTTAAACAAAGAATTAATGTTAAATATTAAAATTTCTTAGAGGCATCAAATTTATGTAGTGGTTTTACAAATATTAAATATCTGAAGTCAAATTTCTCTACATATTTTTTTATGATCGCTGCTTTCGGAGAAGTTAGAAATTTAAAAAAATAATATTATAATTTTAATCAAATAAGACAAAAAATAATATTTAATGTGGAAGACTGAATGTATTTTTTGTTAAAAACAATTAATTACTATCAAAGCAAATTATTTATTTTTGGGGGGGCAATCAATCTTAATTAATCACAAACTGCTAAAGAAAAGAGACATACTACATAAAACTAGTCCCATTAATTCAAATAATTGTATACTGATATGCAATAATTTTTTTCCTCCTAACCATTTAAGTTTTTTCAATTATAGCCACTTACTTTATATAAATTTTTCATATTTAGAAACTTTGATAATGTATTTTTAGGCACGTGCAAAGTGAGTTTTTATTTTCATGAAATTTTTAAAATTTTGAAAAATTTTATTTTTTTAAATAAAACGCAAGTATTTAAAAAAGTTGCCAAACTTAGTTTATTCACATAAAATGCTTTTTTCTGAAAAAAGTTTTTGAAAAAATTTTGAAAAAAAAAACAAATTTTAAAATTTTCAGAATTTTTAAAATTTTACGAAAATAAAAACTCATTTTGCACGTGTCCTTAAAAAAGCTTTTCTTGTTTGAATTAAGAATCGTTCAAACTATGTTTTTGGTTTAAAAAGCCTTTATTACTTAATAGGTTAGGGCAACTTTATAAATTAATTTAAATTATATTTTATGAATTAACGATCCATATTTTATTTAGCTTTTTAATTTATTGTTTGAAAGAGCAACTGTACCCATTTGAAATGTTTAGACAAGCTTCACGAGATTACATCAAGTAACGTATATTGCAAAATAAAAAATGGCATTCACATATTAGCGTCTGAAGAGACAGATCATGTAAGTGATTTTTTTAAAGGTACGTTGAATTTTATATGTATAATTACCTTTTTGTTGGTAAAAAATTGCCTAATTCTCTAAAAATTAATGTTTTTTAATATTCCAGCATTATATAAAAATTAGCTGTTTTGAAATTAAATTTTATATTAGTAAAGCAGAAGTCAGATGTGCTGATTTAAATCTATTTAGGTGATTAAATTTGTTCTAGAGTGATCGAGATAAAAACAATATAATGTTGTTTTTAATAGTTTAGTAATTAAATTTATTTAGTTGATTTGTTTAGATTTTGTACACTTCGCTTACTAAAAACATTTCCTATAATCCATTTTTTTACAAATAAACAAAAAAGTTGAAATTTTATCAAATACAAAAGCTTTAAACAACTTATAAAACAAATCATATTGATTCTGAAAAAAATTGTCACCCTCTTTCTTCGAACATTCTTGCCAAACATTTGAAAATGTAATTAAAAGTAGGCTTAAACCCCTCTTTCTCATTAGAAACCCATAATACCCTCGTATATATAAAGAAATTTGACTATTTTATTTATTTACCTTTATATATACCCAAATATTTCATAAGCAAGGTTCTATTCTTTAAATGATGATCTCTTAAATACTCTAAGCGCAAAAAGTAATTGCTTTGTGTCACCACAATATTATTGCTTAAGCCCAACATTAATTATTTGTCACGCAAACGTCTATTTATTAGTTGCCTGTTTGACAATTAATTAATTTTTGAGCAGTTATTTTGTGCATACAGAGTAATTATTTCGTGTAACCTGAGCACATTATGTGCGCAGAGAGAAATTAATTGGAATTTGCACATTATACAGATTTGTAGGAAAGGAGAATGCATCGAAATATCGACAATCAAATCTAGCACTCAGATAATACCCTCTGAAATGGTTACAGTGGCACACACTACATCATCGAGAAAATATACGCCAAGATCTACTACCCGCTGTTCACCAAGGCCTGGAAGCTATGATTGTAGCATAGGCTGAATTTGTATAAATAAATTCATATTCCTGTTAAAATAAATTCTGTTAGGTTTGCTTCACGAGTCTTTTTAATAAATGGATGAAAGGAGGCAAATAGTATGTATACAATAATCATAAAAATGCATGTAAATTAATTAAATGGCCATTTAAAAACAATTTGAATTACTGCCTCCCCTAGCCATTGATAGATGCGCGTGTTTAAAATTTTACAAAAAAATTACAAACCATTTATGAGACATGGGCAAAGAGATGTATGTCAAATATAAATCAGTGTTTTGTAGCCTTGCAGTGGCAAACCTTCTGCCTTAGACGCAGGGGGGTTGCGAGTTCAGATGCATGCACAGTAGCCTTTTTCTTCGGGAAAATAGCATACATACCACTTTTAAGTTTCTGAGTGGCCTGCTTAGGCAGCAGGTCTTAAACGATATGTTTAAAAGTAAGAGCCTAGCTAAAAACCTAGGTCGCCGGCGTGCGTGCAAATCTTACTATTTAACCCGTCGACAATATCAATTGCTTTGCTTTTAAAAGAGTCAAAGCATTAACGGGTATGGCGCCCCTAAGTGGGGAAAAGTATGGGAAAAACCTCAAACTAATGGTTTGTTCAATGCTTAACTACAGAATATTTTAACTAAAAATTTGGACGACATTTTTTTATTTTCTAATTTACAAAATTTTGTCTGTCGTAAGAAAAAACTGTAGTTCCAGATTGTTAAAGAGCGTTACCCGTATTTTTAACTCTACAGCAGGCCCCGCAGAGTCAAATGAGATTTACAACTCCACGTTTAAGGTTTAGACTTTCAGAAATAAAACGGCTTTGGAATTCTGGGGGCCTTGCATTTTAATATTAATTATCAATGCTAATACATAAGTGTGGAACAAATTTAAATTTAGTCGCGTCCAAGGATCAAAGAAATTAAGGCATTTGGAGCATAAAGCAATTGTAAAAATACTAGATTTAAATGGTCCGACTTAATCCAGGTTATAACACAAATCGACAGATTTCTGCTTTAGGATATCAAATATATATGTCAGAAAAATTAAGTTTGAAAAAACATAAATATATACCAACATGATGGCCCTATCTCACATTTATTTTGCGTTTTTTACCCTAGGTATGAACGTCGCCGCATAGCAATTTCAATGCTCCTCACCCAAAAAAAATTTTTTGCGTTTTTTGTAGTTTATACAGCCTTCGGTTCTCTAGATTCAATCAAAATTGTTTTTTTTGACCAAATTGAGAGATTTTGCGACCTCGAAAGTACCGTAAAAATTAAAAAATTTGAGAATCTTTCATTCATATAGTTCCTTTCAACTTATATTTATCATCTCATAAATGTAATTTTTTAATATATCAAGCTCTTAATTAGCAATTAGATGAAACAGAATATTCCGCGTCCAAACTTAAATACGCCGCTATATATTATCTATTATATTGATTTTAACAGCTTACCTGTTGTATATATGCTAAAAAACTTTCAATTTAGTTTTGTTTTTAAATCTTTTTTTGTTTTAACATTTTTTTAAAAATTTTTAATATTCATAGCTGACTTAATAGGTTTGATTATTACAAAAACGGTATATGGATTTTAAAATTCCTATGACAGGTTTGATCTCTGTAGTTAGCTCATGACTCAAATGTGGACTTTTGTCATCTCTAGTTTAGCCCATTTTTATTATTTGACTTTTTAGACATATTTTTTTTGTAGCGTTTTAAACTACCTTTTCTGTAATTAATAAATGAATTTATATCCTTACCCGCGTTCCTCAAAACTTTAAAATTTATTACAAATAAAATTAACTCATTATTTTAAATTTATTTTACCCTTAAATTAAAAGCTATATAAAAAATAACAAACTTAACCTAGTAAATACGTTTAAAAATTTCATGCATTCTAAGGCGCTTTTTGAGAAAGGTAATATGAAAAATTTTGACTATTAACAAATTGAAATATATAAAAATACAATGTATATACATATCAAATGAATGCAAATACATATCAAATGAATGCAAATAATTTATTGATAATTTGATAATTTAATGGTTAAGACATGAGCCGAGGTGCAAAAACAGTTGAAAATCTAATCCAATTATCGAGATACAATGCTGAATATTGGTTGTCTTCGTCAAAAACACCCAAGACACCTTTAGGCGTTTTATAAAACTTTTTGCCAAAATTTATCGACAATTTCATACATTTTTCAGGACGTGGTGTACTATTAAATCCACTGCGTGAATTATTTCTGGCCCCACAAAACATATAATTATCAAATAGGGCATGCTCCCAATTCAATATGTTTTGCAAATCTATCTTAGCATCTTTGGGCTTGGCACAGGCACTGTAACCAATCGTTAAATGTAAAAGTTGTAAATTTAAAGTAAAATTTTGTAAACTTTTTGTACCATTATCAAAAATATTTTCAGATTCTGTGAGGTGTGGTGATGATGATAATGATGCTAAAGGTAAATGAGAAGACCGAGCACAATCATTATTGATTGCAACAAGTGTTGAAGCATTTATTATCTTATATAGGTCAGGGGAGTATGTATAATTATTAGATTTTTTATTAGAATAGGCAAATATTTGATGGAAGTAGTGAAATTTGTGCTTGGGTATATCTTTGATGCTAATGATGCTTGAATCACCTAACAAAAAAAATTTCTTTTGAAATTATTCATTAAAAATAGTATTAAGTGTTAATATTATTTTCATATTAATTAAAAAGTGAAAATAAAACAAATTATATACCGTTATCAAGTGGATAAATTGGAAGATGTGTATTGAATACAATAGAATTTTTCAAATTTCTTTGCATTTTTATTAATTTCTCCTTTATTTCAGCCAAATTGTGACCTAAAAAATAATAAATCAATGTTTCTAGTGCATTAGTAAATTAATAACAACACAAAATTTTTCAAATTATTATAAATTGTTTAGATAGGTTTTGACATCTAATATCAGTAATGAGAGGTATTTAATAGTAATGTTGCCATTAAACATCTAGAAAAGTTACCAATGTCAAAACAATAAATTTAAACAAATACTTTCCAAAAAAATAAATCCAAAATTAAAAAAAAACTTTTTTTGCCTAATAGACATTATGCAGAGCCAACCCTAGTATGAACATGGATGGACAAGTGTCTTATTTAGTTTTAATATTTTACATTAATTGAGTTTAATAATAGATCATGTTTTTAACATTTGCTGTTATATAATAAGAAAAAATACCAAAAAAGCAGCACCATCTATATTTTTAACTGCAACATAAACTTCACCTCTCCTTGAGTTTTGTTAGTTTATTAATAATCTACAGCCATAGTTAGAGCTGAATAAGGGATAAGAAAATAGGTAATTGGTGGCATGTATAAAATATAATACAAACCTACCCACCAAAGTTTCAAAGAGACAAAGCTAGGCAGGTCCTTATTTGGGAAAAGAGATTTGAGGAAAACTTCAGTACTATATTTTTTCCTATAACTTCACTATACATTTTTGTGGACCTGTTGACATTCAGATTAACCAATGAAGAACATGAAGAGAAAGGCATAAGAAAACAAGACGTGCCTTGCCTTCATAAAATCTAAAACTTTGTTTCTGCTACCTGATGTTTTTATTTATAACTCTATAATTACCACAAACCAAAAAAATACTTATTTCTGCCCACTGTAAATTCTTACAAACAAACATATATCAATTAATAATATTACTTTTAACATTTCTTGTCTTTTCTTCCTCTATAACACGATTAGACAAACATTTCTGAGGCAAAACTCTTGCAACTACTACTTGAGGTGTAAAGATAAAACCAGTCACAGAAAAATCAAACCTTTTTCCTATTATTGAAGTAATTTGATTATAATATTGCAAAGTTTGAGGCCATGAGGAAGAATAATTTGATGTGATATGGAGAAATATATCTCTATAAATAACTTGATATAGATATTGTTTGGATTTAAATGTCTAACCTAAAAACCTTAAAATAAAATAAAATAAGAAGTAGTATAATTATGTTTTTTTTCTTACAAAAAATCTTTGAAGCCATGACTTGTTTAGAATAAGCTTGTAACAAAATTTTGTAATTGTTTTAGAAAGGCTAGTTGACAATATAAATGCGTGATAATAGATAAGTCTAATTTTGTCATTAATATCTGTACAATGATTAAAATTAATGTAAGGATAAATTAATGCACCATCTTGGTAGAAAAAATTAGTCACATCGCACAACTTATTATATAATTTCATATTCAAATTCACATATACAATAAATATATATGGACTTTGCAAATTAATTCCATTATTAATATAAGAATAATCTAAATAAACAATATTATAAGATATTATTATTTGTTTATTTTCATATTCTAATTTTAATTTTTTTCCTTGTGATTTAAATTTAGAGACGACTTTTTCTAAATTGCAAAAGCACACATTAAAATTTGAAAATTTTTCTATATGAAAAGAGCCATTTTTAATAATTTGAAAATTTTGTTTTATAATTGATAGAATTTCATAAGGTACATTTTCGCTTAATATCGTTTCTTCGTTTATGAAAAGAACTAAATTTGTATCCATTATTTAAATATATAAGAATTGCGCCATATAGAAAAAATATTAAAACTCAAAAAAATAAATTTAATTTATCATATGTTTGTTTTTGTTTTATAGACAGATGTTGTCTCAAACGCATGTTCGCTGTTTTTCGAGTGGAAGATTGTTGTTTCAACAATTGAGTGGCTTGGACATAAAACCTGAAGAGATAGGTAGGCAAAGTTTATTTAAAAAATATCTGTTTTCCAAACATTTTATGTTGAAAAAGCATTTTTTGTTATTTTATTAATCTAATATATATGTTTTAAGGCGCAAATGAATTTAGAAGAAATATTAGAGTTAAAGATGAAAGAAAGCTCCGTTATAATTCTAAGGTTATGATTATGATAATATTTTTAACCATATATTATTGGTATCAAGTTATTAATGTTTAAATAGAAATTTGCAATGCTACCTCCACGTGCTACAAAAATGCCCATAAATCAGGATTGGCCTAGTGTTTGGCCCTCAGCAGCTAGTTTTAAAGCATCAGTAGTACCTCTACCTCTGAGACAAGGCATATCTGATGGAAATAAACCAGTCCCGGGAGCATTAGGCAATTTTGAACTTATGAAAATTTCAAACTTTCTACACCTTACCCCTCAAGCTATTGCAAGACACTGTGAAGCTATTAAAAGTTTTTTATTTGTATAGATTTTTACATAAGTTCAATTATAGAAATGTGTTTTCATGTTTTTATATTGGATTTCTAACCTATGGCTGCTGTTTTAATATTTAACTTATTTTTTTACCTTATAAATATGTGAAAAAATTTGCTATTTTTGAAAACTTGCATTTATATATTTAAAAATTTTTTAAGATTAATAAATGTTTCATTTTAAAATATGGTAGATTTATTGTATTTCTTATAGTTATTTAAATTACTGGTTCATGTTCTTCTTTGATATTATTAATTTTGACTAACCAAAGAGTTGTATGACCATAAAAATTTAAATTTTTGTACCATGGGTTATTTACTGCAAATATATGTGCATTTGTTGTATAGTGTTGATTGTAATATTTATAAAACTTTTTAAATTACATTTATAAAAAAATAAAGTTGAATCTAATTGTTCTGATCTGCTTGATAAATATTTTTGTAAGATCTTACCAAATAAATTTGGTAATTTTTTAAATTTCATAACTAACTTAATATGGGTTGAGGGAAGGCATAGTCAAAGTAGAATTAAAAGACATGACCATTGAAGGCGTAATGAGCCTGCAAAGATAATAACCAATTACAGTCATTAAGATTAGTTTTTAGTAACTTTTATAGGCAAAAAATTTGATAAGAACAAATTTGTTTAAATTTTTATAAAAATTAGGCAACTTTTATATATTAAAGGTCGTTATTGTCTTATACCTTATTTAAACTCATTCAAACGTTTTTTAATTTTGCAAAAAATATTTGATATTCCTAAAAATTTAAGTTTTGAATTTGAGTATTTTTTTACATTAAAAGTTAATTTTTACATCAATTTTTATTAAAAGTAGGTGCACTTTATATATAGAAACCTTGAAAAAATTAAATCTTAATCGATATAAACATAGTTGGCAATCATGCTTTTTTATGTGTCTGGATAATGTAAACGCCAAAAAGATTTTTTATCATACCAATTTTTTTCTGTAAAAATTTATAAAAAAAAATTTGTAAAATTTAAAAGAAGCAACTTTTATTTTTTATATTTTCACTTTTATTTCCACATTTTTTTTAATTAGAATTCTGCAATGATTGGCCGAAAGAAATTGCATCAAAATTTCGGTTTAGAGGATTAATACCTTTTTTCAATCATGGGTCTTTTAAAATGACTGGTGTCTATAATATGCCAATGGTCGAACCCCAAAGATTTACCCCTCCTGGCGTCAAAAATCCCTATGACATTAACGAAATCGGCAATCAAATTGAAAAAATTGACCCAACCGACTTGAAGGGTAATTTGTTTTATACACTTACAATTTTGACATTATTATTTCCCACTCTTAACCTCTATACTCCTTTTTTTTAGAATATTTGAGCCAAACTTAAAAACAAAAATGTTTTTTTATAATTGTTCAGCATTCTTATGCTCATGTAAACTTTGTTGTGTTATGTACAAGATAAGTAGCCTTGTGAGCTTGGTTTACAAAACCATTTTTTTCTTATAGCTGAGACCCCTAATGTGACCGACATACGCTAAATATAATTCAACTCTGAGGAGGCTTGCTGTAGAGTTTAATGAGACAAAGCGTTATTGAGATCTATATCAATATAGTTTAAAATCGTTAGGTAATTGACAAAATGATGTTAAAGTAACTAATTTCACATGCAGATTAAACATAATATTGCCATTTGTAAATACAGGCTACTTTATCATCCATATTTAAAACATATAAAATATATTGATATTAAAAATTCATAAAGGATTTAATATAGTTTTATTAAAAAGTTACACAAGTAAAACATGAAATGTGGAATTCTTGATTTTACATTGTGGGAGCTGTATTTCCTTTCAAACGATATTTACCAAGCCCACCTTAGGCGCAATTTCAAAATGTAACAAAAAGTTTTGTCAGTCACAAAATTATTTTCTGGGAATTTCGCGGTACTCTTGTTTAACTTGCCTAATATTTCATAGGGCAGTAGGATCTATATTAAATTCATTCAAAGTTTCATATATTTATATATAACTTTTGCTACGCCTTTTTTAATTATACGTATATGTATGTGTGTCGTCGCTTAGAACGTTGTATTGAAGTTTTTGGCCAGGATATTGTCGATCAAACAGCCTTACCTGAAGCCCTTTCCTCATCAATCCAAAACTCGACTCACAATACAGCAGATGAGGATTCAAAAATTTCAGCCATCGACTCTAAAACTCAAGTTGACCCCGTAAACGATTACGTTGAAAGCCTCTTGAAAACGTACCTGATCGCGTATAATACCGAACAAAGCTTGCTTCACGATCGCATAGCCTCCGAATTTCCCGTTGAAATATCTTCGAGTGATTACTGCTTCTCAGGCCCTTCGATTCGAGATAATCGGGCAAGGATAGTTACCCTAAAGGTTACATGAGGCCACGTCTAAAGTGAATTTTTGTAGAATATTAAAAATTCTTGAAATTTTTTTTTTCATAATTTTTTCAAAAATTTTTATTACACAAAAAGAGTATAATGTGTTTAACCCAAATTTGGCAAATTTTTAAAAAAATTTGTTGAATATTTTGCAAAAAAATAAAAACTCACTTTGCACGTCCCCTCACAAATTAAAAAGTTGCTTTTATTACAATTGATTGATATTAAACTTTTAGACGTATTTTTTGTTTTTTATTTTTGGATTACCAATTTTTTTTGTCAAAAAATGTTCGTAATTTATGGAATATGTTGGTCTATTTAGAACATTTATACGTTTGAAAAGATAAAATTATTATAACACCTAAATGGATCCACATGATGGCTTTGTCTCGCACATATTTTTTGTTTATCGAAATTTCTTTTGCCCTCAGCAGTTATTTTAGGTGTATATTCGAAAAAATGGCCATTATAAAACAAAATGACAGATTTTGTGCTTTTAAAATAACCTAAAAAATATTCTAAATTTATTTTGTAAAAATTATATATATATATATATATATAATTCAATTTAATTTCGTTTTTTTATAATTTTTTTAAAAAAATTAGCATTTATAGGTGATTTTGAAAGTTTGATTTTAAGTATACGGTTTTGTGATAAATGCTTAAGAAAAGGTAATCTCTGTAGTTAGCTTACGACTTTCATAAATTTACTGATCTGCTATATTTGTAATACATGTCAACAAATTTTTGAGATTTATGATTTTATACAGAGATCACGCCTGCCATCTAAATTTTTAATTCCGTGTGCCGTTTTTTCTAATCCTACTTTATTCACCTATAAATATTGAAATTTTAGGGAAAATGTCAAGAAATTAAAAAAGATTCTAAAACAAAAATAAATTGAAATTAATTTAGCATATTTACAACAGCTAAACTGTATCTTTATTATCTGTATGCTGATATATACTATGCTAAAAAATTTTATTTTGCATTACTTGAGATTATAATTATAAGTTTAAGAAATTTTTGATTTTTTTAGACTATTTTTGAGGCCGTAATGTCTGTGAATTTGGTCAAAAAGGGTAAATTTTTGGGATCCTAATAGCCCAATGTAAGAAACTACGAAAAATGGAAAATATACATGGGATAAGGTCATGGGTATG